>JAJAGP010000279.1:158528-519393 GCA_025084515.1 Ancistrus triradiatus | reverse complement strand
CTTTGGTCCCAGCTCTCTGCAGGTCATTCATCAGGTCCCTCCGTGTAGTTCTGGGATTTTTGCTCACCGTTCTCATGATCATTTTGACCCCACGGGATGAGATCTTGCGTGGAGCCCCAGATCGAGGGAGATTATCAATGGTCTTGTATGTCTTACAATTGCTCCCACAGTTGATTTATTCACACCAACCTGCTTGCCTTTTGTAGATTCACTCTTCCCAGCCTGGTGCAGGTCTACAGTTTTCTTCCTGGTGTCCTTCAACAGCTCTTTGGTCTTGGCCATGGTTGAGTTTGGAGTCTGAATGTTTGAGGCTGGGGACAGGTGTCTTTTATACAGATAACGAGGTCAAACAGGTGCCATTAATACAGGTAACGAGTGGAGGACAGAAGTTACAGGTCTGTGACAGCCAGAAATCTTGCATGTTTGTGGGTAACCAAATACTTATTTTCCACCATGAGTTACGATTAATTTATTTAAAAATCGTACAATGTGATTTTCTGGATTTGTTTTTCTCATTTTTTCTCTCATAGTTGAAGTGTATCTATGATGAAAATTACAGACCTCTCTCATCTTTCTAAGTAGAAGAACTTGCACAATCAGTAGCTGACTAAATACTTTTTTGCCCCACTGTACATATAAATGTTTTTAAAGTTATTTAATCTATTCATGTAACTAACAAGGAGGTGCAGAGGCAAACTGCAAACCCGCCACACCCTGACAAAGAAAAGCGGAATAAAATGTGGGGAAATTAGCCAGAAGGTACCTACCAGCACTGAGTAGGACATTACGGGCCGTGGGGTGCCACGTCACAATGCCAACCCTCTTGGAGTGGCCCTCCAACACCACGACGGGTTCAGAGAGAGGAGCAGTAAGTCCGTTCTCTGGGATCTGCCACACCTGAGACCACATTGAAACCAGTGCAGTATTAGGACTCACTTCGCCTAACGGACAAACATACAACGCAGAGGTCGAAATGGGCTTGAAGTACCATGACGGTGCAGTCTTCAGAGCCGCTGGCAATCACGTGATCGTTGTGAGGGCACCAGTCGATGTCCAGCACGGGGCCTGTGTGCCCACAGACGGTGGGGTACGCCTTATCTATACGACCCGTCTGCAAAAAAAAAAAAGTTACACAATTAGAGGAATTCAACTTTCTAACGCTATATATACACACAAGCAAACCTCAACAGCGGTTATTACATGACACACTGATTTACTGATTATTCAGGGAAGAATTCTAACCTTAGAAGTACTTCATTTGTAGCTGACACATGAGGGAGCCCTTGGTCCGTTTGCAAACCACAGACCCAGCCCCTGTGACCTGTGGAACTCTGGAAGCGTCCAGGCAAAATGGAAACTCAGGAACAGATGAAACAGGAATGGGAAAAGGGAATGACTTGCAACTTCCAACCTCGACTCAACCCTTAACTCTCCAGAGGCAGAAAACCAACCACTGTGGCTCGGGAGCTTCCGAGCTTCGGAGCCTTGTGGGTCATGGAGGTTGGGTCTGTGGTGTGCAATCATACCGGGGATTCCCCTGTGTGACAGCAATCATAAAATGTAGGGCGTACACTCACTTGGCAACCTGTACCATGCTCTCTCTTTTATACATGCAGCACGAGAAGCCGAAAATCAGTGCGTCACATAATCGGTACATTTATTATAAGACTTATGAGAAGGCTGTGTGTCAAGTGGGCCCAAGATGAAACAAAAAAAAAACGCCACAAAGTAGGTACAAACATGAAGGGGGGCATTCACGCTCCAACACGATTCAAGGCAACCGGGTTCAATGTAGATCCTGTGGCTCGGCAGTAAGAGACAGCTGGTAGAAACTAACATCTGAGGACTAGGGTACAAACCGCCGGCTGGCTTGCATCATGGAGTTTGGGTGGTGCTGATACGGGGCCCTGTGATGGACTGAGGTCTGGTAAGAAGAGTCACTCATTCATATCATACTGATTACCTTCTGAAGAGGGAGAACGATGAAGGCTCCGCCCCCACTGGCTTCAACAATGATGGCGACAAACTTGGGGTTGACGGCGCAGAAGGCGCTGTCCCAGGTGACCCGCGACACCCTGATGTCATCGTAGCACTGATCGTTCTTCACTGCCTGGCCGAAGACGTGGCGGAATTTGCTCTGCCGAACCACTCGCCGGATCATCTCTGAAGAAATGGACGGCAAGAAACATCTTACAGATCGGTTCGGTTTAAGCCGAGCTCATGTTGGATCGATTAGGATCCTTTAACGAGGGTAAAATGGAAAAGAACAAACCAGACATGTCATCATTAAAGGCCATCCATTACTGTAAGCTGCACTTCATCAAGCAGACATGACAATAATCAAAATCGGGATCATTAAACATTATACTATATAACAACACAGCAGGCAGAGGTTAGCACTGTCACCTCACAGCCCCATAAACCCAGGTTCGAGCTCCAGCCTGGCCACTGCCTTTGTGTAGTTACTATAGTATACTATACTATGGCGGTACTATAGTTTCCACCCACATTCCAAAGACGTGCGTTAATGATATCTCTAAAGTCTCCCACTGTGAGCGCATGTGCACATGTGACGACCCTCTGGCCCAATCCCTACCCTGAGGGTCGCTGGAGATTTGGGAAGCCACCCTGGCATGACTTGGTAGACTGGAGATATATAAGAGCCCTGGGACCTACAATACTAAATTACCACTCCTGGTCTTCACTCCAGGGGCCGGATTCACAAAAGTTTCTTAAAAAAGAAAATCTTCTTAAATGTGTGTTTTCATTCAACTTCATTCTTAGTAAAAAAGTTACGAAAGTTTGTTATTCTTCAAATAACGTCTTAGGAATCATCTTATTTTTTTCTTAACTCTCTTCTTAAGAACAATTCTAAGAAGGAGTGGTATTCTTGAACACATCATGTTCTTAAATGTTTTCTTAACCTCAAGATAACCTCACTTATCTTGAGCTGTAAGAGATGAAGTTGAGCATCGAAATTTAATATGTTAAACAATTCAGTGACCGGAAATAAGGCGTACATTTCAATTTGAATGCTTAAAAGCCTTTCGAGTGAAGGTCATCCTTAAAATACAAAAGTCTACACAAGGAAAATTTATGGCAAAGCCGGCTATTTCTTCCTCCATCATTTCTATTTCGTTTGCTAAAGATTTTTGAACGCATGGTTTGAATTTCCTCCATTTTGCCGTCCTCAGAGAGGATTAAACTAATAACGGAAATAACGGTCATTACAAAGAAAATAATTATGAATTTCATTAGATAATATTTGAGAACTTAAGTTTTTTTCTAGGATTGCTTTCAAGAACATTCCTATGAACTTCAGTGTTTGTCTTAAGAACCTTCGCAAGTTTTTTCTTAAGAAAGCTTTCGTGAATCTGGCCCCGCATCACCACTCCAGAGAGGTTCAGCACTGGGTTGAGTTGCAATGCCCAGCAGGAGTTTTTCCAGAGTATTATTGGCTCAGATGGCAGCATGAGTTTAGGCTGGGTTATCTCCATGTCACTGAAAGTGCAGATTGCATGTCGCATTGATTCTGTATGTGTGTATATCTCTGGTCTCCTATGATATGCTGGGGCGGGCTCCCAAGTCTCCATTGCTCCTCAGGGAGGAGGCTGGGTTTGCAGTGGTCTAATTGCAGAGGTGACCATTCTGAAAAGTGTTTAAAAGGTAGATTTTTGGGTTGCCATTGATTCATCTCACCTGTCCCACACTTCCTTAATCAAATCCTTTGATATTTAAATCCCTTGTCAGAAACGTCTAAGGGCAAAGCCACGACCTTAGAGTGTTTGTTTGTGAGATTAACTTAACATTAAATCTTCAGGCACTGTAATTTCAGTGCATCTCCAAATTTAGAAATTTATGAAACTGTATTTGTATAACTAACATCACATTTTTAATACATTATGGTGACATGACCATATTAAAAAAGTAAGCTACAACATAGCATGTCTATTTTTAAGGACTGCTTGCAACCTTTAATTGTTTTTCAAGAAATCATTTTCAGTGATTTTCATGTAGAGCATTTGACCTTTTAATATTTCACCACCCAGCGTTCTGCACTTGGAAACAACTTTTTATGATGTCTGATAAACCCACTATCCAAACTATAGTGACACTATATCCAAACTTATCCAAATTATAGCTAATATGATGTACATTATAGTGGTGAATCTCTACCTACACCATACAACACCCATCCCGATGAATACCCTCTTTAGACTTAGTGGTTAATGACAAGGTAATACTTGTTTATAATGTCGTGTTACATCTGGCACTAGAAGAACAAACCGTAAGACAGCCGGAGACTTTTTTTTCCCATTTTATTAGTTTTTCATCAGGTAGAGAAGCAAAGCACATTTCCCCATGAGATATTTAGAATAGATATAGGCTGCCACTGTCTGACTATCTGCCACCAAACTGTATTTGGACCATTGTTCCAAACTACTTTTAAAAAGTATTAAAACCACATATATTGAAAGGATTATGTTGTAATCTGTTTAAGTCCAAACATTAACCAAGGTAGCAATAAGCGAAATATGTACAAATCAACATTTTATGGTGCTTTATTGGGAAATGGCTTTCACAAACTCCAAACCCTAATTTTAACTTGTGAAAATGCTTACAATTTTACATCTATTGCAATGCTGTTATCTTTTTATTTATATTAAAGTGAAAATGTATTAATGCGACTATCAAAACATGAAAAGTATTAGTCCACAGGCCTTAATTTAGCAACACCCCTAAATTTAAGGCCTTAAATTAATAAGACTTTAGACTGCACCCCTATGCCCCATGGTCACGATGAGTAGTTATATCCCATTGTTTTGAAATGTGTCTTAAAAGTCTGAATATCATTATGTATAAAAATCTGCCATTACTGAACACATTTGTCTTTTAATTGAAAAAAAAGATGATTTAATGTTTATAAAACTGTTTACAGCTGCACGTGCTAGCCATGTACTGGCTAACTTTTGGTATTATGCTCAAAGTTAGCTACAAACCCCACCAAAACAGCATATCTTGTGTTTTAGACATCTGGTGTTCTGGTCAACCAGCTTTGCCAGAAATACCAGCAAGACAATTCTGGTTCATCAGCTAAACCACCACCAGACCAACACTTACCAGCACAAACCAACTCGGGCCACCATGGAGCATGACTAGCTTGGTTTTGCTAACTGACCAGCATAATAGCACATAAAAGTCATATCATCTTTGTAGTTTTTAAGTCAGATTTTATACTACTGAACCATTTGGTAGAGAGAAAAACGTTTAAGAACAGTATGAAAATACAATCTGAACAGTGACTGTACTTTAATAACCTTAGCTATGGTACAATATACACATAGACAACAATTTTGTGATACATGAACACTTGGGTATGTGGTAAACATTTTAGGTGAGAAAGACTTGTAATATTTGTTAGCCGTGTAAAATTTAAAAAAGCTAACACAGAAGCTCAATATTGGCTGACTGAATATATTAAGGTAAATGGAAATTGTGTTCATATGGGTTTTTACTGATTGATTAGATTCCCTCCATCACCTGAGCATAACGCATGTTTAGTAAGTTATTTTACAATCACATCTTTCATGACCAGACTATGATACATTTCTAAATGTATCTGTTCACAGAATGCATTATGATTTCCAAAATCGTTTTATTAAACCCTCGTCACTGGCTTGGCGCACACACAACACGATCTGCTTGCCATTAGTGCTTGGAGTCGATTCCAAAAAGAGTCGACTCTTCAAATCCAGGCACTGGGAATCGACTCGGAGGCTATAAATGTAATTTCGCAAAGAAAGTCTGTAAGAGAGCTGTAAGATTTATTTGGACTTAAAGTTCATTAGATTCGTGTGAATATAATTTTTTTAATTTAAGTGAATCGATTCTTGCCCAAAGAAACACTCTGAATCTGGAGTCGAGTCTACAATTTGAAGAATCGCATAGTGATGCGCAACCTGGTAGAACGCGTTTCACGCCCAGTTTTCACACTACCAAGCGATATCGTGTGTTTTGTTCGTTTTGATATAGTCTCCACGCTTTACACGAAACATTAAATAAAACAGACGTACGAAGTCGAAGTTGAAGTACAAAAATGCTGCGAATGCACTGCAATGGGCTGCTGATTTGCGCGTGCGTTCAGGATGAAATCAAATCCGCCAAGCAAATGAATGAATGTGTGCATACATGCATGAAGTTTTCGCTATAATTAATAAAATCATAAACGCACCTCCTATTAACAGTGACTGTGCCTTTGGTTTTGTATGCAGCTGTTAGCTGAGATGGCAGAAATCAGCCTGCTTCCTTCAGCATTGCATTGCTAACCCAGCTAATGTTGCTACAAAAGATGATGGAGGACTGTTATTTAAAGCCTGAACATCTGGATCTAAATCAGTCTGCACGGAAAAGGATTAATTCATGCGTGGCCTAACGAAAGTGCAAATGAATTATAGGCTTTAAACGCTTTAAATGGCAAAGGCCGGCACGGCGTAAGAGGATCTAATCATGTCTGTGTGCATGCACTGTAAATCAATGATGTCTGCTAAATCGAACTTGCATAGCCTCATAAAACCACAATCACCATCTCTTACCTTCTGCAGCTATGTGACCTGATCCGCAGCGTTTATTTCAAAACATTAATGTTTTCCCAGGCGCCAAATTCCTCAATGGGTTGCTGTTAAGCACAAAAGCTTTCCCCCCTTTTCCTTTATGTGAATGAAGCAGAGCAACGCCCTTTCTGCTGCTCTTCCCCCTCCTCCTGTTCCTCTTCCTCGTCCTCCTCCTCCTCACTCACCATCAGTCACATCAACCCCAGCCACATCCTTAACCCCAATATTGAAATCGGCATAACGCTGTAGTAATTAATATATCCAGCTAATATTACTTATATCATTTAATTTGACTGTCTCCTATTATCAGCTCTGTGGTAAGTGTGCTGGAAATGGCAGTTCCTAAGGGCCTGGGTTCAAATCCTGAGTGACCCTTGCAACGCGAGGGTCAGGTGGTGCATTTATGGAATGCACCAATGGACTGACACCTTTGTCCAAGATGTACCTCTGCCTGAGATCGTTGAATTCCTGGTTAGGCTCCAGGGTGAGGGCATTGTTTTCCACTAGATGGCTAGCTCACCTTTGCAGAGAACTAAGTCCCAGTGGAGCCATTTGGATGGGTCGGGTGTCACATACCGTCATGACTGTCTGTCTTTTGGGGGAATGTCCCCTTATACACTTACTCCTGTGCAGTTTAGGCAAGGATTAGGAAAGCATTTTATGATGAGTTATCTCTGAAGGATTGCCCAAAATAACATAGGTGTTCATAACAATCCTCACACCTAGATTTGCTTCACCTGGCACTGATCCTGAGAGTAATACAAAGCTTAATAAATTAGTCAAAGTTCTGATCCAGTTAAGATCAAATTGAGGAGGGCTCTGAGCCAAATTGGCAGAGTTGGATATCGCATAGACTTTTTTGTGGGTGACTAAATTTTTTAAACAAACTGTATAGCTTGAAAATATTTGTAGCCATGATTAAGCTATTTTAAAGAATGTTGCAGGAGTCTAAAACGCTAGCCCACTCCTACCCAGCTCCATTCAGAGTACTTTCTGGCCTGCCCTCTGTGTATTCCAGAGCCTGAGATGAGAGGGTTAAAAAAAGGTTGATCGTTTCATGAAATTGCACAAATTCCCATATTATTGCCAAAATCCCATATAAACCCCAGTTCTGGAGGTATTTCAATATATTAAATATTCCCCTTAAGGTTTCACTTACCTTTCTTTGGTGATAGTCTCCTTTCCATTTGAGAAGGGGGGGGCTTTTTGACGTCAAAATTTTTGGTCATTTCCAATACTTTATTGCTTTGGCTTCCAACATCAGCCCTGACGTCTGTCGTGTTCGTTCTGCTGCCATGGTGAATCCTTTTTTCATGCACCTTGTTGCTTTCTCGGATGAGTTCAGAGACTGGCCTGTACCTGGAAAAGTCATTTTCATCCCAACAGTCACTCTGAGCAGCTGGAAAACCGTCTCGTTTTGTGAGAAAGATCAGTTCAGGTTCTTCTTCATCCATTGTGCGGTGCATATACGGTTCGCATTCGTATTTCTCATTTGTTAGATGATCTTCTGTGCCTTTAAAAGTTGAGTGGCTGACCGGTAAAAGCTTTTCTTCCTCTATTGCAGCTGTTGGTTTTGATGGTTTCTTTGGTACTGGTGGTGGAGGACCTTTCTTTTTTGCCTTTTTTTCTAATATTTGTCTAACCTGAGATCTCTCTAACCTCTCTGGTTCTCTTTCAGGTGGAATGTCGACCATTTCTGGCCAGAACTCCATATCATCATCATCATCATCATGTAAATCTGGATAAAATGTGTGAACATCTACTTCAGGTTCAAAACCAGGGTCAAAATCAGGGTCAAAATCAGGGTCAAACACTCCTGACATACACATGTAGGTTGGTGCATTTGATGTACCTGGGTAGAATGACAACATATCCAGATTTGGCTGATACGTCTCAAAGTCCTCATCGACAGGCTCCATTGCAGCTTCCCGTCTTCCCATTTTGATGTTTTGCAGGAGGAGGTCAGAATACGGCCTGTGCTCCTCGACAGCATGTGCAGCCTTGGTGGTAATGACTTTACTAAAAGGGTTTTTTGGCTTCCTTGGAACAGGTGGTGGTGGTCCTTTACTTCTGGCTGGCGTTTGTGTTGGAGACTCTGCAGCCAAGAGATCTGAGATCATGCTCTGGATCTGAGCCTCTGGGACAAACAAATGGGACACATCAGATGAGTCGATTGGCTCTTTCTCTGCTAACACATGAATCTGGACTGGTGGTGTGATTACAGCAGTGAAATAGAGAGGCTCTTTTTCTCGTTGCAAGGAAGCCATCATTATCTCACTATCATCAACATCATCTGAGAAGCAAAGAGATTAGAAGCGTTTTTCACCACATGGTTCTGAATTGTTTCCTGCACTAAAGCTGACATTATTTTGACTTTTTTTTAAATGAAGGAACATCTGTTTGGTATCATGCACATTTCTTTGCCAGTGGACCCTTGCCTACCTTAAAACTTACCTGTTTTGGAATGATCCTTTATTTCATTTGACTCAAGTCTTCTTTTCTTGGGTGCTTTTCCTGTTCCAAGCCTCGACTCGCCACAACAGTTACTTGACATCTCAGGAAACAGGTTACTATTGCTTTCTAGAATTAGGTCCCTATCAGGGGTCATCTCACTGTCTACAAGAGGACAGTGCACAACTTTTTGATGAACTGGTTCACAGTCTTTTCCCCTGCACAACCTTGGTGCTCCAGACACTCCCAAATCAGCTAGGAAAGGTTCTGGTACACCTGGGATGTCTATAGCCCTCAACTTGAGTCGATTTCCAAGTGATTGAGCTGTTGATTGGTTTTCCATGAGTCTTAATCTGTTTTCTCCATGTTTGATCAAGTCCCAGTTGGTTGATTCCATGCCAGGTGAATCAGTCAAAATGTCATTTGCATTCAAGTGGAATGTGCTCTGCTCTTCTGGCTCAAAGTCCTCCTTAATCTTCAACTGGATCAGACCTTTGCCTGATTTGTTAGGATTGGTATTACACTCAGGATCAGTGCCAGGGGAAGCAAATCTAGACTGTGAGGTTTGTTGTGAACAGTTATGTTGTTTTAGATAATCCTTACGAGACAACTCATCATGAAATGCTTTGTCCTTACCTTTGCCTAAATTGCAGTCTTGGTTCTCTAACACTGTCAAGCATGTTACATGATGAGATGCATCTTTGTTTTTTGCTTCAATGTCCTGACTGTGAAATATTGTTGATATATCATTGGTCTCAAGAAGCACAAAGTCATCCCTTCTGGAAGCGGATACACAAGAGCTTTCTGACATGCTTGGGGGATCTTTGGGGTGAGCGGGAGTTGAGATAGGCAGTTCCTTTGCACAGTTAGCTTGTTGCTGTTCCATCTTGACAAATGTGGAAAGGCTCGTCAGTGCATAAGTGCTGTCTGGGAGTGTCACCAAGTTGCAGAGACCTTGTGCTGGGGTCAGTTGTGGATCTGCTGTGCAGGCATTCTCGAAAACATTCCAGTCCACTCTGCCTATGGTCGCCTTCCCACACTGCTGGGGAGAGAGCTTACAGTTGTCATCGGCAAAAGATTTCCCTCGTTCTTGAACAGAACAGGCTGAGAAGTTACTGGCTTGTGTATTGACAGAGATGGGATTCGGAGACTGTGGGGCGCTCTCTCCAATGTCCTCTTCATTTATCTCAGACCAAGCCTTCTTCTCTTCCCTGGTGGAGATTAACAGGTCATAGTTATCCTCTGAGCAGGTGGAAGTGTCTCCTTTTTCCAGGGTTTTTTCCTGTTGCTGTCCCATTACCCTGTGAAGTCAAATCACTCCATGTTAGTGTTAGCACGAGTCTAACGTGCCAGACTAGTATCAGCCTAGCCCCTCCTATCTCACTCCCTCCCTTGTTCCTCTCTCATCACTCTCCTTCAGGCATGTTGTGATGTCTATAATTATATGGCTCTTGGTGCAGCCAGTGAGTCACAGCTTCAAAATGAGAACTGGACAACTGGCTCTGATAGGTCGCCAGGTGCCAAGGTCACATTAAACCTGGAAGGGGAAAACCCGCAGCCTTCAAACATATCCTATGGCTCTCAACAAAAACATTCCAGACCCCTGGACGGTCACATCAAGCTTAATACATTGCTGTGCCCAGTGGAATCATAAATTCATTAGTAAGCCCACCGGGCAAGTCAACAATCCAGTGCATTTGCCCAATGCCATATTTTGGTTGCCCTTAAAAGTAATTAACTAAAATAGTATAGAGTGTCATTTTACCAAAATGTATGACTGCTCACTGACAACAGACTGGAGTTCAACCTATGAAATTAACAATAACTAATACTAACTAAAGTTATTGGCTAATATATGTGTTGAAACAGGTTGTGTGATTCAGTAACAATTAAACTGAGGTTTACTATGATTAGATTATCTAATCCTGGTTCATGTCTGGGGTGGTGGGACCTTAGGAGTAAATAAGAGTATTAAAGTTGAAGTGCTGCACATGAACCAATTGCCTAACCTTATCAATGAAGCCAATGATGTTAATGATGATTATTGTAGGAAGCCAAAAATTGTAATAATAATTAATTCATGATTTGTTGTAGAACGGAGTGCTACTAATAATAAAATTGCCCTAATACATTCTTAATTTCTGTAGAGAAAAGCGACTACACTGGCCCCAAGTTCAAATTAAAAAAATCTTTAAATATAAATCTTTATTTTATATATATATATTTATATATATATATATATATATATATATATATATATATATATATACGTATATATATACGTATATATATATACGTATAAAAAAAATATATATATATCTATATATATATGATAATGTAATAATGTAATATATAATATATAAAAAATAATAATAATGTAATAATGTATATATATTTAAATAGTTGCTAGTTAAATAAAATACCTAGTAAAAATGAAATGATGACTTTTATTTTAATTATTTATATTTTATAAGATATTAATATAAAAATATTTATATTAACGGAGTGCAATTAATAATAAAATTCCCCTAATACTTTTTTAATTTCTGTAGAGAAAATGATTTTATTGTGTTTTCTGTGTCTTTGACTTTTTATATTAGGGTATTCCAAAGTGACTACGCTGACCCTAAGTTCAAATTTAAAAAACCTTTAAATATAAATCTTTAAATGTGTGTGTGTATATATATATATATATATATATATATATATATATATATATATATATATATATATATATATATATATATGTATGTATGTATGTATGTATGTATGTATGTATGTATATATTTTATTAGCAAATATATTTAAATATACTGTATATACATATATATTTGTTATTAAAATAAAAATTAAATGATGACTTTTATTTTAATTATTTTACATTTTATAAGATATTAATATAAACATATTTACATTTTTACAGTATGTTTTGAAAGCTGGTTTGCTGGCTTGGTGAGTATGGTTGCCACAGTGGCATTGTGACTATGCATGTGATTGGCATGGGGTCCTGTATTAGTAAGTATGCAGGGGACCATTAAGATCAAAATAATATATCATGCTGGTGATCAGCAAAGAAAGCAACGCTAATCTTTTAAACAGGGTGGAGATTTTCAGACTTAATGTGTACAGTCTTCACATGAACCTTGTTTACATGTTCAAATTCAATTCCTTAAATTAAAAGCCATCCCAGAAGAATTGAAATTTGTACTGGAAAGCTTAGGTATCTAATACGAAAACTGATTTATGACACGTATCATGAATCTGTGCTAAAATGGCCTGCCATAGCAGTTCTCGCTTTAGGAGCGAGTGACCTTCTGGAAGTGTTACAGGGAGACCTGAGTGGTGTGGACAGCATGAGGTAACCCGTGATGACCTGCCGGCAGTTATCTTGCGCTGCATGTCATGGGAGTAAACGTCCAAAATAGCTCTCCAGTGAAACTATTAGTGGAGTGTAAGCAGGTTGTGGAAAATATTAGGTATTAGCAATGCTAGGAACAGTAGAGGCAGGAAATATCAACTTTCCAAAACAGTCAGTCTAGCAACCTCATGTAAACACACATGTTCCTGATTATTAATAACTCATACTGGCATTACAGTATTAAAAGCAAGCTGAAGAAAAATAGATATATGTTTATAAATATTTAGTATATGTAGATAGACAGTACACTTGTACTGTTCATATCTGGCCTGTACTGCTTCACAGATTAGCGTATATTACATTAGCATGATTCTTTGTTTCTGTCCTTAAAAAGACATCTTTCATTTCACAAAAAACTTTTCTTAGTTTAGTTCCTCGGTTAGGCAGTTCATGCTCCTATTATTAGGACGCTAACATTAGCTTCTGTTGTGGTCACCTCAAAGCTGCTATACTACGAAGCTAATAAGTTATTTTCAGATGGTCAGACCCAGCTGCCAGTAGCTAAAGCAGCTGAGAGCAACAGCAGAACACCACGAACTCTCTCTCTCACTCTCTCTCTTCCTTCTAAACTCATCGTTTCTCAAACATCAAGAGCATGTAGCTTCATGAAGAACAGAGAGCATGGATCGGACTGGGTGGCTAAATACTGAGCTGATTCGTTTGCTTTATTTGCATCATGGGCGACGGCTGAGGGAAGAAAATGACAGGCATTCAAACGGTGACTCATAAAAGGTCTTAAAAAAGAGCGCATGAAATTAGGCTTAGTACAGATTTAAATAACTTCTCAATGCAGCAGATGCAGTGATAATGATAATCTGCTGGCTCACAGGATGTCAGTGGTTTGCTAGTTTGCTTCTAACAGGCTATGACAGCATGGGGACTATTTCAGCAGAGTTACAGCACTCAGGCTACTTAAAATGACCAACTCAAATGTCAGCTATTCAGTCTGGTATCTAGGCAAACCTGATAGCTGTACAGCTGTACTGCACCTTGGTGCCACAGCAATGCAATGGGTAACGTTCAAAAGATGTCAAAAATGGTGATACCTCAGAATAGTGCAGGAGAGAAAACACGCACAGCCGAATGGAGACCATATTTAGTATTTATCATCCTTATTTATCATCCTTATTCACCATGATTCTCCAAGGCATTAGGATTCGAGCCACAACATAACATATAGATGCTGTGAAATTATTTGAGTTATGAAAAAAGAAGCGTGTTTGAGTAAATACGCATTTTACACATATTAAAAACTATTATGTATTCAAACTTTAGATATTTAGAGTGATTATACTATGATTTATTTGACCCCAATGCTCTAATTTACACAGTCATAAGCTAAACATATACATAAGTATCATATTTATTCATAGCTTACTATTGGGAGGTGACTTTTCAAAACCCTAAAATCTAACTTTAACCTTGTGAAAAAAATGTGTATACACAACATAGTGAGTAGTTAGATCCTGTTGTTTTGAAGTAAATGTGTCCTAAAGTTTGAAATCAGTCTGTAACATTAAAAGTAGTCACTACAGAGAACTATAGGGACACTGTGTGTGGGATGCAGGCCTAAACAGGAACATTTGTATACATGGGCTTGTTTTGCTGCATCTGGGCAGGACGACTTGCCATCATTGATGGAACAATGAATTCTGAATGATATCAGAGAATTCTAAAGGAAAATGTCAGGACATCTGTCCATGAACTGAATCTCAAGAGAAGGTGGGTCATGCAGCAAGCCAACGCCCCAAGCACACAAGCTGTTCTTACCAAAAGAATGGTTAAAGAAGAATAAAGTTCATGTTTTGGAATGGGCCAATCACAGTCCTGACCTTAATCCCACTGGAATGTTGTGGAAAGACGGAAGCGAGCATCTATGTAGGAACCCACCAACACCCAGAGCTTTAAGCTGTCTGTACGGAGGAATGGGCTACAATTCCTCCAAGCCGGTGTGAATGACTGATCAACATACAGGAACGTTTATCTTAGCTGCAGGTATTGCTGCACAAGGGGGGTCACCCATATACTGAAGCAAAGGGTCACTACTTTTGCCACTCACATAATATGTAATAGTGGATCATTTTTCCTCCAAAAATAAATGACCAAGTATAATATTTTTGCCTCATTTGTTTAACTGGGGTCTCTTTATCTATTTTTAGGACTTGTGTGAAAATCTGATGATGTTTTAGGCCATATTTATGCAGAAATATAGAAAATTCTAAAGGGCTCACAAACTTTAAGCACCACTGTAGCTTTTGTTGGATGGAAAGTTGCTTATTCATGGTTATTCATAAATTATTTATTTTCAGCTATTGTATAGCGTAATTAATGGAAGACATTAAAATCAAAACATATTAAATTAATTACTTTACAGATTTTTGTGTAACAGGAACATTTCACTTACTGCAAGTCCAACTTTGCAATCCATGCCTATGCAGTATCAGTATATAGTCATACATTCATATATATTACAATAAACACAAGATAACTTACCTCAGAACATTCCATAACTTTTGATGCTGCACCAGCTAGAACAACGTTCACTGGGCAGACATCTATGCTGACCTTCTCTGTGCTGCCCTGTCCTGAGATGGGCTATACTGCTTCAGGAGATCAGTACAACGTGCAGGAGCTAAATATATCTAATTCTGTACAGCATCATATATAGTCTCACAAATAATGACACTGTTTTCTGTTAGACATGAAACAGTTTATTTTCTCATTTACAGTACCTTACATGATTACAAAAAGTGCAGCACTCATTACTCATTACATAATCTGTGTGCAGTGCCAAAAAAAAGAAATCCTGAATTTAACATACAATACATACAAGCAGAACATAACCGAAAAATGTCAGTGAGTGCAACTCTTTACATTTTGCCACAGAGACCTTCCAAACAGGGGCTGGAGGAGAATCCAGGATTATTTTTAGACTGTTTCTTTATTTTTGTATGCAGTGCTCTTGTTTTTAAACATACACCCTAAGACTTTGGCCTTCATTCTACCAAAATATATTAGGAAAATGGATTACAATGAGTAAGGCACTTTCAGCAAGAACAAGCTGAAATCATAAATGTAAAACCTATGGATGTAAGCACAGCACAGGGTAGAAAAAGCCTGATGGATGGTGCACTGTGATACCAGAGCCTCAAGTAGAGTTGGAATGTCTATCACAAACGACTGTGAATTTGCATGAGCTAATAGCAAATCAAATCAGGATGTATATAATTTGCAAAATAATTTGTGAGGCAGAAAAATTTAATTATAATACGTTACCAGTCTGTCTTTGCAAAGCTGTTATTAATACACAAAGTGTCTGATTATGGCTTTCATGATTTTCTTGTCAGATTTGCTTATTTGGATCTTTACATTTAAGTCCAGGTTAAATATTGTGTATTATAATAATGGACTAATAAAACTTTAATCCTATTTTAGACAATGGAAAATGCACTGTGACTGCAATGAGCCAAATCCATGGGATAACAATACACAACAACAGCAATAATATAAATAAATAGATTTTTTTTCCACTAGTATTTAATTTCATTTTAACAACTAGGACACAATGGCACAGTGTTCTAATACGCTAACCCATCACCGCAGGGACTCGGGTTCGAGTGTTAGCAGTACTTTCTGGCCAGTTCGGAGGTCACAAGCAGACACAATTTACTGAGGGAGTGAGGGTGGTTGGGGATATCATCCTCTAGCACTGCAATGGATTGGTGTCCTAAAGGCACACTTTCCCTGCACCCTGTGTTCTCTGGGGATAAGAGCCCCTGTGACCCTGGCCAAGAAAAATGGGGTATTTCACAACCAAATAAATGGATTTCAGAAACGTCTTACTGTACTGCTTATAAAATAAGGCTTGGGTTTGTGAGTTTCCATAATCGTGGCACTTCCCTGACCATTAGGACAGATGATAACCCAGATCAGCGTAATTAACAAATAAACAAAATGAATTCAAATGAGAATGAGCGAAATCAAAGAGGTGCTGGGGTGGTGTGGTGGACCCATGTTCAGCATCATATGCAGGTTGCGTCTGAGAGAGGGGAGGTCAATTATCCCCCAGCTCTGCAGTAACGCCATGTCCCCACCTCCGAACCCTGACCAGGAGAAGCAGGGTTACAGCTGTTTAATTTTGAGGCCACAATCTCCGCGAACCTCAGGTATAAACAGGCTTAAACGACTGATGATGAATTGTTTTATTATAGATAAAGCACATTCAAATTCAAGTTCTAGGTGTGCATCGGGGTCATTCTCTGACGTTGCAACAATGACCCCTACCCCGCCAGGGTAGAAAAACAGGGGCAAAAACATTGAAGAAAAGGATCATTACTATTCCATCTTTCACTGGCTGAGCCGTGACTGATCCTAGAGATTATCGCAAGGCTTGCCTTGGCTCAAGGAAGAGCATGAGATGGGCTATACTGCTTTTGGAGATCAGTAAGAGAAGCTGTTTTGGGCATTATCAGGTTATCCTAGTCAGTACAGTACTTGACTAAAATAATATCAGGTTATTATAAAAGTGTGCTGTCCTGCTGCTTTACATCACATAAAACAGTCCATGGTTCTTCTTATGGTGCACTATTGTGGCTGGATCATTAGTGAGCCTCTAATACAGTGTTTATACAAGGTGATTCTTATAGGCTAATGCCTACAGGACCTTATCTGAACATTTTTAGCCAGAGATAGGATGCTTCTTGTTTCTTACAGATTAAATAATTGGTTCAATTGCAAGGGTGTTTTCTCAGAGAATACTTGTCTTACTGGGTCGCACACACAATTTAGAGGGGCACAGCTGTACCACTCAGCTTGCTAATCAGTTGTAGGGGCACAACTGTGCATAAAAAATAAAATAAATGAACACTAAATACGTGTTTATTAATTGTATTCATTTTGTTTATGTTAAAGTAACTGATGTCTTTGTTAGTTTAATGAATTCCTTTGCTTTAGCGATCTCATATATACTTTTGGTAGGTTATATGCTTATAAGAGGTCAAAACATATAGCTAAGAACTTGTGTTACCTTATCTGCAGCATGGCTGACTTTCTTTTAAATACTTGCAGATGTTCGTAATCCATGCAAAAAAACAAAAACAAAAGAAACTGGCTATGACTTAAAGTGTTAGCAGCTAAAGCTTTTGGGCAGGTGCTGAGCATTATGGGAAAGGTAGTGTCCATAGTGAATTTGCAAGGGGTGTCTTGTAGTTCTGCTCAGCATTCCAGGATAAAATTGACTTTTGTGATATTAGTGTCACACAGCAACATTTTACTAGATCATGTGCCCTAGTAAGGTGGGTGTGGTGACTCCCCTGGTAAATCGCATTTATATAGTAATTGGTTACTTATAACTTGCTTTACTATTAATACTGAGTTTTGGAAAGAGGCAACATGGGCACAGTTTTATACCCCAGTAGGCTACCTTCAGTCAGAGCAGAACCCTAATAAATCATAAAATGTAAATTTAATACGATAAATACCCCAAAACTATAAATTGGCCAGGTATTACAGTATTACCATTATTATACAGCATTAGTAACGTTTTTCACTGCTTTAGCTAGGATTGTATAGGCTGTAAAAAGGTGAGGTGGGATATACTGCTTCATGAGGTCAGTAAGATATGCAGGAGCAATTCTAATCCCAGGGAGATTAAAAGCATTTCTGCAGGAACAGGAGAAATGGCTTACATCCTACCAAATTTCTAAAATGCTGAAGATGTATGTGACAGGGACACCCCCGACATGGGCACCCTCATGGTCCTCAGACTCCATCCCAGAGAGGGCCCTGTGTAAGGGGCTTGGCGAGGTGGAATTTAAGAACACATACGGTTTACCACTGACCTTTCAGGCACAAGACTCTGTTTCCTTTGCCAGACCCTCCACGTCTACTCCATGCCATGCCCTGGCAATCATTCTTGGCCAAGAAACTGTGAGAACTCAAAATGCAACTGAAACCTCACCATAGTTGGGATACCTACTGGAGTGTCTCAGTTTGTATCCCAACTCTGGAGATTGATTGTCTGGAAAGGGAAAGACTGAGGGTCTGGTGCCTGAAAGACCAAAAGGGTTTGAGTCCCAATGTTCGCGTGGGACCAGGGACAGCCTACTAGCTAATTATGGAAATGCCTGTATAAAACAGCTCAAAGTATTAGAGACCTTTATAATTTGGGTCACGACACACACACGTCATTCAGTACCAGATTTAGAAGAAGGTAGACGGTAACAGCGGGAAACATTATGACACACTGCCGAAAACGGAAAGGTTAGTAGGACAAAAAAGTTCAAGCAGGATGGAACGGAACATGAAAAAAAAGGAAATGACAGCTTTTAAATGATTAAGTCCACCTTCTGTCCATCCAGCTGCTGCCATCTACCCCAAAAAATGCTCTTCATTTTTTTCTTTCACTTTATAAGAACATACCTAAATTGATCACAAATGATGCATACGAAAATAATCTAGAATAGTGACGTCATATTCTAGTTCACACTTATTGCACAGGCCTCTTTGCATATTTTCATCAACAAACACAACAGTTATTTCAAATGAAAACAAAGCATCTTTACAGCGAGAACAGCAACAATTTAGTAGATGGAACAGATATTAGTCATTAAAACAGCTCATAACTGTGCAGTATTAGAACGTTAACACCTTATTAGTGCTTTGTTTGTTTTTTCTTTGTTGTTTTCACATTTTTAACCCTGCTTTGCATGCGGGACTCCAGCGCCTATCTCTGTAGAACACAGGGCACTGGTTTAAGCATGCCCTGGACAGTCCATCCAGTGTGTAATAACCGACCCCGGCACCCCGAGACTCAAACTCAGGTCCCTAGAGTTATGAACTAGCATAGACAGTCATGCCACCAGAGTTCAATATGACTTGATACCAGCTAATTTCCTATTTTTTGAATAAGTACTCTTAAATAAGTTATAACACTATAATTGATAAACACACTCAATTGCAATAACCACAGGATGATGGGTTCCTCATTTGAGCCTGTTTGCTGTCAGGATTTCTTGCTGCTGTATGTTTTTGCATCAAGGCTTGATGTCTGGTCCATTACATGCACTACAAACACTTTGCATTAAGTTTATTGCAAAGGTTAAGTCCTTTTAACTTCAAAAATCAACTCAATATAATTTTTAACAAGGTCCCCGAACTTTAATTAAAAAACATTCATGAGCAGGGGTTATAAAGGGAAATATAAGGACATAAATAAGACCACAAACTGTAGCATGTTGCTAATGAGCTGCTAACGTTGTCAGTAGCTGCTGTATGCACACCCACACGCCCATTATTAGCTGTGAGCACTGACCTATTCGTATTAGCTACGAGTAAAGGGCTAATATCCGTTCCATTGACTAAACTGTTTGCCGCCAACTGATATGTTTTCATGTTTCCACATGGCACAGATGAACCTGTGCACCCTGTTAGACTCAGGCAGTCAATGCACAAGCAGCAAATGCTAAGCTTTGTACACTAGAAGAGCTCAGATCTACACAACTGTAAGTGTTAGCAAAGCAGGCTCTGGCTTAAGACACTGGAAATCATTTGTTTAAAGATTCATTTTTGACATGATACCAAAATGTTGCTCGTGTCGACTGTCAGTAATGTGTTTGCAGCCATAGGATCACTTGACGTCACAAGCTGTTTTAATACAACGAAAGGCTTAAGCTAAATCACATTAAGATCTCTGGTAGAAAAGGAGAAAACTGTCGAACACATTTACTTTTCACATTAATAATCAGTGACATGTAGAACAGTAGTTATATGGCTTCGCTAACACTCATCTTAAGAACTGAATATTTGAAAAGTCTTCTCCGGCACGGAAGAAAATTAACGAGACAGTGAGGTTAGCTTTACCGAACACTGTTTCATCTCAGCCTGCAGAGCACTGTTATGGTGTGAAATCAGATCTTACTCACTTAGGATTTTTAAACATAGTGTTTCCAGAGTCAGTGGACCAACATCATATCTGATTTGGTGCAAATTTTTTGATATGTTCACAATATTAACGAATAATTAATCAGATTTTAACTGTGGCGATTTTTGCCCTCCTTAGCTGATTAAGCATTGATGGTTTCTTCAGCTATATTCAGGAGGTTTTCTGTTGATTTCTAAGGAGTATTACACTCCTAAATATTGAAATTGCAACACTAATAAGGAAAAGTGATGGAATTATGGAAATCACAGGATCGATAGACATGTTAATGATATGCAAACAAAATGTCAGAACATCTCAATTTAACAGAGGCATCACACAATCATCCCACACCGATTTTTGAGATTTCATGTGGCTAAAAAACGCCTTAATGCCCCTCTCACATGCCACAGATTGGAGCTAAGTGCTTTAAAATTCGATCATTTGTAGATCTTAACATCTGCTACTTACCCAGCTTTCATAACCTTCCTTCTTGGTGTTGCAATTTCAGTGTTGAGGAGTGTATACAGACAATAATTCACTGTAATTAATATTAAGCAAATAAATGTGATTATCATTTTAGCCAGTGCTGCTGAAAAATCCCTCCGAGAGGCGTTTAAATAGTAGCTGGTTGTAACTGTATTTAGATGGAATCTTGCTAATCTAACATTTTCCGTTCTAGGCAAGATTCATCCAGCTCCAGAGTTATTGGCACCCTCGATAAAGATACTTAAAATGGTTATATGATGTGTGTTTGTGGTTAGTTAGCTTAGCACTAAACATATGACAGATATGAACGTTTTAGGTACATTTATTAAGAAATAGGAAGTAAACTTGTCAAAAATATTTGTCACGCCCCTGCATTCAGTTAATTTGTTTACTCTGTTTTTGCCCCAGTTCCCCAGTCTTACAATATTGCCTGACATGGCTGTAGGCCGGCGAGTGCCTTCATGCAACTCTTTTCATTGTCCGTGTTCTTCTAAACTGAGAATAAATACACACAGAGGAACAGTCTAAGCTCACTCTGTCCATCCAGCCAAGGTTGCCAATAATTTCGGAGGTAACTGTATGTTGACCATAACACAGACCACCTAAAGCATGTTTGAAACCATCAAACATAACAAACCATAATCGTCTAATCATAAACACAATCATCTAAACCAAGCTTAGTGGGATTATTCAGCAGCCCTTCTATATAACTGTTAGGTACATTTTATATAACTACAACTGTAATGTGGGGGCACCCTGGGTCCCCACCTCGATTAGGATTACAGGAACAAATATTAACAACCATACGTCTGATGTCCAGACATTTCTGCATTGTTCCACTGTCAAACTGATTCTAGATCAAAACCAATCCTGAAACGTAAATCCAGTCATCCATTTTTATTTTGCCCTCATACTGAAAGTGCAAACTTGCCACCTTTGGTTTATTAATGAGCAATATGACCATTAAAACACTGCATGTATATCAGAGTGTGATCCTTTTTCCATGGAATGATTACACAGTTGGTTCAACCTGTACGTCAATTAGCTGTCACCATGTCATACGTCACTAGCGTTATGAGCTTGAGACTAGCCATGGTAAAATAATCATTAGGAATTAAGCTTATAACCTAGTGTAATGAACTTATTTAGTGTTTGCCATAACATAGTCAAAACACGTTTTAAGCTTTGCGTGATTGTACCACAGTTACAGATATTTTTTTCTTTACTCTGACCTGTACGGTTTGTATTATTCGAACAATACTGAAAGCTAACAGAACTGTCACTGATCACACAGATTGAATATTTACCGGTGAAAGCACAGCATGCTTCGTTACACTCGTCCATTAAGCCACAGATGCTAGCTGAGAGACCGCAAAATCACCTCTTTTACGCATTTAGGTAACGGATGGAGAGCAGGTAAGCCTGTTGAACACAAACTGAGGATGAGAATTTCAAAAACTAGACTTGAAAACCAACTATAGAGTTTAGAACAGCTGCCTAACGTGGCCACAGCTGTAGCACATCCAGAGAGACGTAATGTTAGGGATGGACCATATGACTATATCATATTAATGGCCTGCGTTCTAGTTCTGACGTCGTGTATATCAGCGGTAGCTTAGCTGCTCCATGTGAAATACTTTATAATAAGAACATTTTCAGTCTTTTTTAAATTTTTGCACAAGGAACTGAGTACTTTTTCAGTCTTGGTCCACCCAAGGTTTCTTCCTCAACACATTTAGGGAGCTCTTCCTGGCCAGTGTTGCCCTAGGCTTGCTCTTTTGGGGCCGTAGACCAAAATGTTTGTAAAACTACATTGAGACGAAGATTTATTGTAAAAGTACTACAAAAATAAATCTGACTTGAGCTCAAAATGGGGGCCAGACAACAAACACGGTAGCAGCTGAGGGGCTAAATATGTTTGAGCAAAACTGTATATCTTAATATCCTCTATTTTCTACACAGTATGGTTTGAATTCACTGATATTCTGCCAATTAGCATTCACACAAAATAATCTTGCCGTCTGGTCTCACCCCGAGGAGGATGGGTTCCTCATTGGAGCCTGATTCCTCTTAAGGTCTCCTAAGGAGTTTTTCCTTGCCACTGTCACTGTCACTGTTCTGGCTGCTTATTTTCTGTCCAGATTCACCAAATTGTTTAGCATTTTATTAAAACTGCTCTCTAAATACAAATTGTGCTACAACCTGATACTGTCACATCTATGGTATGATACATAACTTGGTCTTTAATATCAGTGTTATTCTGACAGTGGCGCATTTCAGGTGTTATGAACTAACTATTGTGATACCTGGCGTATCATGAGATGATATTTCCGCCATAGTGTCCACCCCTAAGAAATATGGCGTACGTTCTCTGACTATAGGAAATGGCAATCGATAGGACTGAGGTCCAGCTGCACCCTGATTGCAGTCACGAGGCCACTTGCGAAACCAGCGTCGAGTCACAGCCGGTAACAGTTGCGAGCCTCTTTCAGTGTGCTTAATGCACCAGACACCTTACAGACCAATGGAACAAGCCTGACTAACGTTAGCCTGGGAACGTGTGCATCAATGGCGTGGTTAAAGCATGATCCGGGGAACTGGAAGATTTCTGCCCATCGCTAATGGAGGATTCCTGCTTGTTGTCAGCCAAGCCGCCCAGTTTAGCCAGAGAGTTGGAGCGCTTCAGCTTGGACGCCGTTGTGAGTCCGGCCAGGCGCGCTTGCGGCTCGACCCCCTGCCGCCCGCCCACACTCTCACTGCTGGAGCTGCGCGTCAGGCCCCAAAGCTGTGGGAAAGACGCAGGAGCGAGGCTAGAAAAGTGTGAGGATGCGTTTGGGGTGGCGCTCGAGTCAACCTCCATGTCCTCCCCGTGAGTCTCGTCCGCGCTCTTATCCGTCTGTCCTGGCTTACTGTGCAGGTGGGCCTCCTGGATGAGCTCCGCCGTAGGCCTTTCACTCTGCAGGCTTAGATTCAGGAGGCTGAGCTCTGCCATGGGCCCCGTGGACTGCGCCACTTTTGGGCCTTCCTCATCTTCCTCCTCCATCTCCTGCAGATCGTCCGTGTCCTTTGGGCCCAGTGTGGTCAGAAAGTTCTTGGGAAGCTCTTCGCAGCTCATGGGCGAGGTCAGGCGCTGGCGGTACGGGCCCAGGCTGACCGTGGGCAGGGCAGGTGTGGTGAAAACACGGCAGTAGCAGCGAGAGCACCGGCAGCGGGTGCTGCACGACTGGCGCTGAGAGGCAGGATGGTTCTGGATGGAGACGCCAGCATGGCGCTGCAGGTTAAGGCGGTGAGCGCGGCGGCCGCTCGGCAGACGCACACACGACTTATAAGAGGGCTTCAGTTTGTGAGGCTTTCCGCTGCTAGCACTGTCCTGAACAGATGAACACACACGGGGAGGAAGAACGGATGGGTTACGGGTTCTGATCACACAGCTGCTCAGACACTACTGAGAAAATCAGAACTGTCTGCAAAACATAGATCATATATTACATACAAATAGCAGAGCTCAGTGAGATTGCTTGCAGTGGATGTAAACGGAGAATCTCACAGATCCTGAAGTCATTTCAGTGTTGTAGTAGCAGAACAAACACTAAGTCCATTATCCAGTAGAACTGGTTACTGCTACAAGCCTTCAATAAGATCCTACAAAAAAGGTTGCTGGTCTCCTGGTCTGTGTGACATGCCACAGATCCCAGATTGAGCCCTGTAACTGGTCCTTCAGTCACTACACCCTAGTGCCCCTTTCCCTTGTTAGGTTCTCGGACCAAACCCTCCTGGTCTATCCATAACTGACAGCTCCCACTTCAACGGAGGTGGCATACGAACCAGAGAGGCTCAGTTGGTAGAGGACTGGTTCTCCATGCTGAGCCTCTATGGTTCATCTCTGGCCAGGTTAGACAAATGGTTCATCTCTGTGGTTCATCTCTGACTATGGACCAGATCATCTCTGTGGTTCATCTCTGACTATGGACCAGAAGGTTCAGGGTTCAAATCCCAGCTCTGCCAAGCGGCCACTGTTGGGACCTTGAGCAAGGCCCTTAACCCACAACTGCTCGATAAGGGAAGGGAGTTCCCTGATTTTGGCGTTTACCAAAGTAACGTTACAACAAAGAAGTCAGAATCTAACGAGACGAAAGGCACACATCCGAGACCAGGAACCATCCAAACTTGTGCGATGTGAATTTGGTCTCCACCATGGAAGACATCAAATGTGCCCTAATCCGCTCCACTCCAGGCTTAGCCCCCAATCTATGTGAGGAGGAATCCACTGTGGAAGACAGTCAAGACTGGGGGTAATCAAGGCCCCTTGACCTCTCAGAAACCACCTTGAACCAGGGAGGCTCAGCATCGGGTCAGACCCATCTCTACCAGGAACACATTCAGTCATACCCAATGAATTCCAGGACATTCTTCAAACCCCCACGACCTTACCAGGATAAGCAGGGTCAAAACAGCAACATTTTACCATGACTCGACCCCAAGAGAAGTGGACAGACAGTGAAGATAATGATTCAACTAATTATATTCTTATTAATTTACCAGCAGCTCCTATGGCTTGGTGGCCACAGGCTGGCCAGCATGAAAGTGGCTACAACAGACCCCACCCTAGCGTCCCTCATCTCGAAAAGCAAATTTAAACTCAACTGGTTCATCATCTATATTTCTGGTCCTTATTTAATGGCGGAATTGCACATCTTCCTAACTGGAAGCAGAACAGACTCAAATGTCTTGGTACGGATCTACACAATGTTTTTTAGAGAATTCATACAGGATCAAAAGCACTACCTGCACTTTCACAAGACTTCACACTCACGTCAAAGCCGGTTGGACAGCTGCGCTTGGCAGCCAGCCGGTTGCTGTTGTTGGCGTTCTCGTTGCCGTAGCGGTTGGTGTTGGCGAGCGCGGCCATCTCGGCTTCCTCCTTCTGCGCCTCCTCTTCGTCCTCTTCTTCCACGGTGCTGAACTCCAGACGCAGGCGCATGTCCTCCAGCGTCTGCGCCGCCGTCCCCTCTGTGGGCGGGACCAGCTGCGCGGTGGGAAGGTTGTTATCGTCCAGCAGGGCGTCACGCTCCACATCCTCGATCTCGATGAAGACGCGCTCGGTGGGCAGCAGCGGCGGGCACCGGACCGGCGTGGAAGGCTCGCTGTCCAGGGCCGCATCAGAGAGACGCCGGAAGTAGTAGTTGTAGTTGAGGTGGTGCGAGGGCTCGTCCCAGCAGCAGGGTGATGCTCCGGCATCGCGAGCCCACGGACACAGCTCCGGTTCCAAGGCATCGGGAGACCGGGCCCCACTGGCACCCTGGAGACCTTCACTATCACCAGGCTGCCAGTCTTTGTGTCGTGACTCACAGCTGAAACAAAAAAGCAGGTAAGACCAGTGAGCAGTAAGGGAGTTACGAATACCAATGACAAACTGCAATATACAAAAAGATCAAATATTTCTTCTCCATCTTATTCAAACTACTCATATTCATACTGCAGTGCCACCGTGGTGCCACAGTTTTCTCACCTCGCGTCTAAAATGCTCTCGTACTCAACCAGCTGCTTCATGAAGGTAGCGTTGGGTTGTGCGACGCTCCTCCTCAGTTTAACGTAATGACAGCCCTTCTGCAGAGACCAGCCGTACTCCTTCATAGCATAAGCGATGACCGTGGAGGCTGAGCGACTCGCCCCCATCTTACAGTGCACCAGGCATTTAGAACGGGTCTTTCTGTTACAGGAAGAGCCAGAGGCATGGATGTCATGAAGTGAAATATTATACTTCTTTATACTGTATCATACAATACTGTGCAGAAGTCCTAGGCATTCTATATATTTCATATATATTCCCACAGATCAGGTACTATTTGGGTGGTGGATCATTCTCAGCCCTGCAGTGACTCCGATGTGGTGGTTGTGTGTTAGTATGTGTGCTAATATGATAGGATCAGGCACTGCTGGAGCACTCACTGTCCCCTTATTAGAGACGTTCCCCTTATAGCTCCCCCCTGTAGACGTACAGTCAGACACAGCAGCTCATCTGTTGCTGCACAGTTTGTGTTGGTCACCCTCTAATCCTTCATCAGTGCCCATAGGACGCTGCCTACAGGATGCTGGTGGCTGGACATTTTTGGCTGCTGAATTTTTGGATCCAGCAATGACACTGAGGTGGTTTAAAACTCCAGCAGCACTGCTGAGTCTGATCCACTCACTCAAGCACAACACACTCTGCCACACCACCACCACATTCAGGTTTTGAGAAGGCAACGCCACCCCGTAACTAAATATATTTGGTATAACAGGAGTGAATACGGCCCCTATGGCCTGGCTCTAACGCACTTTGCTCTCAGTATGAAGTTGTAGGTTTCGTTCCAGTGAGTCAGCAGATCCACAGCGTCGTCCTCATCGACACGCACATTATGATAGCAAAACATTTCTGGGAAAAAGTTGTCCGTCTCCCGCGTGATGTTAAGGATGTAGCCAATCCTGGATCAAAGGACAGACTGGGTTTAATTTAGATACGCCTGAAATAAAAGCACACACACACGTTCTGTCCTGTATTATATATACTGCACGTATTACACACAAACTGACCCGCACTCTCTGAGCTCCTCCAGGTTGGATGCGTTCCACTGCGAGCCCTGGAATAAAGAAAGGATTAGTCATGGGTTTCAAAGAATCGTTTCCAGAATAGACGTGGTTTCAGGCGAGTGTGTGAGCAGTGAGATATACTATACTTATATGTACAGTACTGTGCAAAAATCTTAAGCCACCAGAGCTGCCATTAGATCTGTTGAGTCCAAAAATGTCAAACTTCACTCCACAGTACTCTTTTCCACTGATCTTCATTCCAGTCTTTGTGAGCGTTATCATATCTTAGCCTTTTCACCCTGTAAGCAGAAGCAGCTTCCAAAAAGACCATTCTTGATCAAGCTTCTTCATACATTGTCAACTTGGCATCTCGATGAAGCTGCCAGATGCTGCTGTTTCTCAAGTGTAAGGAGAGATCACACTAAATACTTGCCACTGTAGCCTGTTTCTTCTGGTTGTATTCTAATAAAGAAACTGAAAAACAATTATAGATGGTCATTATAGCTTTGTTAAAACAATGGTATATCTAATCTACTGGTGGCCTAAGACTTTTGCACAGTGCTATACTTCCACTGTACTGTATTTCATATATGTATTTTCTAGATCAGGGCATAGAGTCATCCACCAAGACAGATGATATCAAATAAGTGTTAAAGTGCTGTACAAAACAAATAAACATGACTATGGTTCTACTATTACGCAGCAAGAAAGGATAACCACTCAATGAAAGCTGGCATTCCGACCAGGTAAAGGTAGTCGAAGATCTTTGTGGCCTTGTCCATTTCTCCGAGGATGAGCAGCATCTCGTTGTCGATGAACTCCTTGTACTCCCGCAGATTCCAGCTCATGTGCTGCTCCAGCTCGTTTCGTACCTGATCAGAGATTTATTGGATTACAGGGATCCTGTCAACCAAGCATCGTCCACCAAGCAGGAGCTACAACTGATTCACCCTGTTTAAGCAAGTGATCTTGGTCTATAAACGAATAGATACAACCACTGCAGGGAACAAAGTTTAAATATGACCCATTTCAGCAAACTGTAATGAACCACTTCACTGAAGTTGTAAGACCTTACAAAACCCAGGTGGATCACCTGCTAAGGAGCCTAGACAGGAACCTAGGGTAACCTCTAAGCCACTGTTTCCCAACCTTTTTGAGCCATGGCACATATTTCACATTACAAAAATCACAAGGCACACCACGAAACAAAAATGTCACAAAAAGTATATTTATTGAAATATAATGAAAATATAGTCTCACTATACTTAATTTACTTACTTAGTATGAGACCTGGGCCTGTTTAGTTGAACACAAAGCTGATCTCTTACTGCCCTCTAGTGGAAGAGAATGTAATTATTCTGCCTGTAACAACACGCTGCTGGCTTTGACTACCAATCAGGTGAAATTGGATAATCTTCCACAACACACCTGATGATTTCTCATAACACAGGGGTTGGGAAACACTGCTCTAAGCAACTAAAAATTGCAGTTTGTTAAAGATCACATGGACAGTCCAGAAGGCTACTGGAAAAAAAATCTGTGGATGGATGACACCAAAACAGAACTCTCTGGCTTAAATGAAAAGCTATTGTCTGGAGGATAACACTGCATTCCAACATAAGAACCTTATACTGCTGCGAAACATGGTGGTGGTAGTGTCATGGTTTGTATAGCTGCATCTGGCCCAGGGTGTCTTGCCATCATTGAGTGAAAAATGGATTCTGTATTAAAACAGGTGTAGATGTGTTCCCAATAAAGTGCTCAGGGAGAGTACAACTATCAGTGATGTGCAGTTAGACCCTTCAGAGAATATATGTAAAATATTATGTAAATATTTCTTTCCAATATTTTTAATTCAATAAAGTAAATATAAAATGGTACTTTGGGTTTTCTTGCTTGCTATAGGACCCATATCTGACTGAGAGTGCTACTAACCCATCAAAACTGCTCATATGAATGGCCCTACGATAACAGAATGTCCCTTCTGATAATATTTTGAAGGGTTCAGTAATGTGAGTGCAATAACAAAATACACAAGAGAATCTGACCAGTCACATTTATGATTTGCTCTAGGGTTCTGGCCCATAGCTGTATAACCCTTCTCAGCATACTGAAGAAGGAGCTACTTATTCATCATTCATAAATAAACATCACTGTCTTTGCACATGCTAATGTGGCTTAGATAACGTCAAATGGAGACTTGCAAGGAAACCTGCAATAATTCGGCAAGAGGAGCCAAGTCTACCTACAAAGTAATAGACCATTTTCTGGCAAAGGAGCAGAAGATCTTCAAATAAGCCTAATGGACTGGTGAGTTTGGCCAACCTGGCACAATGTATAAAGAATAAATGAGTGATCTTACTTTGTTGAACGGGTGTACTATTTTTGAATGGGTGTGAGTCCCAGTGTAGGGCTACGTAGAAGGGGTACCACTGTATGTAGTGCACACCACTGATAAATATCACTTAGGAGGATGGCAGCATTTTTCTCAAACCATGAAGCTGTAACATTAGCTTAGCTTCACTTATCTGAAATGGAGACCTGTATTAACGACTACCACAGTGGCTCTGTGCACCATCAACACCATAGGAGGCATTTCAGATCTGTCTAGCTGACTGCTTCTAATATTTGCATCTCGTTTGTAGTCCTGGGGGAGACGTAATTACATTTCCTACAGATTTTGAATACGTCTTGTGCAGCTAAAAATGAATGACCATAACAGACCTATAAGGTTTGAGATGCCTTCTGCTTTGGTGGTAACTGATATGCTGATGGAAGCAGCAGGTCCTGATGACCTGGGTTCAAATTCCAGGCTGGGCCTGCTATTTTGAAGGCTGTGCGACGTGATCATTAGGAGCCGGGTAACCTCATGCCGGGCATCAACAGTGCTAGAGGATCACGTCTCAGTGAGTGTGTTTACATGCACTTAATGATCCGAATAGCTCCAGAAAACCAGATTTAGTCAGTAACTGAGATCAACGAGTATACATGCACTTGAGTAATCAGATAATGGGAAATCTTCCTCGAGCATATACTGTCAAACTGTGTTTCAGAGTCTCCCCAAATGGGAATTCCAGGGTTGCCAGATCCCACTATAGATATAAGCATCAGGTCTATGGAAAAAATCCAAAAGAAGCAAGAATAAGAGGACCTGGCAATCGTGTTTAAGTCCGTAAATAGAGAAAATCGGGGAATGCGAATACATGTGATCAGAAATCCAATTACTGAGCTAAAATCCAGCTAAATAGCTGTGTGAACGCATTGCTTCTTTATTTCTGAAGAACAACAATTCAAAAGAGTGTGTACTTTTCTCGTTAAACAAAATGAATCTTTAATACCCTGCAATTCAATGAAATTAGGAGACACACTGAGAACTGGAGATGTGTGTCTGTGAGCATGACGTAGAATGCAGCTGCATTAGATAAACCCACTCATGGATGCACATCATAACCTTTTGCCTCACGATGCATCGTGTCACGATGTATCGTTACACCCCTCCTAACTGCATAGAAAAAGGCTCGACATAAAGGATCCTTTCTTACCCTGCTTTTCTCTTATACTGTTTTTGCCATTTTCATTTTATGAACGGCTCACACACACACACACACACACACACACACACACACACACACACACACACGTCACCTTCTCACCTGTTTGGACGTGACATTCTCCAGATCCTGCACCATCATCATGCTGAGCAGCTTGGTTCGGATCAAGCACTCCGTTCTCTCTCTCTCAGTCGGCCTGTTCATGACATTAGGGAAGACATTAAGCCTCGACTTTCTTCATAAATATTGGTACTGTCATTTAGGGCCGGTTTCCCAGAAGTTGATTCAATTGAAATAACAACCATTTTTTACTATAGGAATAGGGCTAATGTTGGTCTGGGAAACTGTCCTTTGATTTCATTAAGGTATTCGTTGCATTTCTTGAGTTGAAATGAAGTAGGTGGCTTACTCGTCGGAGAACATGACTGGTGAGTCAGGTCTGGGCATCTCCAGATCGCTGACGGAGATCCATTCGTTGGTGCAGCTCTGCTCGGAGGACATACAGCCCTCATAGAAGCCCACCCAGGTGAACGCCGTGCCTCCTGGAGAGTAGTTACACTGACGGGACACTTCACATGCTCTGTGCAGCACCTGTAAAGACGACCTGGGGGCCAGAGAAACAGCGAAGTAGGTAGTATTTATAAAATAGACATGAAACATCTGTATGGTGAAGCTGTATGGCAAATGTAGTGCTGTACAAAGAAGAGTGGACCAACTGTGCCTCTAAAACTGCATCAGGTCATAAAGGAGCAACTTTAGAAACAGGCAGTTAAAAAAAGCTCCACTAGTCAAAGTCAGATTTATATATAGTGCTTTTTCCAATGGAGCATTGTCTCATAGCAGCTTTACAACTGTCTATTATCTACGTCCAATCCCAAACAGATCAAGCCTAGGGCAACAATGGCAAGGAAAAACTCCCTAAATTTTATAAGGAAGAAACCTTGGGAGGACTAAGACTCCAAAAATCGACCCGTAATCCTTGGGTGGCTTAGATGATAAATGTAAGAATTAAACTTAAAAGTTATTTAATTAACAAGTGTATTTTTAAAAGAGTTATCATTCAATGCAAACAGCTGTATTCGTTAGGGCTGCACACGATTTGATTCGATTCACAATACGGAGTTTGTTATTTTTATTTCTGAAGTGTAAACAATGCAAAACATTTTCTTAAATTTCTAGAAACAGTGGCTTAAAATCGTAACATGCTCTGTTGTAGCTTCACCATACATTAAATAACCGAGTTCAAACAGCCATTTATTTCTGAAGAATAACACTTCAAAAGTGTGTATGTTTCTGGTATAAGAATTTAAATAAAAAGGAAACTTTAGACTCCCTGAAATGTAAAGGAATTAGCAGTTTTAAATGCATTTGAAGGCATAACTTAAGATTGTCTTCTGGTGTTCCAAAAATGCAATCGCATTAGATGACACTGTCAATCTCCATGACGCACATCATGACATTTTTGGCATTTGATGCATCGTTACACCGCTAATATTCGCAGTAAAGAGTAACAATGCATTTCTTTTGCGCAAGTGCAACAAGGAGAAATTTATGTGACAGTGGTAACTGATAAGGAGGTTTTTTATCGAGGTTTTCCTTCTTATTATTCCCCATTTTTATTCTTCCAACGTATTCCCGACCAATTCCCCAGTGACAACATTCCCCCTTTACATTCACGGCCCGCCAATGAAGAAGGAGTATTTCAAGTCCCAAGTGGCTCCCTACAATTCTTCTTTTCACCAGAAGGTGGCAAGAATGAGCCATCCTCCACAGCAGCAGGAAGACGATAACTCATCCAGCCTTAGACACGGTTAATTGTGTCCAGCCTGCAGGCACTGCCGAGACTCGAACTATTAATTAGAATCAGCCATCACAAAGGCACAACTGGGCGTATCCGAAGGAGCAATTGTTGAATTTTGGGACCCCAACACAACCCTGACCAAAAATAGGTGGAGGACAAAACAGGGAAGGAGAAGAAATTCCAAAATAGAGTTAAAACATACCACAAGGCCTGCACGGATACAGGTTTAAAGACGTGAGATCTTCCAGCAGTGCTGATGCTTAAATCTCTGTGAAGGAGGATGAAAAGAGCTGATGATTAAGCAGCACAGCCAGCAGTCTTATCAGAAATCGTTCACAGATGGCCACGCTGCCTTCCTGGAACAATCACCACTACGAGCCAGCAGAGCGTACCACCAGCACAGTATGACATGGAACACTGGCACAGGCTCAAGGGTCGCATGTGCCAACATCATGCATGTGTTTTCACAAAACGCCACTAGGTGTCAGGCTTGTTTATCATGATTATTCTGTCATTTCATGACTAATCAGAAATGTTGATAATGTGATATACGGGTAATAACCATGCGAGTCTTGTTCTTTATCACATGAAGAGGATGTTTACACTTACCCGTCCCCATTAAGGTGGATCTTGGTGTCACTCCACAGTGGAAGAACCATTCCAATGGAGCAACTTGAACTAAGACAAACAAATAGAATTGAGTCTTCAACATCTCTTATAGACCACAGTTTGACATTTTCATGTTTTGTCACCGTGCTACAGCTTTGTGATTACCGTGCGTAGTACTTACTGCATAATAAAATATACTAAAGAATAATCGTAATTATTGATGAAAACTGTTCAGCTAATTTAGGAACAAAAGCACAAGGCAACTATGAAATACAGTCATTAAATTTCTCCTCCCCGACGAATAAACTCATTAATAAACTCTAGTCAAACGTAATGAACGTTACCTACCTGTCCTCAGTCGTGAAGTCCATACCAAGCAGTGTGTTCTCCTCTGTGTTTTGGTGTCCGTTTGTGCCAACGACCACCATGTAATGCACATGTTCTGAACAGCTGCTCTCTAGTCTTACAGCCTGATGAGACACACAGGTTATCTTCACCACTGATACACTCTATATGTGTTTTTCCACTGCACATCAAAAGACTGGACAAGAACTGGTCTGAATGGAGCAGTCGAATGGAAGAGACATCACAAATTCAGTGCACAACCAGTAATTACTCACATAGTAATCCATTACAAATGACTATTTTCAAAATGTAATGGGGATTCCTTTATGTCAGAGTACGAGCAGTGTCTGCAGGCACCACCAGAGGTCAGCACAGGCACTCTGAGCACTCTAAAAAGGTAGCCAATGCGAACTACATCGCCCAGAAGCCACAGCACAATCACATAGTATTAACGTGTTTAGCCAGCATATGTGCAGTTTCTTTATATGAGAAGCTGCTGGTAAATGGTACAATGATTTGTTTGCATCTGTGAAAAAAAAAACGGAAAAGTTTGAAAGGGAGTTGCGCAAGTGCAAGACCACCAAGGACAATGTGGAGAATGTGAAGAAACAAGATAGATAAAAGCAGAGAGTTGCAAAGGACAGCAGGAAACATAAATACTCATCTACATTTGCGTTTGGGGGAAGAGAAATGATCCCAGACTTAGTTTTCTTTATTTCTTCAATTTAGAAACAGCAACGTTGTTGTTTCTGGAAGCCATTGTGAGTTCCCCATTGTTGACAGATACCAATTTAGATTCAGTTATTTATTGAATTTTTCCTGCCTTTTTTCATGCAACTTCCATAAAGGTGTGCTCACTCCCCTTGTCTATTGTGCCCCCAAGTAGCACGTTGCTAGAGCATACGTCCGGGAATTCTGGCATCTTAGGCTCAAACCCCACCAATGGTGAGTTCTACTCAAAGTGCACAGCACTTAACACTGAATCATTTTTGAAGCAATTGGTTCAGATGATTCAAAACTTCAGAAAGCTTTGTTTCTCGCTATTATCAAGCGTGGATGCATGCACAAGTTACGTTAACAGGCACTATGCAGCTAATATATAGAGGACGTTTGTTGCAAGTTCCTTAATTAAGATCGGACAGTGACTTACAACAGTGTCCATTCTAATGACTCTTCGAGCGTTGCATTAAAATCTCAGTGTGACTGCTACCCATCTAAAGCTTCCATTAGGACAATCCTAATGGATAAAGAAAACCTTGGGTCTGGAAAATAGGTCCGGAGCCTATCCCAAAATAAATAATGCGAGCATGTACACTCAGTGGGGCACCAGCCCATCGCAGGGTTTGTTATTGTTTTGCTGTTGCAGCGTCACTGGATGCTCCTCCAGTCCAGCCTTCCCGCCATCAGACATAGCCAATCATACATGTCTGAGTGATGACAAGTTTGCACCGTTTCTGCTACATCCAACATAGCCACAACAGGTCATAGCAACGCACTCAACACCACATAGGTTGGGAAAATGAGTGGTAACGTCTTTCAGAAGATTAACACAACATGTCATTACTGCCTAGACTGCTGCATAAGACTGTGTAGAAACTGCTCACCAGTTTGATTGTGTCCTCAGCGCGGAGCGTGTTCAGCATGGCCTGCAGGTGTTGTGGTAAATCACCTAGGGCAAAAAAGCACAAAGGTCGGCATAACATTCGTTTGATGTAGCAGCTCTTTCTGGTGTTACAGCAACTTCAGCGTTATCATTTCACTTATTGATCAGTCATAACTTTTGGAATGCGCTGGAGTGTGACACATCGATTCTGGAAGAAAGCCTGAACCTTGAGCAGCAGCTTACCCGCATTTTCATGATGGGTCGGTGTTTCGGATGTCTCAGTACTGCCACCCTGCCTTAGAAACACAGCCGCTCCCTTCACCATGACAAAACTTTCACTGAAGCTGAAACCACACACACATATTATCATATGTCAGCTTATATCAGTTTATAGTAGCCATAACTATAAACTGTGCTAAATTTCACCTAGGACTTGTGCTCGTATCCTCGTCGCTCGCCACATCCTGAAAAATAAAGGATCATTTTAATCCATAGATCTTTGTACGAATCATCAATAAAGACTTGTTGACATATAAAACTGAGGGAAGTCAATAATCATATCGGTGCCATTCATCGCACTTTAATTTCTTCTCCATATAAGGCACTCGTACTTATAGGCTGTGTCCAAAATGGCACCCTAATCACAATAACCTCCATACTACAACTACAAAGAGCCCTATTAGTTTAAATGGACTAAAATTGTTGAGTGTGGGATATAATTTCAGAAGCTTCCCATACAGCTTTGGTCATTACCGTGCGATACAGTAGCAGCTCCTGACCAAAATTATAAGTGTGGGACAGATTCAGGCTCCTAAACCATATTATCAACTCAGCTTATTTTGTAAATAAAGAAAATGAAATGACTGAACCCAGACCCACACCTGGAGACACACAAATGCAACACATTTACCAGATTGTTGGGCACAATTTACAAGTGCATCAATAACACAGGATAGTACAGCCTGCAGATCTACTTAAACTGTAATCTTTTATATATAAACATAGAGTTGGTGAAAGCAATTGGAGTATATAAATCCAATAAATAAAGTCTAGCCTATACATATCTCTAGTATTATTTACAGGCTTACAAAATAACCCAAATGTTATTAGATTGTATTTTTCAGTGACCTATAGCTTCAAATGGAGATATTTCCATGGTAGCTTTTACCCGCTTCACATGCAATTCAGCCTGTGAATGATAAGTGTCACATTTTGGACAAGGAAGGGAAACTGGGAGACAGACGTACATACAAGTGTGGATGGTTTATTGACAGGAGACATGGTGAAGACAAGGTGTAGCGCAAGGTGATACCAGAGAGAAATTAACGCTAACACGAACAGACAATGCTAATACAAACAGACAATGAGCTAAAACAAACAGAAAATGCTCACGTACACAACAGAATACAAACAGAGATGATGTGCTAACTCTACAAGACAAAAATGCTAAAACAAATCTAACAGCAGAATCTAGCAAACACAGTGATTAACTAGATTTGACCTGAACAAAAACACAGACAATGCCAACATAACCAGACAATGCTAAAACAGACAGTAAGTGTTATACTGCCAAACAGAGGGATAATGTAAACAGACAATGCTAATGGTAACAGGCAACAAGCTAATGGACAATCACAACAAAATAGAATACACTAGACATAAAGAGGCACATCAAACAAGAACACACAGAGACAAGGAGCAGAACGAAACCAACAAACTGGAGCCAAAAGCAAGGGGTGAAAATGCCAGACAATAGGGTGCACAGGAGTGAGGGTTTAAATAGGCAGGGCACAACAGGCTGTAATGGAACAGCCTGGTGTGGAAGGAGAAAAGGGTCAATTGAACATGGCAGGTGCAGCCCCACTATCTGTGATAGCCTAGCGGTCAAGGTATTGGACAACAGACCAAAAAGTCCAGTGTTCAAATCTAACCTCTGCCAAACTGTTATTGTTGGGTTCTTGAGCAAGACCCACAACTGCATGGAGTGAAAGATTATATCAATTGTAAGTCACTCTGTCTAAGGGTGTCTGCTAAATGATGTAAATATTATCCAGCACAGCTTCTCTTCTGAAATCTAAAAGTGCCTAGCATACAGTAGTGCTTGGAAGTTTGTGAACCCTTTAGAATTTACTATATTTCTGCATAAATATGACCTAAAACATCATCAGATTTTCACACAAGTCCTAAAAGTAGATAAAGAGAACCCAGTTAAACAAATGAGATAAAAATATTATACATGGTCATTTATTCATTGAGGGAAAATGATCCAATATTACATCTTAGTGAGTGGAAAAAGTATGTGAAACCTCTAGGACTAGCAGTTAATTTGAAGGTGAAATTAGAGTCAGATGTTTTCAATCAATGGGTTGACAATCAGGTGTGAGTGGGCACCTTGTTTTATTTAAAGAACAGGGATCTATTGAAGTCTGCTCTTCACAACACATGTTTGTGGAAGTGTATCATGGCACGAACAAAGGAGATTTCTGAGGAGCTCAGAAAAAGAGTTGTTGATGCTCATCAGGCTGGGAAAAGGTTACAAAACCCATCTCTAAAGAGTTTGGACTCCACCAATCCCACAGTCAGGACAGATTGTGTACAAATGGAGGAAATTCAAGACCATTGTTTACCCTCTCCAGGAGTGGTCGACCAACAAAGATCACTCCAAGAGCAAGGCGTGTAATAGTTGGTGAGGTCACAAAGGACCCCAGGGTAACTTCTAAGCAACTGAAGGCCTCTCTCACATTGGCTAATGTTAATGTTCATGAGTCCACCATCAGAAGAACACTGAACAACAATGGTGTGCATGGCATGGTTGCAAATAATCAATCACAGATTGTAAAAGTATATTCATAATTCTGAGCGCATATATATAATGCTGAATTGTTATACAGGCATGCACCACATAACCGCCATTGGTATGTCATTGGTAGAGTATATACACATCCTTTTATAAATCTATAAACAATGCCTGTGTTACTCCATGGCATTCAAGCAACGTTCAAGTCACATTTACACAGAATATTTTGTGGACATTAAGTAATGCATTGCATTTTGGCATGCAACTTTATGCTAATTGGCAGCCTTATGCTTCCATTCCAGTCAAATTCACAGTTCCAGTGCAAAAAGCTGAATTTACATCACTTAGCAGACACACTTATCCTAAGGAACATATAGCTGAGCTGAGGGTTAAGGTGTTTGCTCAAGACAGCAGGGCAGCTCTGGTAGGCTAGAGCCTTAACCACTGAGCCACCACAAGTTTAAACATCAAATGTCTTGGCTGACTGAAATATAGCTGATGCAGAACCTGTTTGTAAATGTATCACTGACTTGCGAGCAGCACCAAACGCCCATGAATGCGAGAGCTATCTGACGCGATGTGCACTGCCAAGTCAACAGTCAAGCCATCGCTGCATTTCTGCAATGGTAGTAAATTCATTCAGTCAACTTCTGTATGCATTTTATCCTGGTCAGGGTACCGGTGTATCAGGGGCTAAGCTGGGAATACACCCTGGACAGGCTGCTTGTCCATTACAGGGCATCTCACACCCACTCAATCACAACAACGTGCAAGCAACATCCTGGTATGTTTTTTGGGAGGCGGGACAAAACATATGAAGAACATGCCTAACTAACGAATGCTGATGGTTTGTCAGTGATGACCTGATATGCCTCATACAAAAGTGCTTATTAGTGCACTAAATAACATGTCAACAAAGCACCATACAACACTCTGATGTAGCATATTAGTAGGTAGTATGTCTATTTGTTAGATTTTATTATAATACCCAGACCTGTAATTTCAATGATATATCATAAATCATCTGTGGTATATATTAAAAATCAGTGTACATGTATCTCAGTACAGGAAAGCGTAAAGGAAATGACGGTTCGTGGTAACTGCACAAACGCCGCAGATGCAGATGATGGAGATAACGGTTGAAAGATGCTGGGCTATTTCTTTAACGCCGTGTTAAATATAAGTTTCCACCATGTTGCTACTGCTTGATTAAAAAAGCAAACACTAGATCAGTTCATAAAGTGCCATATTTCCTGCTATTTCCACCCCCGAAGGTGCGTCTTTACCTCCGCGGTGCTGCGCTCGTTGGAAGCCGAGGATGCGGCGCTGGGTGTCGGGGAGCGCTGCAGGGTCACCAGCGCCATGACCGAAGCTGAACCGCTGAACTGGAGATAACCCAGGCTGTTCAGGAAACAGATCACATCCAGATTAGATCCAGATCAGATCCAGATCATCCACCGCACCGGCGATCCCATCATCCCGCCCCATCCGTTCCTGCATCCGCTAGAGCTCGGGTGTGGCGATCTTTAAATCCGTCACACACCGTAAGGATGGCAGAAAAAGAATCTGACCTGAGGCTGGATGTGATTTAGCAGAGCAGGATCGCCGCTCTGAGCCTCTCAATCCGCACCAACCGCATCAGACCGACTCCAGCTTCTCCCTAACAACAGCGCGCCGCTTCATCCGCTCCATCCAATCACGTGCTGCGCTTCATCTGCGCTCAGGTCATGTCGGGAATACGGAACAAGCCACGCCCACAAGCCGACTCGTAAATACGAATATGAAAAGTCGGAATTTTCTACATTACTGCAAAAATGTGTGACGTGTTTTGAACTTGAAGCATGATGTTACTTTTGGAGAGCCTCAAACCATCCTAAATCACTGAATGACACTACCATACATTTTATAGTATAACATGCTGTAAAATATTATACTAAAGTATTATGCACCAATGACATAAAGCACAATGCAGTACAAACTACAAGGTGTCCTACAAGCCCAGACCACAGGGTTCACACATATATTTTATATTCACACAGATCTAAGAAATAAAGAACAATTCTAAATAATGTACTCCACAGGTAAATGCTTTAAGACTGGGAATCCTCCCTCTCAATTTAATTAAACGAGGCAATGACATGTCTACTGAGGTGTCTACATTATTCATTAATCTTGGAGGAATTCCATATTTCCGCGAATTAAATGATCATTTTAAATATCCCATCGCAATATAGCTCTGTTCGCTATATGTACTTGTTTGCTTTGCAATGCTGACCATTACCCAGCTCTGCCATGGACTAGTGCCCTATGAGTGTGCCCTGGTTTCCACTCCCAGTGGTGTCTCCTGGCCAGGTCAGGCATCACATGTAGACGTTTGGCTATGTCTGAGGAACTGGGGCTTGAGTGGGAGGTCCTGGCTCCTGCCGTCGGTGACTGGAGTCTTGGTCAGGGCTCACTTACGCCTGCACAGTGAGTATTGTTTGTCATTATCATGAAATATACCTGTTTTCATAAATAAACAGGTACTCAAACCTTTACAAGTGATAACTAATCCAAACATCATGGTCATTTATAGACACAGATTCTCTTTTATAAATAAAGCAGTCAGTAAGAATGGTTCATTTAGGCCCATTTCACCCATTATTTTTAACCTGGCCCTCAGGCTGTATAAGCTGTATAGTGGGTGCTTGCAATCATTTAGATGTGGCTGCTGTTTTATCTCCTGCCTGCTGGTAGGGAGTCTTTGGTTCCTGCAGAGTGCAACCTTCACTCTTGATGCCACCATAAACCAGCTCCCAGTACTGAGGTGAAAGAGCACCTGTCGACGAAAGCATATGACAATGAATAGTAAACACATTTTAGAACAAAATGTACCCATGTAACTTAACCAGATAATTTAACCAGCTGTAAGATTTTGATGCGTTTACATTATATTAAACTTTATATTTTAAGGATATTTACATTTACAGCATTTAGCAGACACCCTTATCCAGATCGACTTACAATTGATACAATCTTACAATCCAAGTAATTGTGGGTTAAGGGCCTTGCTCAAGGACCCAACAGAGGCAGCTTGGTAGAGGTGGGATTTGAACCCTAGACCTTTTGGTCCATAGTCCAGTACGTTAACCACTAGGCTACCACAGTCCATAGACTTTTACCAATGAATACTAGTCCATTTGCATTTTTACTTGTTCTATTGTGTAAATAGCTTGAAAAGCTTAGCACTGGCCAGTTGGTACATTAAATGCACTGCAGTGTCAACAGTAACCACTGGGGGCACTGTTAGGTAATTTAATACTTGGGCCTGTCTAGTGCTTGCTTGGACCCTGATGGTTACTGCTTTCAGATATATTATAGTTCATTACTATAATTTGTCATTTTAATTCTTTTTATTACTTATTGTCATGCTTTGCAGTGGAAATTGTCAAGGAGGCGGACATAGGTGCAGGTAGAGGGATTCACTGAAACAAATAAGACAGACAAAATGAACAGGAAAAAGCAAGACACGGCTACTAAACAAGGCTATACTAAGATATGGCAGGTTAAGCTATGGGACTAATGCTAACAACACACATTGAATATGGCTAAGCTATAGAGCTAATACTAACTCAAACACACACAGGCACTCAACTAAGCAATGGGGCTACCACCAACATAAAAACAAGCTATAAAAGCTATCCTGAACACAAGAAAGATGGAGGAAAGCACAAATAACATACAGCAAGGAAAAGGAGAAACAAAGGGGTATATATACAGTGTGAAGCCAACTAATCATGGGAGGAAGCTGATTAATGGAGGTTATGCAGGGTGAAGCAGTTCCTCTTTTTGCTGGTTCAATGTTCCCTTCTATTTCCACATTGAGTTTTGTTGTAAGCCTTTACTAAATTACATAATTCTCATTTTATTTTAATTGTAAATAATATGTAAAAATTACATTTACTAGACATTTTTATCCAGAGTGTCTTTACAACTGATACAGTCCAAGCAACTGAGGGTTAAGCACCTCACTAAATGGCACACAACAGTGGCAGTCACTGCAGTCATAATGATATGTACTGAAACTGTCATAATATGGCAGGATACTTTAAGCTTGTACCACTAATTATTATACTAACACTATAATTTTATGAATCATGGTTAAAAGTACCTTATCAAATTTCTAACACTATTTGGGAGCCACTATATGGCAGATTAACCCAGTAAGCATCTTTAATATCTTCATAAATGACTAATAAATCAAGATTTAGTTATTACAGTTTACATAAATATTGGCTTTGTCGCTGTCAATTATTCTGATTTTTAAGCAACCAAATTAATGCAAGACTGCAAATGGACAGCAGGAGGCAGCAAAGTGCAAACCAAGGCATAACGTGAGGCAGCGCCCGACCTTAGCCATAACCGTAACGGTTTATCAATAAAAGTGTTCATTCATTCATTCATTCATTTTCTTAACCGCTTAATACTGGACAGGTAGCACAGGACGCAAGGCAGCTGAAAAACCCAAGAAAGGGTTCCAATCCATCGTAGGACACACGCACTCACACACTATGGGCACCTTAGAGTCCAGGTGTTAGGATGAATAAAATGAAATTCCGTTTAATGGCAGTTAATTTATATTGTCTTTCATTTTCTTTGTTCCTTCTGTTTCCTTTTTTGTCTCGTTTTAAATAGAGTATTTATTTTTAATTATACATTTACAGCATTTAGCAGACGCCCTTATCCAGAGCGACTTACAAGAGTGCTTTGTATTCTTCCTAGTAGACAAAACCTCATGTTAGTACAAGTAAGCAATAGGTCAAGAACACAATCCAATTTTTTTATAATATTCTATTTTAATTCTAGCACACAATTTTAGTTCTAGGGACAGACTAAATGGAAAGCCTTTATACATAGTGTACATTGTGTAACATCATTGCTGTCTCATCATTGCACTCCTAGTCTGCTTGCTATCTATAATTTGGTTTCAAATTGGATTCTGATCTTTGTTTTTGTCTGTTTGTCTCTCCCACACGTCTGCGCATTAGCATTAACCAAATTTAAATGCACTCTTGCAATGAACCAGAGCCTGACGGTTACTGTTATGGTTTAAACCTCGCCGCATAAGCTTTCACTTTCCGGTATTGGACGTGCACAGCAGATATTTGCATGAGTCATGAGTTTTGCTTCACACTGCTGAGTGTGAAGCAACATACTGCACAGACAACACTGCTGACTCACTGATGTCAAAAGGTAGGGAAATAAAAATAGACATGGGTGTTTTGGACCAAGCTAGCTTATGGTGGTCATTAAATTAGCCTGGATCTATGTAATGGGTGATGCATATTAGATCCAAAAACGATTTACTGGATCTTTTACATGATTATAAATGAAGTTCTTTTCTTTGGGCAATCAAATCCTTATCAGTAGAGGAATCGTGTAGCAGAAGTACACAGCTTAGTGCTGAGCAGCTGAAGCAAATAGAGCACAAGAGGCTTGAAGCTCTGAAGAGACTGGCAGCCAGAAATGTTCCTGTGCCTATCGGAGATAGCTGGCGCAACCACATTGGGGCTGAATTCACCAAACCTTACTTCACTAGGGTACACATGAGCACTTTCGTACTCTTACTGAGGAATCGTGACACACTGTAGAGTCACTGGATGAGTCATAATGTTAAAACTCATACACAACCTGTTCTTCTGCTTTAGCTCATGTCCTTTGTTGCTGAGGAGAGAAAACACTTCACTGTCTATCCGAGTCCAGAGCGAGTCTTCTTCTGGATGAACGTGTGTGCATTCGAGGACGTAAGTCTTCCAACCAATCACAAAGAAAAAATCTTGAAGAAAATTGGTTATTAATTCATTTTGGCTCTGGTCTTTAGGTGAAAGTGGTTATCCTTGGCCAAGATCCTTATGTCAGGTCAGGTCAGGCCCATGGATTGTGTTTCAGTGCACTGAGGCCTTCGCCGCCACCTCCAAGGTACACTGTATAATACTCACAGTAGGTTAACCTCGAACACTGCACAGTGTGAGATATACTGGAAGATGCGATTTATCTTTTGACGTCATGTTTTCCAACAGCCAGTTTTTCAAATCAGTGCTCAAGTAACAAGTCATTAAAACTAGAGCTGTCAAATGATTAAAATATTCAATATTTTTAATATATTGCAATTAATTGCATTTTTTTCTTGCTTGTATTTAAAGAAATAGTTATTAGTGGATCATATAAACTTCAACAGAATGTATTTATTACTTTCTAGAAGCTCATTAAGCACAAAACACAATACTGATCAATTGAAAGTATTCATTTAATTAGGTACTTTTATTAGAAACAGCACATATGTTAATAATAATAATAATAACAATAATAACAATAATAATAGTGCTGGATATAGCATGTAGAATCTTGGGAATGGTGATTAGGGCACCGACACAAACCATAAATATGAGTGCCTCACATGGTCAAGTGAAGGTCCAGGGTTCAAATCCCACCTCTGCCAAGCTGCCACTGTTGGGTCCTTGAGCAAGGCCCTTAACCCACAGTTGCTTGGATTGTAAGACTGTATCAATTGTAAGCTCTGGATAAGGGCGTCTGATAAATGCTGTAAATGTAATGAAAATGCGATTAACAGTGATGGAGAAATATCATTATTAACTAGGGGTGTAACGATTCACGATACTAAATTCATGATTCTATTTTCTTTTGATTTTTTTTATTTCTGAAGTGTCAACAGTGCAAAACAACACACATTTTCTTATATAAGTTTTTAAACCAAAGACGTTTAGCCACCTGCAATTAAAATAAATTACTATAAACAGGTTTACAATTATGAATAAAATGTTTTAATGCAGCTTCACCATATATTAAATAACTGAGTGAAAATATTCTTTTTAATTTCTGAACAATAACAATTCTACAAAATGTGTATTTTTCTTGTATAAAAATCGAAACAAAAAGAATCTGCAGCTAAAATAAATTAGGAGTTTTAAATGAGCAGTTTAAAATGCACATGAGGTAAGACCTGGTGTTAAAAAAATGCAATTACATTAAATGACATCAAACTCTAGGATGCACTTTGTGACATTTTTGCATTGGGATGCATTGCTACACCCCATTATTAACCCTTTAATGTTGAACTTTAAAAAAAAATTCTGTATATGACCAGTATTTAAAATGAACTCCAAATACCAAAGGTTCAACAAAATCCAACCAGTGAAGACCTGCGTATAAATGCAGAAATCCTCCTCTTGCTCCTCAGCACATTCTACCCTAACCAGTTCAGTTAACTCTAAGTTTAACAGACAGATTTCAGTCTGAATCTGACCTCATCTGTTACAGCTTAGAGAATATATTCACTGAAATTGCAATAGATGTGGAGGACTTCCAACACCCCGGTCATGGTGATCTGACAGGATGGGCTAAACAAGGTTAGCATCTGACATGGAACAATGAAAACATACACCCCACACCATTCATATTTAGAAAAGAACATCAGGATTGCTGTGTGAAAACATTCAATAGTATCAGAGTAAAGAGTTCATTGGTGTGAAAGCTCAAGGCTTGAAGGCTAAATTCATTCTCCTCAATGGTTTCATTCTGATATTTATTGAAATAGCCCATAATATAGTATACACAACAATTTTAAGATTACATAGGGCATGTATGGTTTAGAAAGAACTGATTTTGTAAACCACTGTCCCTGAACCTGTCCTTGAAAAGTAAAAAAAAAAAACGGAGCAAATGAATTATTTTATATATTGGTTTTTGGCTATATTGAAAAAACGCTATTTGATTGAAAAAAATCTCGTGATTGATTTAGCAAAAAGTATTACGAAATAGCTAAACTTCACTTCCTGTGTTTGACTGTATATAAAGGAAATGCAGTGAATGTGTAGCGTTCTCATGCATGACAGACATGCAGTTTTGCACTTTACCGCTAGATGTCGCCGGAGGTCGGTGACTTATTACTATATAACGTTTCAGATATGTTAAAAGACCCGTTTGGTTATTCGTAATAATAATAATAATAATAATAATAATAATAATAATAATATCATCATCATCCCTTATATTAGCAGGAGCTCTGTTGGCTCAGTCCTGAGGGCATGGATTCAAATCCTGGGTGGGTCTGCATGGACTGGCTATGGACTGGCACCCTGTGCCCTGTGATATCCAGGTTAGGTTCCAGGACCCCCTCCCCCAAAGAAAATGAGCCGGATAATTAGTGGTAAAACAGGATTGCTTTCATTCTTATAGCACTTAACATTTTGAGGTCAAAAAGTGAAGCCGAAAACACCTATGTGTTTGTATGGTAATTTGAACATTATTCCATAGTATAGGATTGAGTTCAGAAATCTTTTTCACTAGCTGAACTCAGTATTTCCTGGTACTCAATATTTAAAGAAGGGCAGTAGGTTGTATGTATTGAAGTCAACACTGTTGTCTGTTGGGAATTGCATTGGGTATTGCATTGCAAATTTGGCATCTGTTAGCCTCTATTTATCATGAGAAATGTCCTATATATAAAACATACAATTTTACATATTTGCATGTGTAGAACAGAGGCATTTATAAGGTAACATTGGCAGAACCTGAATATAAAACCAATAATGTAGTTGGAAAGCTCTTCTTCAGTGCCTGGTCATGGGAGCAGACCTTTCAGAAATAAAATCTATCTGGTGTTTAAAGAATATTCACTAAAAGGTCATTTTTGTCTTCGTTATCAGGTGTTCTGCTCCTGAACTCAGTGCTGACTGTGAGACGCAGAGAGCCGACATCTCACCAGGGCTGGGGATGGGAAGAGTTCACTGATGCTGTGGTTCTCAGTCTAAGTAGGAAGCTCAGAGGTTTGGTATTTCTGCTGTGGGGAGCATATGCTCAGAAGAAAGGAAGAATCATTAATAGAGTAAGCTATTCAGGGTTTTGATTATTGGCCATATACATCTTATGTCTAAGTACAGCCTTCTAAATGCTATTCCTAAACGTATTGACTGAATTTACACAATTCCACTTAGCCATATGTTGTCAAATAGTCCAAGGCATTTTTGCTTCAATATGGTGGTGTAACAGAAAGTGTCAGTCCTGAAACGCCCGGGTTTAATCCCAGGTTGTGAGCTTTGGCTTATTCTGTCCTCTGTTTGCTAGTAGGTGAATTAGTTACTTTAAATTGGTCCATTTTTGCATGGCCTTACCATGCCCTTCGAAACTGAAACACAAAATTCAGCACATCAGAGACTCAGAATTTATTAAATAATGTAATATAATGAATGACACTTTCATTCTTTACTTCTTTACAGCTACAGCATCATGTCCTCGAGACAAGTCATCCGTCCCCGTTCTCTGCACAAATGGGCTTTTTCGGGTGTAGACACTTCTCAAAAACCAACGTCTTACTCAGGGCATCTGGAAAGACACCGATCGACTGGAATGCACTCTGACATAAAAATCCCAATTAATTTGTGTTCTTATTACTAGAGCCTCTTTTAACAGTCATCATTAGTTTCAATATAGACATCTCGTTATCATATGCTGTAGAGCATGGCAGAAATATGCTCTTCATTCTCTAGTGTGCTACCTGTGTTGCTCAATGAATCACTTATTAAATAATTGTTTTTTGATAAATTGTGTAATCTGGTTGCATTGTAGCGATCTGACCCAAGAAACTGCTGTATCACACACTAGCTTCAAATGTACTGTGTACATGAGCACAGCTTTCATCTTGTCCCTTATCAGCACGGCATCAGTCACTTATGATATGTGACGCCTATTTACTTTATTTACCAAAACTACCAAGTGATATAAGTTGGAAAAAAATGACAAAAGGTAATTACTTAATACAATACTGACCACATTTTTCTATAAGGAATAATGTAAATTGAATGAATGTGTTCCAGACCCCCAGAAAATCCACTGTATGAGGCATTCTATGCATTAATGAGTTATAATGAGTTGTATTGTACAGGAGCTCCTTGACTTACGATGGCGATACAGTATGTTCAGAAAAATGGGATTCAAATCCTGGGTGGGTCTGCATGGACTGGCTATGGACTGGCACCCTGTGCCCTGTGATATCCAGGTTAGGTTCCAGGACCCCCTCCCCCAAAGAAAATGAGCCGGATAATTAGTGGTAAAACAGGATTGCTTTCATTCTTATAGCACTTAACATTTTGAGGTCAAAAAGTGAAACCGAAAACATATGTGTTTGTATGGTAATTGTGAACATTATTCCATTAGTATAGGATGAGTTCAGAATCTTTTTTTCACTAGCTGAACTCAGTATTTCCTGGGGTACTAATATTTAACAGAAGGGCAGTAAGTTAGGTTGTATGTATTGAATTCAACTGTTGTCTGTTGGGAATTGCATTGGGTATTGCATTGCAAATTTGGCATCTGTTAGCCTCTATTTATCATGAGAAATGTCCTATATATAAAACATACAATTTTACATATTTGCATGTGTAGAACAGAGGCATTTATAAGGTAACATTGGCAGAACCTGAATATAAAACCAATAATGTAGTTGGAAAGCTCTTCTTCAGTGGCTGGTCATGGGAGCAGACCTTTCAGAAATTAAATCTATCTGGTGTTTAAAGAATATTCACAATATTCAGATACAGTATGTTCAGAAAAATACATCATAAGTTAAATATATCATGAACTGAGGAGTTTAATATAGTGTCATAGAGGAGCCTATTACACATGAACACGTATATTAACACTTACATTAACCTACAGTTGGCCAAAACATTAACACAAAGCTTATTTTGTAATAAATTGCTGAAAAATGTCATGTAATTTAGTGAGTAATGGATTGAAAAGTAAAAGCAGAAATCTTGGTTAACTCAGAGCGCTAGCTGCTAATGCTAACTGCTCAGCCTGAAGGCTAAGCAGATACAGACCCTTTTTTATTTTCGGTTGGCTGTCATTATTAACCATTTTAGGACCCATGGGAACTTATTTCACTAGGAATATAGTACTATGGATGTAAACATAAAGATAAACACGGCAGAGATAAACTACATTGGGTAAGGGTTACTGTGAATCTGAATCAATGAATCATGAAATATTTCGGCTGAAACGAGTCGCGCATTTCGACTCACACAAGTCTAAGCGAGTGCGCAAAGTACCAAGCAAACGATGACAAAAGAGACAAACATCTAGTCAAAATGCATCGGAGAACCAAATTAGACGAGTCTGTTCTGTTATTTTTCCACAATTACAGACAACACACAACCGGTTTTACTTTAGATTTTAACACCTGGCGCTGCTGATCCAACTCGAGTCTAGAATAAGAATCAGATAAGATACAATGCGAGTGGAAAATCATCTTACCGTGTTAAAATCGTTACCTTCCTTCATATTACACTTTAGAACTAAAATAAATTAAGCCTATTGTTTTCTAAAGTATCATGTTTTGTTAATACGTTTACTTACAGAGTATAACCCTCAAAAAGAAAAGAAAATAGTAAATAATTCTAATTAAGTGTTAAAATGTAAAGGACCTGATTTGGATAAGTGATCAGTCCCTTTAAGGTAACGACTATAAAACTATTACTTCAACATGTCACCTTCCAGATCACACACCAGGCAACTGGCCCCCACCTGATATCAACTGTAGTGGCGTTGCTTATTTCAGAATAAAACAGATTTCTTAAGGATTAGTTATGAGAAGAAGTTAAAAAGATTTCAGAGGCTTTAGCTATTCCTGTGTGTACCCTTCAGAGCAATATTAAGAAGTGGAAAGTGTATGACACACTGACACCATGGATACTAATTAGAGAAGCTACCAATCGGCCAGCGGCAACTCTGTCTGCATGGCTGAGATTGGTTGGTCTGTGTGTGTGACAACAATCTCACAGGCTTTATAAAAAGCTGGTCTGTATGGAAGGGTGGCAAGAAAGAAGCTTCTTCTGAAAAAGAACCACACTGAGAATCGTCTGAACTTCTAATGCCATGTGATGAAAGGTTTTACGGTCAGAAGAGACTAAGATTGAACTTTCTGGACTGAAATTGAATCACTTTGTTTGGCAAATTCCAGGCACAGCACATCACCCAATATCACTTTACTTACTGTGAAGCATGTTGTGGGCAATATTATATTGTGGGGATGTTCTTCTTGAGTGGTGACTGGGCAATTAAGATTGAACGGAATATGGAAGTATGCACAAATTCTTGAAGACAACTTGTGGCCCTCACCTAGACAGCTGGAGAGGAGCAGGTGGTTCACCTTTCAGCACAGCAATGGCCCTAAAGACCTAGCCAAAAAACAAGTTAAGGACAGGAAGGTGAATGTCCTTGAGTGGCCAAGTCCGAGTCATGACCTAAACACGCTTTCAGGACTTTGACTTGCTGCCTTTTTCCTAATTACTTGAATGAGGTGAGGCAAAATGTATAAATAAAAAGTGATGTAATACAGGCTGTAATACAAAAAAGTGACTTATCCACCATGAGGCAACTCTGCTGCCTCAAAAAATAATGTTGCATTCTGAATTTAGACCACAACCAACTGTAGTGTGCCCTGAGCATTCGGGAATGAGGCCAGCCTTCAAAAATGAGGACAATGACACCCCTTTCGCATAGGCTGTTGCATTGTGGGATGTCCATAAATCCAGGTGCTAACAGCAGAGCGAGCCATGTCCCAATTCAGCACTTTAGAGACCTGCTTTCTTCTCTGAGCTGGACACAGCCATCCATGCTTCTGCATCACTTCTACTGCCTGAGCCTCATCTAACATTCTGAACTGGACCAGACAGAAACATCATGCCTACTTCATATCAGAGGATGATCTCCAAGGTAGGAAAGCACAGCATTTCAAGATTAAATAAATTCATTTTTTTATATGGGTTTTAACCTTTACCTAATTTTATTGGCTCAGCTTTGACATCGGGGTTTTGTTGTGTATTACCTATGTTCTATGATAAGAAATCAGATTAAAGCTATTTAAAGGAGTAATTTATGTTGTTGCATTGTAATACCTGGAATAAAAACTTCTATATAGACTCAGCACTGGATTATATTTGGGAGGTGCTGTACTTAAGTCAAGATATCATTGTAGAAGCAGCAATTTTAGCATTTTAAGAGCTGAGATTTGTGAAAAAGTTATACAAATCCACCCTCACAAGTCATGACCTTGAACCAACCTGGAGTAAATATGGTGAGCAAATAGAGCTTTACTTCTTTCTTGTCTTATGAATTGGTTACAAATATATCAGTACTAACTTTGGTTATTCTGTAATTAAATCTAAACAGCAGTATGTAACAGTATGTGGGCTTTAGGTCCTCTGTGGTTGTAATAGAAAAGTGTTATGCCTGCCTCTCTGCACGAATCTGATTTTTGTCACAGGTCAAAAGACATTCAAGGAGCGCTGAAATATTCAGAAACATGTTTTCGTGAAATAATTATGTGCTTCCATTGTAATAATTGTGGAATATATTTACATTTAGCAGACTGCCTTTTCAAGAGCGACTTACAATTATACAATCCAAGCTATTGTGGTTTAACTATAGTACTAGGAAAAAGAGTTAGCTTAACATTACATTGCAAGTCGGTGCAATAGCTTTCCCAAACTTTTTTTCCTTGGAACCCCCCTAAGTATCTAAGAAAAGCTGCGCCCCCAGCTTGCACATAAACAGACCAAAACAAAATAAAGTGATTAATTGATAATCTTTATTGCCAAAAATTAACATAAATTATATCTTTTTTCCTTTGTCTTGTGTTCCTTTTATAGCTATTTCCCTTTGATTAATTTTGGCTTAATTAATGACAGCTTATTACATATATTTGTAAGTAATTTTATATTTTATTTTCTAGTGAGTGTGTAATTTTCATTTTATTTAGAATGTGCAAATTATTTTTTGACAAACTCAGAGCACCTCAGAGCAGACAAAACCTTGCTGTGATGTTTGGACCCCAGGATTGGAACCATGCCAATTGCTGATAAGTTGGTTCCCTTGCACAAAAGGCTAGGTTACAATTCATGTGTGTTTCCTGGATGTTTCCACCTCACCAGTGGCTACCTTTTAGGTTGTAGCTTGGCTTGACACTCTTTTGTTTCTGCAGATTAAAGAATTCTGGTTTTTCTTCTGAAGTTTTGGGGTTTCTCCCATCTCTTCTTTCAATATCTCTGGTTTCTAGCGAGTGTGTTATTTTAATTCTATTTAACATGTGCAAATTGTATTTTGACAAACTCGGAGCACCTCAGAGCAGCTTTGTGCATCCCTTGTTGTTTGGCCCCAGGTTGGGGACCATCTAAGCAGTTAGTTACAGAAAAGGCACTCTAACTTGCAGATTAAAAAAACCAAATCTAGCATATAGTAATGGGAGAGAATTTTCCAGACAGCAAACTAGGCAACCAATATTAGCTATTCACCTGAAACATGTTATAAGTCAGTAATGTTAACTAATATCTTATCAGTACTGAGTTCAGCTGAGACTCTGGAGCCTCTAGTGAATCAGAATCAGAATCAGGTTTATTGCCAAGTAAGTTTTCACAAACAAGGAATTTGTTTAGGTGTATTGGTGCATGACAAAAAGAAGAATAAGCCAGAAGAAATGACAAATGATATTAAGTTAAATTATATTAAATATATCCATTAGGACACGCCTAAGTAGAACACATCTACATATATACATCAAGAGAGTCACAGGAGAGTGCCAGGTATCATCCTGCTCATGGGAAAATCCAACATGTGGGCTGGACAATTCACAAGAATGGCAGTACTGATGTTTTGGTACCTGAGACCTATATACAGGGGACAATGGACACATGCCTCCTAAAACCAGGATCCTGAGGATGAGCCAACTATGAACGCAACTGAAACCATGTCTTAGCAGGAACTTAACAGCACCAGAAATCTGAACACACCTTTGAAATGTAAGTTAAACCTTGCCTTGCCAGAGGTTGGATATGAACCAGAGTGGCTCAGTGTTATGTTGGAACACCCTGGTTGGTATCCCACCTATGGTGCACTCTGAAGTTGTTCAGGGTGTGTGCTTACCATGCACAAAGTCTAGACAAATAGTTCCCAGCACCAATAATCTTGGTTACGCTTAATATTGTTTTCCTGGACTAGAGGCTACCTTTGGGTTGGAGCTCGGTCTTTATGATGCATAGCTTACAGATTTTAGCTCTTTTTGTCGAATATATGGGGTATCTCCCATCTTCAAACATCTCTTCTTTTAATATCTCTGTTAACAAAAGCTTCCCAACACTGTCTTTAATCAGAGCCATGAATATGATTGTGTTGTGAGGCAAGCTGTATTCATCACAATGTTGTTCAAGCTATTGAAACCATTTAGGACTCATCTTACTCAAGAACTCAAACTTTTAACAAAAACTTACATGCTGCACCTTTAGCTTGATTTTGTTTCGCTAACGGTTTGTGTTGCTCAGTCATTTCTACATGCACTTACCCAGAGTCTTCATTTGCTCTAATGAATTAAGAATTAACCAAAACATGCCTTAAGGAAGACTAATTAGGGCTCTGAATATTTATAAGGCTATCTTGTGCTAGCCTGACCTCACTAGATCAGTTTACGCCATGTTTACCAGTTCCTGACAATTAGAGTCTTAATTTTCCTGAGTCTTAATCGTAAAGTCTGTGCTGGATGATACAGGTTCAGTTTATTTAGGAATTTAGAAGAATTAGACTCAACAATGGTCAGTTTTTAACCAACACAAAATATGCTGATGTTTTTAAGGGTATTTCCAACATTGTATCATATGGATGGTGGACCTTTGTGATGGCTGTCTTTTCAAAACCAAGGGGAAAGTCAATGTGTGTTTTTGTGTTTTGTGTGCATAAAAGCCACCAGCTCAAATAAAAAATTCTGCATCACTTTCTCTGAGTGAAATCCTTATAGTGATTGCATACTTTACAAAATGGGCTTCATTTGGCTCCGAACATGGCATGCGCCTGCCCTGCTTAGTGGTTTGTAATTATCTGAAAAAAGATCCACCTAATCAAAGATCAGTAACCGGACCCTGGCACTGTTATCCTGTGTACAGGTAGAAGGAGATATGGTGGGATGGAGACGGAGATGGTGGTGGTGGTGGGGGGTTAGGGTTCGAGTTTCTGGAGCCTTGTGTTACACACGGTGGGGCAGTGGCTGCTCAGCTGAGTGCAAGTGTACCTGCGACTCGGCCATGAATGATTCAGCATCCTGGAGCTCTTCTCATCAGCAGGGTGCATCTTGTCTTAGACGTTAAATGTCTAACAAGAGTCGAACCAAGCACTCCAAATCGAGATAACATCCACAGGCATGTGAGGGAGACAGGGAGTGAGGGGCATAGAAAAGGAAAGAATGGTGGTAAAGATAATTAGAAAACTGTGAGCACCGTGTGACATCATGACAGCAGGGAGCAGACAGTGAGCTAACACGACCGGGAGGTCGACGCTTCAGCAGTGATATTCAGCAGCGCTGGTATGCAGGTAATTGATGCACCTTTATGATCTGTGGGTGTGTGAGTGATTGAACTCAGTTATAACACGTGACATCCTTTTAACAAGCTGTCAATAATTCTGCTAATATTCATTTCTGTTAATAGTTCATTCTGTTTTGCATAAAACATACAGGTGAGAACAGGATGTATAAATGAAACACTTTCATCCATACATGTGTAGCAATGCTGCATGCCATTTAAAACAGTGAAGAAACACATGGACTATGAATCAAGTATTCATACAAGCATACATGACAAAGGTTACTGATACTTGTGACTTACCTTTGGTAGCTTTGTTTATTGTATATATATCTGTACTCATTCTGCTATGATACTTTATGTCACAAGTATCATATGTGTGCTATAATACTGCTGTGATGTTGCTGCTACACAGCTTTATGATGTACTACATATTTAACCATGACTTCACTATGCAGCTTTATGCTAACGATACTAAATCTTTAGTCATGATTTTACTAAACTAGTTTATTCTAACATCATTGCACATTTAGCCATGACTTTACTATGCAACTTTATGCTATGCTAAATTTTTAGCCATGATTTTACTACACTGCTTTATACCACTTAGCCTTCATTTTACTGCTTTATTCTAATATATTTGCCCATGATTTTACTTCACTGCTTTATTCTAACTACACTATACAGTGGGGCAACTATGAGAGACAAAATGAGGAAAAAAAAATCCGGGAAATTGTAGGGGTTTTAAAGAATCTAATTGTAAATCATGGTGGAAAATAAGTATTTGGTCAATAACAAAAGTTCAACTCAATACTTTGTAACATAACCTTTGTTGGCAATGACAGAGGTCAAACGTTTCCCGTAAGTCTTCACCAGGTTGGCACACACTGGTAGCTGGTTATTTTGGCCCATTCCTCCATGCAGATCTCCTCTAGAGCAGTTGATGTTTTGGGGCTGTCGCTGGGCACAACACGGACTTTCAACTCCCTCCACAAATTTTCTATGGGGCTGAGTCTGGAGACTGGCTAGGCCACTCAGGACTTCTTGAAATGCTTTTTACGAAGCCACTCCTTCATTGCCTGAGCGGTGTGTTTGGGATCATTATCAGATAAAACTGAGGTTCTATTAGTGGCACCCAAGGCTGTGAGAGGACAGGTTGGCTACATCTTATCCTAAATCTAGATGGCTGTCCCAGTATTGCCCAGTCCGTCTGCTAAAAAAACTTAGGTGTCACATTGATTCAGATCTCTCCTTTGATGCCCACATTAGGCAGCATCACTCGAATTGCTTTCTTTCAGTTACGTAATATCGCTAAACTTAGAAATATCCTCTTTTTTAATGATGCAGAAAAACTTGTTCATGCGTTTATACCTCAAGGTTGGATTACTGTAACGCCTTACTTACTGGATGCTCTAGTAAATCTATAATAAACTTCAGTTAGTTCAGAATGCAGCCGAACTCGAACTAGAAAATTTGATCATATCACTCCAGTTCTAATCATCACTGCACTGGTTACCAGTCAAATTCCGCATTGATTACAAAATACTACTTCTTATAACTTAGAAAGCTCTACATGGCTGGCCCCCACATTATCTGAGTGAACTCTTAGAGTTTTACAATCCAAACTCGTCTACTTCGTTCGCAGGGTGCAGGACTTCTTTTAGTTCCTAGAATTAAAAAAGTCAAAGTCGGGGGGGAAAGGCTTTCTCATACAATGCCCCCCCACTATGGAATAAACTTCCCACTTTCGTTAGAGATTCAGACACTCTCCAAAGTTTTAAGTCTAGGCTAAAGAACATACCTATTTACACAGGCTTTTTGACTAGATTTAGACCAGGATGCATGGCTTGGGTCACTGGGGCCGGAGTCTGAAGTCATGTCTGGCCCTGCCTGCTTTGTCCGTTAGCCGGAGTGTCGCGGTGGGCGGTCTGGCTGAACTAGGCTTCGGTCCTCGTGATCTTTGACTCGTGCATCCTTGCCTTAGAATAAGGGCAGAGCTGGGGGTTCATAGTCAAAGAGTCGTATGGTGATCAGAGACGTTGGGTTGCTGTCTTCTGCTCCCGTGGGGTTGCCGATGTCTCATGTGAGACTGTGTTTTTTCCTACCAGTTCTCCTCTTTCTAGCTATGCTGCTATAGCTAATGCTGCCGAGGTCTCATGCTACACTTGGCATCAGTGATTGACATGGCATCAGTGATTGTTAATAGACACTGTGCTCTTAATCAATAACTAATTACATTTTCTGTTTTCTCTCCGAGCTGTGTTCCGGCAGTTCCAGCCCCACACATGATGTCATCTGCTGTAGCTCCACTCAAGCTGCTTCCGCCATCAGCTCCAACCCCATCATACCCGGGCCAGTTAATGTCAATTGTGCATACTTCACATTTTATTCGAACTTTGACTCCATGACGTTAGTTTCACTCTTAGATTTATCATCTACGCGGGTCCCTTTTCGAGTCTTGGTCCTCCTAAGGTTTCTTCCTATAACTCAGGGAGTTTTTCCTTGCCACTGTCGCCCTAGGCTTGCTCAATTTGGGATGGACGTAGTTATTAGGAGATAATCTAAACTCCGTTAAAGTTGCTTTGAGACAATGCTCCATTGTAAAAAGCGCTATATAAATAAATCTGACTTGACTTGATTATCAAGCTGGAAGACCAGCCACGTTTCCATCTTCAATGCTCTCACTGATGGAAGGAGGTTTTGGCTTTAAAATCTCATGATACATGGCACCCGTTTATTCTTCCCTTAACACAGATCAGTTTGTCCTGTCCCCTTTGCAGAAAAACAGCCCCAAAGCATGATGTTTCCACCCCCATGCTTCACAGTAGGTATGGTGTTCTTGGGATGCAAACACGACAAGTTGAGTTTTTTACCAAAAAGTTCTATTTTTGGTTTCATGAACCACATTGGATATTCTCCTGTTACGTGGTGCACAGTGGCTGCTAGTGGCCACTGTTATCCCCCGTGCGGTTCTACTACCTTCCCAGCAGTCTGGGGATTCCGCCAAGCTGACAGTAGAGGCCAGTATTGGTTCAGCTTTGGCTCGGGATCCTCAGACCGTGCGAGCGTGCCAGTGTCACTTGATTACGGCACGATTGCACACACCTGTCAGTGGCTCTATTTAAGAGCTTTGTTTGGCACTGACAGGCGTCGCACCATCGCCTTCCATCCTACTGATTCCTGTGGCGTCTATATCAGGGTTTTGCTGTGCTTAGGGACGCTACGTTTTTTTGTGTTTAAGAGACTTTCGGGGGTCTCATTCGCGCTGTCGCTTCGGTACGGTTGGTGTTAGGGACTTTGGTAGACTGTGCTCGCTTTAGGGGCTCAGCCGGAGTACGAATCTGGAGATTTGGAGGTAATCCAGGGCGTAGATTTAGCGTAGGGTCAGAACCGGCCTGTAATTGCGCTTTTTGCTCCTTCGTGGTTCTGCTTCGGCGTTTTGAGGTGCACTCGCCCCGGCGTTGCGCGCCCCCGCGTGTCCCTCACTTCTACTGCCTCACTTTGGGCTTTGCAGCCTCGGATCCGAGCGGTAGGCTCGTTCCCCGCTTTCGTCCGGGCTTTGGCCGTCCGTTTCATGCTGTGTCACACACACAGTACCGTGAAATGCATCGCATTGCTTCAGAAGTTGAAATCGGTCTCTGAAGCCCGCACAGCGCGTCACCGCTCTCACGCTCAGGCTGCGCGGCTGCGTTCCCCTGCAGCCCTGATTCTGTGTAGAAAGCGATTCCTAGAGAGAGCTCGTTCGTCGATTGCATGGGGCTCAGTTCGTTACACTGAGCGCTCTCGGCTTGTTGGCTTCCTACTCTCTCTCCCAGCGCTATCAGGCGCCGTACTGTATTTTCTTTCCCCGGTTATTGTATTAGTTACCATTCGTTTCATTAATATTTTGCGCTTCTATTCCCAGGCGCCTCAAGCGCTGATCTCAGCCTCGTTCCATGCAGAGACCCCCTCAACTAATCCCGTCAGTGCATTCAGACACTTCGCGCTTCGTGCGCTGTGCTCTGCTTTGCTTTAAGAAGCAGATTTCTTCTGTTAACCAAGTCAGTGTATTTAAAACACTTCGCGCTTCGTGCGCTGTGCTCTGCCTCACTTTAATAGGCAGATTTCATTTGTTAAACACGTCAGTGCATTGACACAATTGGCGCTTCGTGCGCTGCGCTCTGCTTTGCTTTAAGAAGCAGAGTTCTTCTGTTAACCACGTCAGTGTATTTAAAACACTTCCCGCTTCGGCGCTGATCGCTGCTCAGAGCTTTAAGGGCAGGCTTCATTGGTCGAAGCGCGTCAGTCTGTATAATAAGCTGCCGCGCTTTGCACCTTCGGCAGGTGGCTTTACCCCGTCCTTCGCTGCCCCCGTAGGTGCGGTCGTGAGCTTTGTGTGTGCGCGCCTGCTCACAGATTCGGCAGTTACGCTGACACACACAAAGTCTCACGTTATTCTTTATCTGTAGTTTATTTGCATTTCATTAATTATTGTTTTATTTATCTCACTCATTTCAGTTCATTACTACCATCTGGAGCTGACTGCTATTGGGTCCTAATATCCCTTTCTTTTACTTTCACGATTCGCCATCGTGTTCTCTTGGCGAACCGTAACAGAATGGTGCGACCAAACCAGGACCCAGCGTCAGCTCCTGGGACTTCTTTCAAGGAAGTCCCCACCTCTCGTTCCCATCGTCGGCGATCACTCTTTGGGTCTCGTTTGGCTCTTGGGGGTCCCTCCTTTGGCTCCGATCGGGTTGGGGACTTGGTTTGCCGTCTCGACCCTCCTGGGTCACGCAGACCTCGCCGTGGAAGGCGTAGCGCCCCCCACGGTACCCAGCAAGCATTGCTGGCTTCTCCAGTATATTTGGATCCGGAGTTTAACCTCGCTGAAGCTCCCAACCCTCCCCGGACGGAGAATTCCATCCGCACTAGTTCCCCATTGTCCGAACCACCCCGTGTGTTTGACATAACCCAGGGGACTCGGTCTGTGCACGAGTATGTGGAGGATTTCAGTGTTGCAGCCAGAGAAAGCGGTCTGGATGACCTGCTGCTCATGGCCGTTTTTGAAAGAGGTCTTGATGATAGACTGGAGCATGAACTTCTGCCATTCCTTCCCGCCGTCTCCCTGGCCGCATTGTGCGATCTGGCCATTCGCACGGATGCGCATATCCGATCCGGAACCAGGGAGACTGAGGCATTCGTGTGCTTCCAGCCATCACCCCCGCTTACTGGCCCGTTAAGCCCTGTACCTGGACTGTTAGCGCCACCTACCGTTGCTCCAGAGCATCCTCTTTGTCTCAACTCCATCCTTGAGAAATTGAGTTCTGTAAGCAAACAGCTTGCTCTGCTCAGCTTGGTACCTGACCTTAACGGGGATACCAGTAAAGTTCTTGAGCAACTACGCTCTGTTCAAGAGCTTGCCGCGTTCATAAGCCCCGCAGCAGGCCAGTCAGACCTCGCCCCTGAGCCTATGGCACCCCCTGGCCCTGTGCCTGGGGCCGCCACGCACGCAACCCCCGTGTTCGAGCACAAAGACTCCATGGTGAGGCAGTTAGTGCCGCCTGGCCCCGTACAGGAGCCCCACGTGCCTTTCAGCCCCATGTGTGAGCACATCGGCTCCACGGGGAGGCTCACAGCGCAGCCGGGCCCCGTTCACGAGCGTACTGGCGGCTCAAGCTGGAAGGGCGAGCGTACAGCGCCCCCCAGCTGTGAACCTGAGCAACTACGCTCCGTTCCCGAGCTCGCCGCGCCCGTTGGCCCCGTACTTGGGCACATAGCGCCGCCTAGCTGCGAACCCGAGCTATTACGCTCCGTTCCTGAGCTCGCCGCGCCCGTTGACCCTGTACTTGGGCACAAAGCGCCGCCTAGCTGCGAATCCGAGCTATTACGCTCCGTTCCTGAGCTCGCCGCGCCCGTTGACCCCATACCTGGGCACCCAGCGCCACCAAGTTGTGAACTTGAGCAACTACGCTCCGTTCCTGAGCTCGCCGCGCCCGTTGACCCCGTACCTGGGCACCCAGCGCCGCCAAGCTGTGAACTTGAGCAACTACGCTCCGTTCCTGAACTCGCCGCGCCTGTTGACCGTGTACCTGGGCACCCAGCGCCGCCAAGTTGTGAACTTGACCAACTACGCTCCGTTCCTGAACTCGCTGCGCCTGTTGACCCCGTACCTCGGCCCTCGCCACCGCCCAGTCTTGAACCTGAGCTGTGTCGCTCCGTCCCTGAGCGCGCTGCATCCGTAAGCCCGGTATTTGGACGCCCGGCACCGCCCAGCTCCGAACGTGAGCAATTGCACTCTAGGCTTGAACAGCTAGTGCCGTCTGGCTCTACGTTTGGGGCAGTCATGCTTGTAAGATCCACGCCGTGCTTCGCCCGTGAGCTCAAGCTGGGTCGCGCATGTGGCACGACCCGCACCGGCTTTTCTTTTGACTCCCCCATTGGGGCTGGCCCTGTAGGCCGGCACCCCCCCGTTTGCCAGACACTTAACCCTGAGCGTGTGTGGCAGGCCAGGGGGGAGATTGGTCACGTTTGGGGGCGGCGGGTTTATTCTTCCCGTAACACAGATCAGTTGTCCTGTCCCCTTTGTAGAAAAACAGCCCCAAAGCATGATGTTTCCACCCCCATGCTTCACAGTAGGTATGGTGTTCTTGGGATGCAAACACGACAAGTTGAGTTTTTACCAAAAAGTTCTATTTTGGTTTCATCTGACCACATGATATTCTCCTGTTACGTGGTGCACAGTGGCTGCTAGTGGCCACTGTTATCCCCCGTGCGGTCTACTACCTTCCCAGCAGTCTGGGGATTCCGCCAAGCTGACAGTAGAGGCCAGTATTGGTTCAGCTTTGGCTCGGGATCCTCAGACCGTGCGAGCGTGCCAGTGTCACTTGATTACGGCACGATTGCACACACCTGTCAGTGGCTCTATTTAAGAGCTTTGTTTGGCACTGACAGGCGTCGCACCATCGCCTTCCATCCTACTGATTCCTACTGATTTTTTGTGTTTAAGAGACTTTCGGGGTCTCATTCGCGCTGTCGCTTCGGTACGGTTGGTGTTAGGGACTTCGGTAGACTGGGCCCCCCCCCGCTTTAGGGGCTCAGCCGGAGTACGAATCTGGAGATTCGGAGGTAATCCAGGGCGTAGATTTAGCGTAGGGTCAGAACCGGCCTGTAATTGTGCTTTTTTGCCCCTTCGCGGTTCCGCTTCGGCGTTTTGAGGTGGCGCTCGCCCCGGCGTTGCGCGCCCCCCGCGTGTCCCTCACTTCTACTGCCTCACTTTGGGCTTTGCAGCCTCGGATCCGAGCGTAGGCAGGCTCGTTCCCCGCTTTCGTCCGGGCTCTGGCCGTCCGTTTCATGCTGTGTCACACAACACAGTACCGTGAAAACGCATCGCATTGCTTCAGAAGTTGAAATCCGTCTCTGAAGCCTGCGTTCCAATGCAAGCCTGATTCTGTGTAGAGAGCGATTCCTAGAGAGAGCTCGTTCGTCGATTGCATGGGGCTCAGTTTCGTTACACTGAGCGCTCTCGGCTTGTTGGCTTCCTACTCTCTCTCCCAGCGCTATCAGGCGCCGTACTGTATTTTCTTTCCCCGGTTATTGTATTAGTTACCATTCGTTTCATTATATATTTTGCGCTTCTATTCCCAGGCGCCTTAAAGCGCTGATCTCAGCCTCATTCCATGCAGAGACCCCCTCACTAATCACGTCAGTGCATTTAGACACTTCCGCGCTTCGTGCGCTGTGCTCTGCTTTGCTTTAAGAAGCAGATTTCTTTCTTTCTGTTAACCAAGTCAGTGTATTTAAAACACTTCGCGCTTCGTGCGCTGTGCTCTGCCTCACTTTAATAGGCAGATTTCATTTGTTAAACACGTCAGTGCATTGACACAATTGGCGCTTCGTGCGCTGCGCTCTGCTTTGCTTTAAGAAGCAGAGTTCTTCTGTTAACCATGTCAGTGTATTTAAAAACACTTTCCTTTTCCGCTTCGTGCGCTGATCGCTGCTCAGCTTTAAGGGCAGGCTTCATTGGTCGAAGCGCGTCAGTCTGTATAATAAGCTGCCGCGCTTTGCACCTTCGGCAGGTGGCTTTACCCCGCCTTTCGCTGCCCCCGTAGGTGCGGTCGTGAGACAAAGTCTCACGTTATTCTTTATCTGTAGTTTATTTGCATTTCATTAATTATTGTTTTATTTATCTCACTCATTTCAGTTCATTACTACCATCTGGAGCTGACTGCTATTGGGTCCTAATATCCCTTTCTTTTACTTTCACGATTCGCCATCGTGTTCTCTTGGCGAACCGTAACATCTCCCAATCCTCTTCTGGATCATCCATATGCTCTCTGGCAAACTTCAGATGGGCCTGGACATGTACTGGCTTAAGCAGGGGGACATGCCTGGCACTGCAGTATCTGAGTCCCTCTCTGCGTAGTGTGTTACTGATGGTAGCCTTTGTTACTTTGGTCCCAGCTCTCTGCAGATCATTCATCAGGTCCCTCCTGGTAGTTCTGGGATTTTTGCTCACCGTTCTCATGATCATTTTGACCCCACGGGATGAGATTTTACGTGAGGCCCCAGATCGAGGGAGATTGTCAATGGCCTTGTATGTCTTCCATTTTCTTATAATTGCTCCCACAGTTGATTTATTAATACCAACCTGCTTGCCTATTGTAGATTCACTCTTCCCAGCCTGCTGCAGGTCTACAAATTTTCTTCCTGGTGTCTTTCGACAGCTCTTTGGTCTTGGCCATGGTTGAGTTACACTAAATATTTAGTCATGACTGTACTACACTGTTTTATGCTAACTAGGACTAGGTTAGGACCCAAGTGCAGGAGTTTCTAATGGAACAAAACAAAAAGATAAATAAAAATAAACAAAGAAATAGATAAATGGGGAGGTGTGGTGTGTGGCGGGGGATACACACGCAAACAAAACAAAATGAAAGAAACAGCTGGGGATCAAACCCTGGGTGCTGGCATTGGTAGCAGGAGTGCTAAACGAACGTGCCACTCAGCCACTGCAGGGTGAAAAGCAAAAACACAAAACTAAAAAACAAAGCGCAGCTCAGCTATGCTCTGCGCTTCTTGTAGTTTTGTTTTTTTCTTTTTGCCCCACATCAGCTGTCTCAGTAGGAGAGCGGTAGCACCCGAGCAGAGCGTCGCGAAGGCGTGTCACGGTTCTGCCCATCAAGGACAGCACGACACGGATGTGGAAGCGAAGCATGTCATGGTTCTGTCACAGATGCCGTAAAGCAAGGGACGAGGCACAGCTTCCCTCGGAAACGCGAACAAGGAGGGAAGGCACCAATTCCCCGATCGTGGAGAGGGGGCGACTAAATAAGCCCTAAAGGGCAGCCAGCAAGTGAGGGAGAAAGGTGGCATGCTCACGTCACCGCAGTGAGTGACCAAACACACCGAGGGATGGTGAGGCCACAAAGGCAGTGAGGGGAGCGAGATGCGGGTCCTTTCCCTACCCCAGCTTGCTAAGCCCTGGCAGTTACCTCCGGCCTCCTGACCATACCTTCTTTCCCTGATACCAGAAAATTAAAAATAGGAGGCAAGAGCACGCATGAGACGTGTGAGGTCTCCGTTAGCATAATGGTGCGACAACCTAATGGCACTTGGGAGCGTGCTTATAAGCCCGAGCCCGCAGGTGTCGTCGATGAGGCAATCAGCGTCAACTGGGGTTGGCGCATGTGCACTCAATCCCGGCGTGACCGCCAAGCCGAAGCTGCCATCTAGCTTTGGCAGCGTGGCTCCTCACAGTACAAGAAAATTACTGAAATGTTTAAAAACAATGGTCCTCAAAGAAAGACTTTGGGTGTGTCTGTGTGAGTAACACCCCCACCCCCCAACCCCCCTGAAAAAAAAAAACACATAGGCATGTTGTGTGTGATCATACCTTGTGTAGATTCATGCCTAATTACCAAAGAGCTCATTACTAATCACCTGTATAAAAGGAAGTGTGGTCCTATGCAGGTTATCCAGAATTTTGTACCTCTGTCTTTGTGATGGCTGTGTTTTTTTGAGCAGAGTGTGTTTCAGTTCATAGTTCAGTGTTTCAATCTGAATTCAGCCTGCTTTGGCTTAACGCAGGCAACACTCGTTAAATTGTCTTCCCATTCTAAATGTGAGCTATGTTACTAGCATTTCGCTACCCATCGTGCAGGTAGGGATGGCAGGATGTATATTCAAAGATCCCTGTAAGGTGAAGTTGTAGATATCGTAGAGGTCTTTTTGATGCATGTACATGTTTGTGTGTGTCCTTCATTTGTTCGTAAGGGAAACAGAATCAGGAAGCTTAGATAATAACAATGTAGATATCAAAACATGGTGCATGCTTACGTCCTTGGCCTGTATTCTGATTTAGACGGGAAACAGTTTAGCTGTTAGAGATGAAGACATGAGCGACGACGTCTGTCACGAGTTCTATTTTAATCAACCACATACCCAGTCTGAGACTTTTAGATGCTCTCTCTCTCCCTCTCCCTCTCTCACACACACACACACATACACACACATACACACACACACACTCACACTCACACACACACACACACACACACACACACACACACACACACACACGTGGACTCATACACATACACTTTCAGGCCTGCTATCATCCCTGCTTCCTCTACTTACTCGTTATTGATGACTTCCTATTGAGACGTCGGAAATGGTGGGTGCAATGGGACCATGTTTCCTTCTTCACTAGGAATAATCCAAAATTCAGTCCATAAATATGGTTCAGGTCACACACATATACACCCACACGCACAAGGAAGGAGCTTTTACAGGTAAGAGACCTAGTTGCAGTACCTGTTACTTTTTCATTTCAGACATTTTGCGTAAGCAGGTTAGACAGGTTCTTGGGAAATAGAGGATGTGAGTTGAAATTGTCAGGTGTGCTAATTATTTTATTACATAGTTATTCATTACAACATATATATTTCTGTAACCACTATAAGTGAATCATTAAATAATCGTAAGGGTAAAGCCGCAGTTACATCAACGAGGAATGTAGGTTTGGACTTAAAGGTAGACCCTGGGAGTTTCATGGTTAATTTACACACGCCATGGTGTATTGTGGCACCCGAGTAAATAACATTCGTATAATGTGTCCTCTGGGAATGGTCACTGGAGCCTCCGTAACTCCGGCCAGGAAAAAGTAAGGTTTTTCTTCTATTATCTATTATTATTAGATTTAATTATTTTTTATATTTTTTAAATGAATAGTATTAGTACTATTATGTTGGTCATGGTGAGACAGCAGCTTTTTGTCGTTGGTGCAACATAGCTAGAGATTCAGGTTTTATCCTCACTTCTACTGTCTGTTTGGCATGTTCTCCCAATGAATTCTGTTGGGTACCCTGGTCTCTGAATTGTCCCTATGTGTCCCTTTGAATGAGGGAATGATTGCGTGGGTCATGAGATTAAAAACTGAAGATGAAGGATTTTCTTAGTGTTGCTCATTAATTATGGAAAATTATAGCGATACAATTATTTAAAATGTCTAGTTTCATCAAACTTAACATCCACCTACTCAGGTCTGATTTATTAATAGTTTTTTGTGCCTGCTTAATAGAGCATTTGAATTAATAATTTGTAGAAAACCATTATAAAGACAGAGATTGGTAATGGACAGGGTGATACGGTAATGGTGGGATTGTAGTGGCTCAGTGAATAAGGCTCCAGACAAATCCTGGCTTTAACACTTATTTAACACTCCTGCTTTGGATGGGACATTTTTTTTGTTATTGGTGCTATGTTTGGGCAGCACAGTGGTGCAGTGGTAAGCACCGTTGCCTCACAGCTCCGAGATTGGCATCCTGTCTAGGGTTGCTCCTGCCTTGCGCACTGTGCAGCAGACTAGACACCGGCTTTCCCGCAATCCTGGCTAGAATTAAGCGGATAAGACAATAGATGAATGAAAGAAACAATCAGTGGTGCTATATGTCTTGTTCACTACATTTATTCTAACGGGGTTGTAGTTAGATGGTGGACCGTTGGGTATTTTTGTGCTAGCATGGCAAACTGACTAATGAAGCATATACAAAGCATTTTAATTAAGCAGAATTAATACTTTAAATATTCATGTAAATGTTATTTAAATTACAGTGCTTACAAGATCATGGCTTGATTTGCAGAAGCTATTGTTATAATTAATATCTCCTAAAAATACTTTCAAAGACTATATCTAAAATAATTGCACTAAATTCCAGCTAGATTTTTTCTAAGAGCTGAGACAATGTAATCAGTGTTTACTGTGAACATCCTGCATTTTGTCAGGGCGTATCTTTTTTGGACACATGTATGATGGACTTGCTGGTTGACAGACTGACAAAAGTTTGAAAACATGGAAGAAGATTAGATAAGGACGTCAGCTCACGGCATAATTTTATTTTTTAGTCTCAGTATTTGGACATGACTCTACAGCAGTAATGTGCAATGGCAGCTTCGGTTATTTATTACTGCTAAATAGGAAGCTGCTGTTGGAGCCTTAAAGCAAAACTTAGGTTTTTAACCTGAAGTATAATCAATACGAGCATTAGCATGGGTAACACGACAACACTTTACAAAAAGGGTCACAAAAGGGATGCATAGCTAATTAATAGCAATTATGGTGTTAATTAGTCATTATTAGGTATATCTAATGTATTAGTTAGCAATCAATTAACACTTATTTGCTACAAGTAATAGATCAGTACATCGTGGTTCATCACAAATCATGCTGTGAACAGTTTATTTACTTAATTTACTTACTTTAATATTTATTTTAAATATTGGTTATGACCCTGTTTAAAGGACTGACCGTTATATGTTTAATTAGAGACAGAAGTCAGTTTTTAAATATTGTAATATCTCAGGGTAACTCTCAGTTACTCACATATGCTGGGAAAGTTCCTTTTAAAACGTAGTTCACTATAGATTACAGAATACATGCGTTTAAATGTAATTTGTTACATAGATTACTCAAAGTGAGTACTGTACTTTAAAGACTTTGGATTCCTTTAACATTATGGCATTATTATTGCATGCAGTTGTTTGAATAAATGTGGCATTCACACAGTATTGTTAATTTAGGTAGGTGTATCCATTATTAGATTGAAACCATTTCCCAAAATATAGTACTGGTCTCCTCTCGTTTGTAAGCTGGACTTCTTAACAAGCTAGCTACTATGCCCACAATGCTAAAAGGCTAATCTGCAGTTGGCTAGCATTCCACTTTAGGAGGACATAAACAAAACCTGAAAATGTTTCTTCAAGTTAGAGGGTGGAGTGATGCATAAAGCATCTTGGCAAGCAGAGGCTGCAGTATTCAATAATACCGCCATCTCCTTTACTTTCTGTGAATGTAACTGTAACTAACTACAGTTACTCATATTTTGTATTCTAAATACGTAATGTGGTTACTGCACATATATTATGTTACACTGGTTCCTGAGCCTCTCTGGTTCATATCCACCACTAAGGTGACAAAGATAATATGATCTTTTCACCCTCAGAGCTTGGAGGAGCGGTGTAATCGAATCCTGAGGGAGATGGAATGTGCACTGACCGCACGGGACCGGGTGGGAATCCAGGATTTCGTCTTGCTGGACGCCTACACCAGCGAGAATGCTTTTCTGGACAACCTGAAGAAGCGCTTCAATGAAAATCTCATATATGTCAGTCCTACCTTCCAAATGATTATTATTACAGTTTTTAACATAGCCCTTTCTTTATGTAGCACATGTGATCAGTACACATTTGTACTAAACCTAAACATGATTTTATAATTGAAGTGCCAAATATACCATATATAAATGTGCAAAAATCATAATCATAGTCATAATCTGTTCTGGTTCTTATGTGGCTATACAAAGTTGGAACAGTATAGAGCGATGAGCCAAAAGATTTTAACCATCCGTATGAATCCCTGATTATTTTAGTTCACCGGTGCTCATTGCCATCATATAAAGTGCAACTTCCATAAAGTTTTGACCTGAATGTAATGGATAAAATATATATCCCGAACCTATATGCAGTACTTTGCAAAAGTCTTAGACCACCATTAGATTTATTGTTTTAGCAGTGGTATAATGACCATATATAATAGATTTTGTCGACGATAGGACCCAAAACTTTCAAAGTTGGATTTGTCAATCCATAAGACTCTATTCCACTGATCTTAATTGCAATCTTTGTGAGCTTTAGCATATCTTAAAGTTTTCACACTCTTCCCTTCTGAAAAAGTGGTTTCTTGGCCGCTACCCTTTCAAAAAGACCATGCCCGATTAAGCTTCCTGGAAATGTGGAATGCTCAACTTGGCATCCCAATGAAACTGCCAGATGCAGCTATTACTCAAGTGTAAGGGACAGTCACATTAAGTACTTTCCACTGTAGCCTATAGAAGCTGTTATTCTTATTGTTTTTAATACTACATGCATCCTGTATTTTCTGGTTGTATTCTAATAGAGACTGGGAAAGAATTATATATGCATATGTACTATTGCCAAAACAATGCAATATCTAATCTAATGGTGGCCTAAGACTTTTGCACAATACTGTAGTTTTTTAGTTTTCTTAACCAAATTTAAGCTACATGATGTGCTATTCTTTTTTCTAGACCTACATTGGGACCCTGCTGGTCTCGGTTAACCCCTATAAGGAGTTGGGTATCTATACCAAGAAGCAAATGGACTTATATATGGGAGTCAACTTTTTTGAGCTGCCACCTCATATGTAAGTTTTGTTTAATCCCAACAGATCTAAACGCCCCACTAATATCAGTGCTGGAAGTGCGAGGCATTCTCTTTGGTTGTTTTTTCTCAGCTTTGCGCTGGCTGACAACGTCTATCGCACCATGATCAGCGAGGACAACAACCACTTCATCCTCATCTCTGGAGAGAGCGGTGCAGGCAAAACCGAGGCGTCCAAAAAGGTCCTTCAGTTCTATGCAGTCAGCTGCCCCAGTTCTAGACAGCTGGACAACGTGAGAGATCGTCTCCTTCTGTCCAACCCTGTGCTGGAGGTCAGGACTCTTCAGTATTTCATCACATTGTCTCTATCTGCATAGCAGCAGTTATACTGTAGGGTCCAGTCTGAGTCCACTAGCGTTTCCAGAGGAGGGGTATGACCCCGAGTGGCCCAGTTCCACTGGGTTAAAGCTTCAGTCTGTACTTGAGGTCCACCTCATCAGAGTTCCTGAGGTCTGTGGGGGCCGGGACACATGAGCATACCAGTGGTGCTCCCACATGGCACATATAGTAAGGCGTGCAGCCAGGGATTTTAAGCCCCATGAAATGATATTACACTAGGTCCTCTAATAAATGTACAAAAATGTTCTAAGACATTTTTAGGGCCCCTGTCAGTCACAGACCCTTAGAATGGTCCATAGAACTCCCCCCATAAGGTACCCCCACATACAGTACACATTATTTGTACATTAATTAATGACTACTTAGTATTTTACTGGTAAATATTCAAAGCAGGATTTTTCATTACAGGCTTTTGGGAATGCCAAAACACTGAAGAACGATAACTCCAGTCGATTCGGAAAGTACATGGACATTCAGTTTGATCATCGGGTAACTTTTTCTCTCCTTTTCTTCATGTTCCTTGTTTCCCTTCTCCTGTTTGCCATTTGTTTACCTTATTTACTAAGGTAAAATGTTACCTTTAAAGCTCCACCAAGCTTTACATAGGTTTGCAACTTTCACGTTGAAAGTAAAAATCCCCATTTTGACCCGGCTTATCCCAGTCAAGGTTGGGGGGTCCTATTTCGGGACTGTTGGCATTTGGGAGTCCAAATCAAAATCAGGTAATAATTCTTCTTTGTTTCCATACAGGGATCAGCTGTTGGGGGCCACATCCTGATTTATCTCCTGGAGAAGTCCAGGGTGGTCCATCAGAATCATGGCGAGAGGAACTTCCATATTTTCTATCAGTTAGTTGAAGGTGGAGAAGATGAACTTCTTCGCTGGCTTGGTCTAAAGCGAAACGCCCAACAATATAGGTACCTCGTTCAGGTAGGTGTTTGCTTACAGGTTATACTGTACTGTGCAAAAGTCTTAGGTCACCATTAGATTTGGTGTTTTAGCAATAGTGTAATGACCATATATAAATATTTCTTAGTCTCCTTTTTAAGATACAAACATAAATTACAAGACCTATAATTATATATCAGACTATCATTTAGGGCTGGGCAATTCATGAAAAATTTATTCCAAACCAACATTCTGAATCAGTAACCGATGTAATCCTTCTCATGTCATTTATTAAATTTGTTTTTAAATTTTGTTAGTACTTTTTATTAATTCTCTTAAAAGCCACACAACATGAAAATGATTCAAGAAGATGGAAATAAATAACTAATCCCATATCCTACTTCATCTTGAAGGATTGTTTTAATTGGTTGAAATATTCAATAAACAGCCATAAATAGTTCATCTGTGTTTCCTTCAGTTATTTTAAAATCACAACGATATGCAGCTTTTCATTAGAAAAAAATCCCAGTTTTAATAGAGCCAGCATATTTACAGTACAAACCTTGTCAGTACAACTATGATGTAAGAAAAACAACAACAGAAATCGTTGATTTGAGGTAATATTGCGTTATATAATAGAATTATATATGATTATTATACCATTGCTAGAGCAACTAATGTAAAGGTGGCATGGTGGCCTAAGACTTTTGCACAGTACTCTCTTTCATCTGATTTCATTAGTGTCAAACCCACAGCCTATGTGAACTTGTGCTTCCTTCTTCTAATGGATCAGATTTAACTCATTGAGGCTTTGGTAATTAGCTGACAAGGTGAATTAGGTGTGTTAAATGAGGTAGAAGTCTGCAGGACTGTGACCTATAAGAGATGGGTTACACTTGGTCACTGTTTGATCCTGAAGTGCTCTTGTTAACACGGGTGACTTCTTTTGGTTTTGAAGGGAGCGTGTGCCAAAGTGAGCTCCATTAATGATAACAGTGACTGGAAGACTGTGCAGAAAGCTCTGTCTGTTATTGACTTCAGTGAGAAGGACATTGAGGTACTGTCTACTTTCTATCAATACTATTAAGTTCATTATTGTACTGACAGGCTGAATCACTGTATGATCTTTTTCTCCTCTGGACTCCTTGCAGCATTTGTTTGCAGTCATTGCAAGCATCCTCCATCTTGGAAATGTTCAGTTTGCGGCTGGTAATGGAGGTTACGCCACGCTGCACAGCACTCAGGAGATCCACTGGCTGTCTAAGGTCCACAATCACTTCATTTGAAAAGAAATTGAACTTAATTCAGTTACACATGATAACACATCCTGCTAAGTCCATCATATAAAGAATGATTATCTTTCTTTCTTATCCTCCCTAATTTCATATTTCTTTCTATTCCTTCTTACTTCCTATTTCCTTCCATCCTCCCTTCCTTCTTTACTTCCTTTATTCCTTCTTGCTTTCCTTCCTCCTTTCCTTAAGTTCTTCCTTTCTTTGTTATTCTTCCTTCTTTATTTTTGCCTTCCTGTCTTCTTGCGTTCCTTCATTTCTTCCTTCCTTCGTTCTTTTCTTTTTTCTTTTATTTCCTTTCTTCCTGCTTCCTTTCCATCCTCTCCAACATTCTTTCTTCCTTCCTATGCTTCCTTTCCTTCCTGCTTTTCTGCTTTTATTCTTCTATCTCACAGTTGTTGGGGATTCCTGCTGGTGTGTTACAGGAGGGTTTAATCCACAGAAAAATTGAAGCCAAAGCAGAGGAGGTACTGCAGAGCAACAATCAGCAACAACCACGCGACCTTTTAAAACAGACATATAAAAACATTGCAAAATGCTCTGAAATTGACCCCTACTATCACAGCCCTTAATGTATGCATTTAGATTTGATCAGTTTTGATGTTACATCTGCAGATCCTTTGTTATAAATGATATTCTCAATTGTTTTAAGGTTCTAAGCCCCTTCACTGTGGATCATGCAAAATATGCCAGAGACGCTTTGGCCAAAGCCATCTATGGCCGAACATTCACATGGTTAGTCAATAAGACCAACGAGTCACTGGCAAACAAGGCAAGTTTCTCTAAACTCGGCTGAGTTCTAAACATACACATTTTCTTTAGTAAAAAGAGAAAACAGATGTTTAGTGATTAACTTATTGCTCATCATTAAACACCATTCCAGGACTTGAGTAGGAAGATGGTGATCGGCCTTCTCGACATCTACGGATTCGAAGTGTTCGACGTGAATAGGTGAAGCTGTGCAGCTGTCTCAGATTTTATTTGAAAAATGTTATGTTACTCCCTGGAAAGGGGGTTAATTAGGTTGGAAAATGGAATAGCATAACCAATCTCTGCATTATCATGTCAGGACAGGCCCTGTGGACACATCTGTGACACTGAATAAATAAATAGGACTGCTCCACTCTTACAAAATTATAGCTTATGATGGAGGATCAAACAAAGCTGTCAAATCAGGTTATTTGTATAAATGTATAAATGTTCTATTATATGGTGATTTTTCTCACTGAACTAGAACTTAAGTTACACAAATGATGTGTCATTTATCTATTTATTAAGATAATCGATTGCAACTTGTCAAACACACACACTGGGGCAATTTAGAGACACAAAATTAACATAAGGCATGTTTTTGGAATGTGGGAGGAAACCGGAGTACCCAGAGAAAACCCACACAGACACTGGGAGACAAGGAAACTCGACAGCACTAACCACTTGTGCCACCATGCCCCCTCTTCCCCCCAAAAATATGTGAGCAAACATTAAAATGGAAATATCTTTCAGAAAATCTGTTAAATCTTCTAAAGTCATCGGTTCCTGGCCAGTCCTGGCATTGTGGAGCACAAGAAGCGTTCCGTCATGCCTGAATACTAACACCTGCAGCTGACTTCCTCTCAATATCACTATTTCTTTGACATTAAATATTATTATTCATGCTTATTATGCTACATTCGTTTTTTATGACACGCACAGGTTTGTGTAATTGCTGTGACTTGTGTCTAATCAGTTTCGAGCAGTTCTGCATTAATTATTGCAATGAAAAGCTGCAGCAGCTCTTCATCCAGCTCACCATCAAATCAGAGCAGGAGGAGTATGAGATGGAGGGAATTGAGGTGAGTACATACATCTGACGGACCAATATACACTTCTTCTCGCGTATATCAGTACCTGCAATTCTTGCCTTGTGTCAGTGGGAGCCAGTGCCATACTTTAACAACAAGATCATCTGTGACCTGGTGGAGGAGAAACACAGAGGCATCATTTCAGTTCTGGTGAGCCAAACGGTGTCTTAGAATCTCTAAGGTTTATTTATATCTCATGTGACACTGTGTCATGTTTGATTTTTGATACAGGATGAAGAGTGTATGCGTCCAGGAGAGGCCACGGATCTGACTTTCCTAGAGAAGTTGGAGGAGAAGATGGCAGGGCATCCCCATTTTGTCACGTGAGTCAAAACCTTTGCTCAAATTCCCATCATACAGTTGCAATCAGAAATATTCAACCCCCTCAACTCCAAAGACATTATAGAGATGTGGATGAAAGATAATGACGATAAATGACAAAAAAACTCATTTAAACAACAAATAGTATTTATTAATGCATATGTGAGTTATTTTGATGACAGAAGTTGACTTAACTTTGAAGTTCAAATGGAAAATCCAATTCTTTGAACACGTGCATGTGCAATATTATTCAACCCCCTGCTTTAATACTTTGTGGAGCATCCTTTAGCTTTAGGTCCAACAAACGTTTTCGGGAAATACTAACAAGCTTCTTACACCTCTCAATTGGAATCTTGGCCCATTCTTCACGTGCAAAAGTCTGTAGTTCAGTGATGTTTGATGACTTCCGTGCTGCAACTGCCTTCTTTAAATCCCAAAAAAGATTTTTTGATGTAATTTGTCAACATATGGCATCACGTTCCTCTTTAAAATGGCCTGGTATTTCTGAGAATCCATGATGGCAGGTAAACAACCAAGATTGCCAGTTCCTGCTGCAGGAAAACAGCATCACATCATCAATGACCCACCTCCATGCTTGACTGTGGGGTATTCTTCTGGTCATAAGCCTGGCCTTTTGCACGCAAGACATACCGCTGGTCCATATGTCCAAACAGTTCCAGTTTGGTTTCATCAGTCCATAGAACTGTCTCCCAAAACTCTGAAGCCTTATCCAAATTCCTCCTGGCATATTCTAGTCGACTTTTGATGTTCCTTGTGGTTAAGAGCGGAGTGTGTCTCGTTTATTCAGTACACATCTTATAGTTGCTCCTGAAGCACTTGACCAGCCTTCATCAGGTCATCCTGTAGGTGTCTTGCACTCACACGATGGTTTTTCTTAGTTGTTCTGACTAAGCTGCTAAGGGCCCTTGATGAAATTTTGGGCTTTCTTCCACAGCCAGGCAAGTTTGCAGCTGTTCCATAAGTTTTAAACTTCCTTATAATGCTCCCAATGGTTCTTTGGGATGTTATATTTTTTGGAAATCTTCTTATACCCAAGGCCCTTTAGATGCGATGAAATAATCTCCTCCCTCAGCTTTTGTGGAAGCTCCGTTGTCTTCCCCATGATTGCAACTCACCTTGAATTCCTTCATGGGTGGAGTTTATATAGGCATCACAGCTGAAGCAAATGAAGGCTCATTATAAAGTTGTCAAAGGCTTAATTATGTTTCAACTCCACTTTAGTCCATAAAAACTTCCAGAAAGATTTAAAAACAACAATATTACAATTATAGGGGTTGAATAATTGTGACATCTTAACAAATCTATCTTAACAAAATATACTGTTACACACAAATACCACATCATGCATTTTCTGTTCTGATTTTATGTATCACTCAACTCATAAAGAAGTCATCCAAAGCAGAATATTGCTATCTGAAAAAAAAATGTAATTGATAAATCCTTAAAATATTTGGGGGGTTGAATATTTTTTACTGCAACTGTATGTACATTACATCCAGAGAGGATGACTTCAGATAGCAACAATGGAGCCAAGTGATTGTTTGAAAGGAACTGACTCATATGGGACTTAAATGCTCATGATACAGGAAAAACTTTACAGCGTGGGGATTGTAACTCCACAGAAAACACACATTAGGTGCACATTACAAATCTGGAGGTCAATATCTTGTATGTATTTAACACAACCAGTACTGTTTGCATTTTGTGTTATTGGTGTCAACTGGTGTCACCCAGACGAGATTTTGCTGAGACCCAGATCTAGACCCAGATCTGCTTTGTTTATTCTGTTTATTATTAAACTACTGTATACGAATAACCATAAGGTAGCCAAAACATGTTCATTAAGAGCATTAGACTTGATATTCAATCAACAAAGTCTTTCTGATCTGTAGACACAAGCTGGCTGACCAAAAGACTCGCAAGACCCTTGGCCGAGGCGACTTCCGTCTCCTCCACTATGCTGGAGAGGTCACCTACAACGTCTCTGGTGAGGCGGGATCTGCTGCTCTCTGAATATAAGCTCTGAAAGAACCTATAGAGATTATTTAAGTATGGATCCTTTCTATTATCAGGATTCCTGGACAAGAACAATGATCTCCTGTACAGGTACATTAAAGATGTAAGTGTTCACAGCTTTCAGTATTAATAAGATGTTTATCTGGGAGTTAGTTTGGCACGTTTAAAGGTGTGGTCAGTGCTTTTTGAATCACTACAGCTGATGTTATATATGGTGGCACTCTCCTTACTTTCCAGGAGCTGTCAATTAATTATGCGCTTAGAGGAAAAAGGTCTGTGTGGCATCCCAGATTCTGTGAACGAGAGAAAAAGTAAACATTGTGGCCCACTGATGTCCAACCAGTTAGGGAACGGGTTGGACAAAAATGTTAGGGGAACTGTGAAGGGAGAGTCTATAGTTGTTTACATTTTGTATGTCCATAAAACAAGTCATTGACTTTAACTATAACGTTCTGAAATTGTTGACTATATTATACCACAGTTAGTTCCGGCCCCTCAATTTTATTGGCTGAGAGACGTCCTAGGAGTGCCAATATTGCATGATAATGGCATTCTGCCTGAAGCTCTTCAAGTATTACTCCACCACATAAACATGTAACCTAGCAACAACGCCAGCCATAACAAAGCAGCAATGTTATTATACAAGTAAAAGCACGTACCTCCAGTGTATGAATGCTTAAGCATTGCAGTCTAATGATTTGTGGATAGAAATGAGAGATCTGACCAGAACTGGGTCTTTTCCAGGTCATGAGGCAGTCAAAAAACCCCATTATACAGCAGTGTTTCCCCATCACAGAGCCAGACAGCAAAAGACGACCTGAGACGGTAAGGAGGTGAAAACATGTTCAGTTCTGCCATATTGATAAAGGTCAACACTGTCAGGACTCTGACCTATCAGATTGTTTTAATATGAAATCCTCGGTTACACATGCACTAATGTATACTATTTTTAGGCCTAAAGCACCAAAACCTAGACCCCTGATCTGTAGTGTAAATAGTAATTTTAAGTCTCTGTGATGAACCAGGTGGCCACCCAGTTTAAGAGCAGTCTGACTGGTCTGACTGAGATCCTCATGTCGAAGGAGCCGTGGTATGTGCGCTGTCTGAAACCCAATGACGGCAAGCAGCCTGGTGAGTATTTCACGTTACACCAGCATTTAGTCATGCTGAATGTTTTACAGCACGGTAGCATTTTCCCCACGCTTACTCTCCTGTCAACCTGCAGGCCGCTTCGATGAGGTCATGGTCAGGCATCAGGTCAAGTACCTGGGTCTGATGGAGCACCTGAGAGTGAGACGCGCCGGCTTTGCTTACCGCCGGAGATACGAGATCTTCCTTAAAAGGTGTGTGTAGAATTTCAAAATCGATCACTGGTTTAGACTCAGATAGTAATTCTATGCTCATAGGGAGAAACTACGCTGAAATCAGAGTGTCTAAATGTTAAAGTAGTACTGCACAAGTGTGCTTGTTTACTGCTGAGCAATTAAATGATTGGTTGGACTGCTAATCCTGTAACTTTGCTTGCTGTGTCACCTCTTTGCCAGCAGAGGGCAGTAGAAGTGCACAGCTGAATATGGTGCTACTGTCATACGGACTTCATTCCACAGAATGTGCTGAATTGTAATCAGTGCTAATGAGCGCCAGCTGCACTGCAGGCTATTAAAGCATGCATCGCTCTGGCTATGTGTTTGAAGAAAAGAAAGAAGAAGTTTATAAACGTGGAAACTGAAACAGAGAAATCTAAATAAATGAAAGAAGTTTGCAAGGAGAGTACAGACAAGTGTTAAAAGAAAGCAAAGACAAGTTTGAAAAGTGAGCAAACCAAGAGAGGACGCTGAAATTAGAGAACTGAAAGTAGTGTTGAAGGTAAGCAAAAAGAAAATGATAAACCAAGATTATTAAAGTTGTAAGACAGGACAAAGGGAATAAATAGCAACGTTCTTAATTGAAATGAGAGACAACAAAACTTAAAACTAATATTTATTTAAGTTTGTATATCTTAAACAACCTCAGCTTCAGTTTATTGGCTTCCTTCATCGCCCATTTCCAGAAGAAAAAGCTTTAACAATTAATTCAAGTTTCAAGATGCCAGTGCAACTAAGCCACTCTGGTTCGTACACTGCCTCTGGTGAGTGGCCTGTGGGCGAGGTGCCCATTGTGATTGCATGACGCAGCCGCTTTTGATGCAGCCAGAGGTCGTGGGCTCACTTCAGCACCACTTGACTTTGTAGTGTTGTTCTATCCTGGCATTACTTGAATTCAGGTTCCATCCCGTTGTCTCTCTGTCCATGTTTGGCTCTCTATGGATTCCCCCTTCTATCTCTGGAGCTTGTTAGTTACTGAGGTTGGGTTGGCAGTAAATTATATGACACAAAACATGGCAAATATTCTCACAGAAATCACCAAACTCTGTCTTAAGTTTGTTATCACAGTATCATTCTTACTAATATAAATATGATCAATACAGCAGCACCTCAGTGTGTCAAATTTGGTCTGCACAGATATAAAGCTCTGTGTCCAGACACATGGCCTAACTGGAAAGGGACTCCGGCTGAAGGGGTGAAACGGCTCGTCAGACATCTGGGCTACAAACCGGATGAGTACAGGATGGGCAGGTACTGCATGACCAATCTACTCTTATGTCCTTCTGAACTTCACATCACTGAATGCTTTTTCTGCTTTAGGACTAAGATTTTTATTCGCCATCCACAAACACTGTTTGCTACTGAAGACGCTTTTGACATTTGTAGACATGAACTGGGTAAGACTCCAAAACTGTATTATATTGATATAGTGTGGCTGTTTTGTACAAGTGACCATTTTTTGAATTAAATATTTCATTGGGAAGCAGTATATTAAATGTACATTGTACTCCAGTTTTCCATACTTCCATTTTCAAAAGTCAGCATATAAATTTAAAAACAACCATTGAAAAAACAAACACAACCCCCCACCTGTGCCGTCCCAACCTGCCCCTACCCTATCACTAGGAATGCTGCCTTAGCACCGTCCAAGCATATGGACAGATTTGCCTGCCATCTGTTTGAAGGTTTTTTTCAAACAAACTAAGTTTGTCTTGTAACAAATACCTAATTCTTTCTAGATGTAGTGTATTTGTTAGCTCAGTAAACCACTGCCTCAACATGGCTACCACTGCCCCCTTCCAGCAGCTAAGAATGAGTTTTTTAGTGCTGAGTAAACCAAAGGAAATGAGGGGTATCAAATTTTATTAGGGTTTCAGAGCTGTCAAATATAATATCAATTGGGTCTAGCTCTATGTGTTCCCCAAACATTTCTGAAAAGGCTGTAAAAATTCCCATCCAAAATTTGTGGAGTTTAGGACAAAGTGCATAGCAGTGTGAAAGAGAGGCCTCTGCTATTTGACATTTTTCACCAACAAGTGACCATTTTTAACTTACATATCACACATTAGTTGTAGTTGTATGTTTGTTGTAGGATTTACAAGGTGATTAGTAATTTATTATACTAATCTACAGTGGGGCAAAAAAAGTATTTAGTCAGCCACTTATTGTGCAAGTTCTCCTACTTAGAAAGATGAGAGAGGTCTGTAATTTTCATCATAGGTACACTTCAGCTATGAGAGACAAAATGAGGAAAAAAAAATCCAGGAAATCACATTGTAGGATTTTTAAAGAATTTAATTGTAAATCATGGAGACGGAGAGGAAGACCAAAGAGGAGTTATTGGTAGTGTTTGGTCAAATTAGATTAATATAATAAGAAAATATTAGGAAGGTATGTTGAACATGAAATGAATGTTGAACATACCCGACCCCCACCCTGATGAGTGTTGAGAGCACCTTTAACATCTGGAAACACACATCCGAAACATATACAACGCACAACCACAACTTTTGGTGCCAGCAGACACACAACTGAACTTCCAGTGTCTCTAACCACCTGGAATTGAACTGCAACTCCATAACTCACAGACCGCACCTCACCTGTGGTGGAATACAAACCAGAGTTCACAACGCTGAGCCAATCCGGTTCGTATCCTGCCTCTGGGGAGATGAAGTCTGTTGGTTATGGAGTTGCAGTTCAGTTCACTGGCACTATTAATACCTGTTCTAGGTTCACCGCCTAAGTCTGTGGTTCCTAACACAAGTCCAGCTGTTTTCTGGCTGAGTGCACGTATATACAGTATTTGGTTGGCGCCCTCTTCATGCAGTTTCCAAACTCAAACTGTTAGTATTTTTGCACAAGCTGCTTTGAGACAATGCTTTGTGGCAAATTCAGATTTAACCTGACCTGTTTCTACTCATCTTTACTCTTTTTGTTACAGCCACTAGGATTCAAGCCAAATACAAAGGTTACAGAGTGAAAGAGAATTTTCTAAAGCAGAAAGAAGCAGGTTTCAACCCCCTAGTGTTTTCTATTTCTTTAATATAATTTAGTTATTAAACAAAGGCTAAATGGATGCTGTAAGGCTGAAATCTCATTTTCTGTTTGTCTTTCTTTAGCTACTAAGATTGAAGCTTGTTGGCGAGGCCTGCAGGCCAGGAGGGAGCGGGAGAAGAGGGCCTGGGCTGTCAAAGTCATCAAGAAGTACGACACTGAGGAGCCACTTTATCTTACTGTGCTTGAGAGAATGAATGAGAATGAATGAATTGTTATACATACAAAGGCATTTCAGTGTATTTCATCAGTTCATTTCATAAATTAGAAATCAATGTTGTGGATGACATAAACACTTTATGGATGCCATTCTGACAGATTCATTAAAGGCTTCATGAGCAGGAATCAGCCTGTTAACATGGACAACTCGGATTATCTGGCCTTCGTTCGACAGAGCTACCTGACTCGACTCCAAGACAATCTGCCCACAACAGTGCTGGATAAAAAGACCTGGCTCACACCTCCTCCCATCATGCAAGAGGTAGAGCATTAAGATATGCTTTAATACAAACACTGATTTTGATTTTGTATTTTGTGCACTGGTCACTCCTGACTGCTTATGATGTATCGCTGTGGTGTAACAGAGTGGATAATTTCACTATTGTGTATTTTACAGGCCTCTGCACTACTGAGAAAGCTATATACACGACTGTTGGTGCGGAAATATATCCAGAGACTCACAACAAAACAGAAGGCACAGGTACCACCACCTACTGTATATCTGTATACTCCTTATGCTTTAATTACAGCCATTAATCTGTTTGGATATGTCTCTAACAACTAGATTGCAGTTTTTCACTTTTGTTATTGACCAAATATTTATTTTCCACCAATGGTGTAAATGTGCTTTATCTCTAAATCTGTAAATCTGCTTGGTCCCACCTGCTCCTAAAACCGTTTACCATATGGCATCAGAAACACAACCCAGACTCTGTGGCACATTTTTTTTTTAGAAAAGATTCTTTCTTGGGGCAATTTAGAGACACCAATTAACCTAACATGCATGTCTTTGGACCGTGGGAGGAAACTGACCCAGAAAAGACCCAGACCACTCCATCTGGGGACTGAACCCAGGACTTTCTCAATGTGTACACACCAGAATTGTGTAAAACTACTGAGATTGTTGTCCCATGCACAAACCAACCCATCTCAGCCATAAAGACTTGTTAAGTAAGTTGGCAATGTCAAGTCATTTCGTCAAACTTCTCCTCTGCTAGAGCATTTCCCTGACAAATATAAGCACCAGTATTGCTAAATCCCATAAACTAGGGGCAACAACAACTCAACAATAAAGCAGCATCTGACAGTACATGTTGCTTGTATTGCAGCTTGAGATTAAAGCTCTGGCCAGCGACATATTCAAGAGCAAGGAGAGCTATCCACAGAGTGTGCGCCATCCGTTCACTGACACCAGGATAAGTATGATTTTTATATATGTATACCTATATTTCTATATTTCACTCGTAACTACACTTTTTCTGGCCATTTGTGAAAACATATGACTTTGATCTTAAATGGAGCTTCTTTACATGACTGAGTAGTAAAGCATGTGTTAGAACATCTAAGCATGTTCTCTACAGGTGAACAGGACACAAACATCCGAGCACTGCAGGTGATCTGCCCTGAAGGCTTCAAGGTACCAGATCTATTCTGTTTGAAGTAAAACATTGCAAAAATGTGATTAATTGCGATGAATAGAATAACAAACATGGGATTAAAACGATGTATTTTAATTGCTCGACAGCTCTGGTTTATACCCTTTCTTTTTATCTCTGTGTGTAGTACAGTGTTCCCGTTATAAAGTATGACAGGAACGGTTTCCGTCCTCGTTTTCGGCAGCTTGTTTTCTCTCAGAGAGCTGCTTACCTGGTGGAGGAAGGTAAAATCAAGCAGCGGGTGGATTACAGTGCACTGAAAGGTGATTATACTGATTAACTGATTATAAGGAGCAATAATTAACTCTTTGATCAGTATAAGTGTACAAATCAGTATCGATCATTCTGGATTAATGAATCTGTATCACTAAAGACTTAATTGCTGAACCATATCAAAATAATGATAATATTGTTAATATGTGTCTCACCTGTATGAGTTTCTGACCATTAATAGTACAAGTGTAACTTACAGCCTTATTAAAAGTATTCTTACAAAAGCCATGTTTCCATCAAAGTGTTGGGAAAAAATGTTACAGTGCGAAGATTGGTGTTAATTAAGCAATATTACACGAGAGAGAGTGCTTTAACGTGAGATATAACATGCCAAAAACTCACGTTAAAGCACGACCGTGAGTGTATTATTGCGATTATACTACAGTTCCGTTCTCACCATTTATTGTTGGATTTTAAGATAAAGAGGACAGAAAAAATGATTTGTTTATCAGCCTTCCTGAGGTAAAATAGTTCCATTCTATTGTTCCTCCGCGGCTAAGCCCTTCAGTCATTAAAGTCGAGGAACAGAATGACCAATAACTTTATTAAACAGACAATAAACACAAATATATCAATTGGTAAGTTTTAATTGATTAAAAAGAAAGTTTATTTCCATTCAGCAAATAAAATGGGTGGGGTTTATAAGGCAGGCTGTTACTAAGATCCACTATTCTACCGACTGAAGCAGATCGGAGTGAGATCTCAGTGTTCTAACAAAAGTCTAGGATCCTGTTTGATTAGCGATTGCAAATGTGTATGATGAAGCTCTTAGTGTTAATCTGATCAGTCAGAAATGTAAGGGCAGAGTTACAGAGCATCAGCAGCTTTTCTGGGTTAGAGCTGGACTTACAGATAACAAACCTATCAGATGAACGAAGCTCCGATCAGCCGCGGATGGTGTTTAATGAAAGACAGCGAGTTTAACTCCAGCAAACGACGTCTTTGTGAGGGATGAAGCTGATTCAGGTCATTTGTTGATGGGACTAAAACTGATCTTCAGTCTCGTTGCTCTTCAGTCAAGCTGTGAATCCATTAAGAACCAGGACGTTTGATTTAAAGGAGTGACTTTGTTTCGCTTTGTTTCAAAACCAATAGATTTTATAAACTAATTATAGCTTTCATTTCGGCAGTGTTCATTATAACTCATTATAACTTGGCTGCTTTTCAGGGCGGGCATCAATGCTAGTTACGTGTGTATGCCGCGGAGTAATACTTATAGAGCGTCGGTCAGAGTGCCATTATCATCAATAAAGTCCCGGGAAAATCATCTCTCAGCCGATCAGATTGCGGGGTCAGAACTGTGGTATAATCGAAAATAATATATAAAATCGTGAATATTCAAAAGACAAGAGAGTCTAAGACAAATGTAACATTACTCATCGATAGTTTTTTCCCTATGGCTAAACATATTTGTTCACACAGACAGAACTGTTGGAAATACAAACTGTTTTTCAGGTGTGTCTGTAAGTAACCTGAGTGACAATTTCTTGATTCTCCATGTTACCTGTGAAGACATCAAGCAAAAAGTAAGAAAACCCAAAGAGGGTCTGTATATTATTTGGAAAATGTTGGTTTTCTTTATACTAATATGATTATATGGGGAATTCTACTGAATTTGTTTCAAAGTCAGAGTTGAAACTTTAAAGTTTGAAGTTTAAATTTGTTATCTATCTAAATTGGCCATTTTCAGTTTCAATAGTGTGATATTGCTTTGAAATGTTTGGATGTGACTGCTTCAGTAGTGACAATAAATAAAATAATACAGTAAAATATAACTCATAAAAACTGTCCAGAACATTTCTAGCAAACACAACTTTGAACACTAGTACACATACAGTCATAACATTTTTCCTTAAAAACACTAGTTATTAGTTACTAGTTTCAGTATTGGGGAAACATTTACTTAAAAACAAAGGGATATAATTACTATGTCACCATGAGGACAGAGTGGCAGTCTCACGTCCTAGTCTAAAATGCAGGGGTGTAGCTAAAATTAGGCTCCACCCATGTATGACATATTGACCTGTTGTTTTTCAGTAGCAATATGAAAGTTGTTTGTAATTTATAATTTTAATCAAGATGAATCTTGATTAATATTTTATCTTCACGTCTTTCACAAGTTAAAATTTAGGGGTTAGTATTTGGGAGCCACCTCTCAATAGAAAGCACCCCATAAATGATGATTTTATAAATAATTAGCCTAAACTTAAACTTTGTTTAATACATCATAACATAATCCTTGTAAAATATCTAAGGTCTGAAGAATAATTGTTGTACAGGTTAATTACTGTGGGTCTGCAGTATGAACTAAATTGGTAATATGGTCTATATATAATTAGATACTGTCAGTTTGTGTAAGCATGTGTTGTATGTAACTGATTCAAGCGTTGAACTGAAAAGAAAAATAGAGTAGCAATGAACTTGCCTAACTGCTTGATCTTTGTTTGGAAAGGACAGGGGCTAACAATCATGAAATGGTGTAAAGATTGTCATGGAGATTTTGGTCTGTCTGTTGATTTGAACAAAATGCTTGTTTTGTCCTTCAGGGCGACCTGGTGCTGCAGTGCGATTACCTTTTTGAGGCTTTGACCAAACTGTGTGTAGTGGCAAAAAACCACAACCTTGTGAAAGTGGTTCAGGGGAGGTTAGAGGCTTTTTAACCTATACAAAAAGCTCTGAAATGAACAGAACCCACATAAACCCCACCATGGACAATATATATTGCTTATTCATGTTTATGTTATCACTTGCAGCTGATACATTTGCTCCATTTACAGTGTGAGGTTTGACATCCAGCCAGGTCGTGAAGGAGTGGTCGATTTTAAGAGCAGCAGTGAATCCATGGTGTACAGGGCAAAGAATGGACATCTAATGGTGGTGAGTGTACGCAATCAGTGTGTACAGCCACAAAAAAAGGGTTAAAAAGTCAGCTTATATCACCCCTATCCTGTATCAACTACACTGGCTACCGGTCCTACTCCATATTTGATTTAAAGACCTCCTGCAGACATACAGCAGGTTATCTGAGAGCCTACACCTGCACGTTCACTTAGGTCTTCTGATAAAGGTGTTTAGCCTGTAGCGAAATTCAGGTTACTTACAGCTGGTGCAATTTCCCTGATATACTACATCAATTCTCAGCTCAAAGTATCAATATTTTTGAAAGGAAGAAAAAACTAATTTTAAATGGTGTGTAAACAATAATCTCCACTCCTGTAGATGACGCAGTACAGTGTTTTGACTCAATTTGTCGCTGAATTATGAATGCGATGGATCAAGACGACTCAGATTGTACAGCGTAACTTGTATTTCAGCTGTGTTTATATTTTCAGCGACTTTGTGGAATAGTGGAATATATCGGAATATGCATCGTATCACAATGTATAGTGGTATAATCCTATCGTGACCCATGTGTCGTGATGTGTATCATATCGTGAAGTCCTTTCCAATACCCACACCTAGAACTCATTACCACAAACTCGGCACGTCTGCTCTTCATTTTCGTCCTTGAAAACACAGCTAAAATCCTAAGATGTTTTTTTCTCTCATTCCTTTATGTAAACGACCTTGGGTATTAGAAAGGCACTATATAAATGCTAATTATTATTATTATTAACCCTGGTTTAATCTGTATCCAAATCATAATATTATACACATTCTACATTTGTAGTCATTTGATTAAGTTGTTAAATGATTCATTCTGTTAAGTGATTCATTCTGTTCATTCACCTGTTCGTACATGGGGTGTGTCTGAAATGGTCCACTCGTTCACTCATTCACTGATCACTATATAGTGCGTTCTGTGTAGTACACTATATAAGGTAGTAGTGAGAGACGAGGGAATTCAGACAACACTTACTTACGCCGGAAACAAATTATCTCAACCTTTCTTCACATAAACCAACGAAACATCAACAAGCCCACCGGTGCTGTCACAAGACTTCGGAGTAACACAGTTTAGCTCACAATGCTACGTATCAAGTGTAAAACTTCACTCATTTGTCCGACGAACTAAAACCATGACGGATACATAAATATTAAATTCACTATTTTGACCAGTAAACACACTATTATCAACTGTTTGTTGTTTAGTAGTCATTAAATAATGTTTTGTACCTAAATCTGTACACGAAAATCGTCACTCCGGTGATTTCGGATTTATCCGTCATCTTTGCCGAGTAAAGCCGAAGGAAACCGCTATGCATTGTGGTACGTTAGTCCCTAAGTAGTGTACATCGGTTGTCCACTATATTTCTGGTGCATTATGGGTAACAAAGTAGTGTACTAGATAGGGAATTGATTTGTCCATTGAGAATTCAGACAACCCTACAAAATAGCCGACACCCTAAATAGAACACTAAATAGCAAATATGATGTGATCTCAGACACACCCATGGTTTACAAATCTCAGTCACCACTGAATGATTCACTGATTCAAACACCAACATGCTGAATCAGAGCAGACTGAATTCACTGAACAACAAAGATTCAGTCTGTTCTGCCAGCCAATATCAGGCTTCTGTAATCTTGCTGATTCTTTGACCAAAACAGAATTGCTCAAAAATGAAACTTCTATTCATTTCTTTCTCCTATATGACATATTTATCATGTCTTTATGTTTATATTAAATTATTGTATAGGTTTTCCAAAACATTATTCACAAAGTGTACATTTCCATTCCTAATTGCAGGAATCCGCACGTACAAAATCTCGATGACCCCTGCCTTCCTGGACATTGTTCCTGGCATGATTGGAGGAGTGGACACTAGTGACCTGTTTAGATGTACTTATAAACCAACAGCTTTGGGTACAGCAGTACATAGTACTTTCTATTGTATTTCTAAGAATTGTCTTTTGTTCTAAAATCCATTAGTCATGCTTGGTATAAACACAATGATTTTGGTAACACTTAAGACATCAAAATGTATGCACAGCGAATACTTATTACAACTCTAAGACAAAGGTTTCAGACGAAAACAACTGTCTTACAATGGATTGTCTTACCCTGTACAAATGGATTTGATTTTGAAATGTGTTCACACAGAGAATAATGTGATACAGTAATGTTTTTCAGTCATTTTTTTCCAAGGACAATAATGGAAATGAGCACAGAAGTATAATATCATTGGCCTACTAAAGTTTGGAACGAGAATTACTGTCACAACATAAATTCAAAATACAAAATAAATGAACAAAAATTATGTCTGTTGTGCCTTTTTGCATAGCGATGTACAACTATAATAAAACATATAGCTTGATTTTGTAGACATTTCACTTATGGACAGAAATCAGGTAGTATAATATGATTATTTTGTTTAAAATTGTTCATATAGTGCCACAGATTACAAAAATTACATTGAGTTAAAGGACATTGAACTGAATCAAGCCAATAGACAATCCAACTGTTAGTATTTACTAACCAAGAAAATCCTTCAGTACAAAATGTTTCACAAACCACATGAATTTTCTTCTCAAGACAGGTCTGTATTTCAGATGACCTTAAACGAAAAATTGTAATGATGGATAAAGCTGGACACAAAAAAAAGACTACAAAAGTGGGTGTTCACATTTGTTCATATTTCTACAATAAGACAAACTGACTACAGGTACTGTTGCAACTCTCACTAGAAATGTGTCCTGCATAAATCCCACCAAAAGCACAATGCCGAAAGAGGTGAAAAACAATACAGGAACAGCAAAAGACCTGCAGAAATAACCTGGATGTTCCATGGCACACCTTGGACCAAGTTGTGTGACACTAAAGTTGAACTATATGTCAGAAATGTGTAATGTTATGTTTCGCGTCAAAACTTCATCCCAACTGTGCAGCATGCTGAAGCGGCATCATGGTTTGGGATTGGCAGCAGCAACGACAAAACAAAACAATAACCCATAGCATATAGGGACAAACAGCCTTAACCCAGTTCAGCTGTTGCTGCATGAGCTAAAGAAAGATGGCTCCTCTTGCAAGGAATCCCAAAATCATTAACGTTTAGCAGACACACTTATCCAGAGCATCTTACAAGTGATACAGTCTCACAATCCAAGCAATTGTGTATCCATAGTCCAGTACCACTGTGCCACCACAGAACATTTTATTGCTGAGTATTTTTCATGTTAATAATCTTTTGTTTTGAACCTTATATACAAAATCTGAATCCTTTCCCTCAGGATAATGATATTGAAAAAACATCCATGAGTGACACAAATGGTGATGGAGAAGACTTGTTTAAGATGGTAGGTTGAGGTAGGGCAAAGATTAATGTACAAAACCATGGCATATACCTTCTTTTATAAAACTGTCTTACTTAAGGTGATGGTGTTTTTGCAATGTAGTCTTTCTTGTTTACCTGCATTTAGTACACAGTGCTAAGCAGTGGACCCAACCTTTTATTTTAATCATGATTGATCAAAACGTAGCAAATGCCAGCTAATTGAAGGTAAGACTTTTCCATGGTGTTTGCTCAGGTTTTCTATTATCACACCGATTCATAGCCGCAAAAATAAACAATAAATTGTACATTACCATAACGCCATTGTCATAGGGTGACCGTGTCCTTGTCATGTGACTGACATAAGCTTCTTGACTTTGTCTAGACAATGCATATACAATACAACAATCAGCTATAACCTCCCTGTTTCTACAATCATTGTCCATTTTATTAGCTCCACTTATCATATGAGTGCACTTTGTAGTTGAAACAAACACTAGAAAACACCACAGATCATGTATCACTGAGGTGGCAGAACATTCTCAGTACTGCAGTGACACTGTTTTGGTGGTGGCATGTTATTGTGTGTTGTGCTGGTTCGAGCAGACACTACCACACTAAGGACCACCTTAGTGTCACAGCAGTGCTGAGAACAATCATACCCAAATAGGACCTGATCTGTGTGGTCCTGACCACTGAAAAACAGGGTGGAAAGGGGCTAACAAAGTATGCAGAGCAACAAAAGGACTACAGTTTGTAATTGTAGAACTACAACTGTCTGCCTGACCCATTCCTCCCTCATGTCCGTAGTGTCCTCATTTTTGAAAACCAACATACTTATGTTCGTCCTACATTGCACTTTGCTAGTAGTTACTGAGTTCATTCAGTTTTAAAGCCAATACTGTAAAAAATGTGCCTTAATTAATTAAACAAAATACATTTCTTTAATAAATATATGGTAACGCATAATGATTAGTGTGTAATTGTGTTAAAACGGGACATAAATCAAAAGGTTTCATTCCTGGTCCATGTGCCTTTGTGAAACTGATCTGAGGTCTGTCCCCGTGCTGTGACGTATACGCACTTCCTCTGCACTGGAGAATGAGTTGTTGTTCTTAAAATGGCGCCGTTGGATCTGGATAAGTATGTGGAAATTGCCAGACAGTGTAAATATCTTCCAGAGAACGACTTAAAGGTGCGTGTTTTGTGCGTTTGTGTTGTGTGTTTTATCGCTCCTGTGTGATCTTTTTTTTTGTAAGACGTGCTTAATCGAAACTGCGGGTGAAACAGGCCTGAGTGCTAGTGCTGGCTAGCTTGGCGCTAGGCGATGGTTAGCTTTTCGCACTCGTTTTAAGACAAATCCCGCCTATTATACTAGGACGGGCGTATGGATTGTCGGCCTCTGATTGGTCCCTCTGCTTGATTTTCAAGCCGGTAGCCAATCAGCGCAGGAGGCGGGGTATTAGCCTCGAAATGTAGTGCAGGAGCATTCGGAATATGGGTGTGAAAATAAGTGCTAGCGTTGCTTCAACTGATTTTAAAGTGGTGTTGATTTAAATGTCTATAGCGTTTGAAAATAAACACAAATACTAGCTACATTTACGATGCATCAACATGAAATGGCGAAGCAAGAAGACATTGTACAGCCGTATTAAAACTCGCTAGGTGACAATAATTAGAGAGCATATCCGGAGTGTGTTGCTAAGTGAGATTTGATCTTTAGAAGCATTTTATGTCTTTATCTATCAGTCAGTCCGTATATATGTTTTATTTGCGATTTATTGAGGTCTATCGGGTTAGGAAGCCGTCGTTAGCTGAGTAATGGACTAATGACACACCTTCTTGTCACCTTCCTGATCTGAGAGGAACCAGAAACACCAGCATTCACACTGCAGACACATTTCCATAAGGTCTCTCAACACTACAAGGTGTCAGAATCCAAAAATGTGCGGTGGTTAACGTTATAATGAAGTAATGATAGAGCAGTTCTCGCAGATGCCCTCGTTTTAGGGGTTGCACTGGCTGTGGGTCGCGACTTTGCAAAACGCTGCAATATGCAAATAAGCTCAGTAACCATCACTAAATGTCTCCTCATGCTGACCATCTATACACATCAGCGTCATTTCCTTATATGCTCTAAAGAACAAGGGCAGCCCAGACAAGAGCCAATATAATTTAGCATCTTTACTTCAGTTGTACATGTGTAAAGTCATCTGGTTGTACAGGGAGCATATTACAAAAGTCCGTCTTTTATAGAGGGTGCCTTGATTGTTACACATGAGAGATTATTTCTGAAGTATAATACAAATAATGTCATTTTGAGCAGACCAGACCATAGCTCTTGTTGAGTTGCCACGTCTGGGTAGTCTGGTTATACAGGGTGGCCCATGTGTTCAGTAGATCTTGTTAAGGATATTTACATTTACAGCATTTAGCAGACGCCCTTATCCAGAGCGACTTCCAATTGATACAGTCTTACAATCCAAGCAATTGTGGGTTAAGGGTCTTGCTCAAAAACCCAACAGTGGCAGCTTGGCAGAGGTTGGATTTGAACCCTGGACCTTGTGGTCCATAGTCCAGTACCTTAACCGCTAGGTTAACTGCTCATAGAATATTTAAGTCAAACTGAATTGACTGGGAGTTAGTAACACAGCTGTTTTAGCAGATTTGAGGCTGAATTTGTATATTGGGTATAATGGTGCAGAGAGTGAGGACATAATTGTTGTGCCCTTATTTTTCCTTTGATGCCAGACTTATGTACAATGAAAATTTCTGTTTTCCTCTGCAGGTAGTTCATTGAAAGAAATATTACAGACCCAGCCTATTTTCCATAAGCCATGTGTTCACTACCTGCATTATTGTCAGCTCTCTGGCCCAGCATGACATTAACCTTTTTCAGTTGGACATTTCAGAGTTCCTTTTTTTTTTTTTTTTAGATTTATGATTAAAAGATCTTCTTATCCTACCTCAATATGAAACCCATATTGTAGTGCTACCATACGCCAAGCCATTACAGCTAAATGCTGTCAATTTAAAGACCTGAACTTGGCAGGCTGCTAATGACTAATTGTGCTGATACGGTGTAAAACCCAAACAAGCTAACAAACTTGCGTGAGAAAACCAAAAGTGCAATTTTCAGTGGTTGGGATCTCTGCTGGTTGTGTGTTGGTCTTGCCAGTTTCTGTTGGTGAGTCAACAAATTTTTGTACTAGAGTAACTGTGGCACATTATGGAAATGTGACTGTGGTGGCCTAGCGGGTAAGGTACTGGTGGGTGGGTAATCCCACCTCTGTCAAGCTGCCACTGTTGGGTCCGTGAGCAAGATCCTTAACCTACAATTGCTTAGATTGTAAGATTGTATCATTTGTAAGTCACTCTGGATATTAGTGTCTGCTAAATGTTGTAAATGAAATGGGGAATAATGGGAATTTGTCAACAAAATTGAAGACCAATAGGACACAGAGACTGCTTATATTACTTTATTTTGCTTCTCTGTCTGGAATGGCTTGTACATGATGCCTGTGTTTGTTAGTTTCTGTTAGGTTAGGTTGTTTAGTTCTTCCCATAACAAAAAAAAGCTTAAAGGGTCTAAGAGCTACCTGCCTAATTGTTATTTGTCTAAGATTAACTTCCTGAACGCCAGCTCTAGTTTGCTGTACGTCAAACGAGTGGTGGGCAATCTGGTAAACATTGCATCATGATGTGTGTAATTTTATGATGGTAAAACGCAATACTAGAAATCGCATAGTAAATCGCAATACTAGAAGTATGTAAAAAGTAACTTGGTTAATGCAAATAATTAATAAATTGCTCCTTGAACAGCTCTTAATCACATTTCAAAATAATTCAGTCTAACAGTAAAGAAAATGTGCAGCAACTTGAAAATAGCAGCAAGAATAATTTGCGTCAGCATATAAACAAGGGATCTCGACTTTGCCGATAGTTTTTGTGGCTTGGCTTTATATTATTCTGAAAACTCCTGTTTAACTCTGTAAATCTGGGCCATGTCCTTACAAATATAATATGCGATTCCATTGGTTATGTCCTTTCATTTTTTTTTAGTGAGCAAGCTTTATCAAAACATTCAGCCAAAGCTTTCTGAACATCAGGTAGCCGACAGACGTAACTCCTTTGCACAAATAGCTGCAATGTTTATACTGCTAATCAGCATAGTGCCTAATGTATCATCCCATCAGAGTAGTTTTCCCATATTAACCTTTTTTTTTCCCCCCTCCACCTTTTTAGAGATTGTGTGATTATGTATGTGACCTGCTACTAGAGGAATCAAATGTACAGCCAGTATCCACTCCAGTCACTGTTTGTGGGGACATTCATGGACAGGTACTCAAATTACAGCTTGGAAAAATATGTAATAGTAATGTCAACAGTATTTTGTAATGGTTATTGTTTCTGACACTCATACACATCCTCTTCTCTGCCACCTTCAGTTTTATGACTTATGTGAACTCTTCAGAACTGGAGGACAAGTACCAGACACAAACTACATTTTCATGGTATGATGATCGACAACTTTTTGGATCGTGCATTTTAGAACTGTGTTTTCCAGACTGGCAAAGCCCTCAGTGCCCATTTCTACGGCCTATGTTCTCTTTAGAATATCACAATGTATGTATGTATGTATGTCCATGCCTGTCCATGGCAAAAGCCATCTGCTTTTATGTGCAATTCTTGAGAGCCTTGCTTTGAATCCCAAGTTTGGCTTGCAGTGTAATGGCTGGGTGCTGTGTTTAAACAGCCCTGCAATGGATTCCATTGACTTCCATTACAGGCTCTAGACCTGCAACCCAGAGCAGGATAAGTTCAAGATTCATTTTTATCAGGTCCACTTCCCATATAGAAGCAGTTTTGTAGTTTTACAATTACAGACTGTAGTCCATCTGTTTCTCTACATACTCTTAGTCCCCTTTACCCAGGACCAGCACAGATCAGGTCCTGTTTGGGTGGTGGATCATTCTCAGCACTGCACTGACACTGACACTGATATGGTGGTGGTGTGTCAGTGTGTGTTGTGCTGGTGCGAGTGGATCAGACACAGCAGTGCTGCTGGAGTGTTTAATCACCTCAGTGTCGCTGATGGACTGAAAATAGTCCACCAACCAAAAATGTCCAGCCACCACCCTGACTATTAGGGGACTAACAGAGTATGTTGATGGACTACAGTCTGTGATTGTAGAACTACAAAGTGCTTCTGTATGACAAGTATAACTGATCAAATGAGTGTAGAAACAAGGTGTATCTAATAATAAAGTGATTGGTGAGTGTATATGTTTAAATGTGTACACACACCAAAAACCAACCAATTCAAATAAGTGCAGTTCAATAAGCTATGCATATTTAATAGCATATATTCATTATTTGTGAGTCATTGTTACCGGATGTAATGCCTTTAAGTTATTCAATGCTGATTCAATCTCGATCACCCAAACCTAATGAGTTCTACACACCAGTGCCACTGATTGTCTGGAAGGTTCGGGACGTCATATAATTGTCTTTGCATATCGACTTCTTGTGTAATAATGTGCTCCATATGCTGATGCTATAATCAGTGTCATTCTGCTGATAAATAACATTTCCCTAATTTCCTAACCACTCTGCTCGTTAGACTGTTTAAGCAATTAACTCGTATTGATCCTTCCTTCCCCAGGGCGACTTTGTTGACAGAGGGTATTACAGCTTAGAGACATTCACGTACCTGCTAGCACTTAAAGCGAAGTGGCCAGACCGTATCACGCTGCTGCGCGGGAATCACGAAAGCAGGCAGATAACACAAGTGTACGGCTTTTATGGTGAGTGGGTAAGAGTGATCGAAACACACTTGGTATGTTCAGTCTGTGCCAGTGTAGTCAGAGGTTTTTCTTTCTTTTTGTAGATGAGTGCCAAACTAAGTATGGAAACGCCAACGCTTGGCGATACTGCACTAAAGTGTTCGACATGCTGACTGTCGCTGCCGTAAGTCCACTCATGTTTTGCTTTTATCTATTAGCTTTTATCTATTGATAATTCAGCGGACGACTTGAGCGGAGATTGTAGTTTACACCCCATTTGAAAAGATTTTTCTTCCTTCCAAAAAATCGATATTTTGACCTGAAAATCGATGTAGTATATCACCAAAAGAAATACCGCGATATAGTGCTGTATCTAATTTTTAGCACAGCCCTAGTTAAAACATTGTCTGTTTATGCAACGTGAACAATACGTCATAAAATAAATAAAGTTGGCCCTCTGTATCTGCGGATCCCAAATCTGATTCAGTATTCGATATTTATATATAAAAAACGATAAAAGAAGCGAAACTCGAATTTTCCGAACAGCGAGCTCTACACTGAATCCACGCGAATGAGGTGACCTGTAGACATAACCCACTGCATCACGTATTGTATGAGCATTGTTCACCTCCAGTCATTCTTCACATGTACAGACCTTTTTGTCATTACTCCTTAAACAGAATATCTAATTCCCTAATAGAGAATAGCAGCTATGTGCATCTCTTTGGAAAGTTTTAGATTTCTGCATAAATATGACCTAAAACTTCATCAGATTTTCACACAAGTCCTAAAAGCAGATAAAGAGAACCCAGTTAAACAAATGAGACAAAAATATTATACTTGGTCATTTATTTATTGAGGAAAATGATCCAATATTACATCTTAGTGAGTGGCAAAAGTATGGGACCCTCTAGGATTAGCAGTTAATTTGAATGTGAAATTAGTCAGGTGTTTTCAATCAATGGGATGATAATCAGGTGTGAGTGGGCCCCCTGTTTTATTTAAAGAACAGGGATCTATCAAAGTCTGCTCTTCATAACACATGTTTGTGGAAGTGTATCATGGCACGAACAAAGGAGATTTCTGAGGAGCTCAGAAAAAGAGTTGTTGATGCTCATCAGGCTGGAAAAGGTTACAAAACCATCTCTAAAGAGTTTGGACTCCACCAATCCACAGTCAGACAGATTGTGTACAAATGGAGGAAATTCAAGACCATTGTTACCCTCCCCAGGAGTGGCCGACCAACAACAAAGGTCACTCCAAGAGCAAGGTGTATAATAGCTGGGCGAGGTCACAAAAGACCCCAGGGTAACTTCTAAGCAACTGAAGGCTTCTCTCACATTGGCTAATGTTCATGAGTCCACCATCAGAGGAACACTGAACAACAGTGGTGTGCATGGCAGGGCTGCAAGGAGAAAAGCCACTGGTCTCCAAAAAGAACATTGCTGCTCGTCTGCAGTTTGCTAAAGATCACGTGGACAAGCCAGAAGGCTATTGGAAGAATGTTTTGTGGACATATAAGACCAAAATAGAACCTTTTGGTTTAAAAGAAAAGCGTTATGTGTGGAGAAAAGGAAAACGCTGCATTCCAGCATAACAACCTTATTCCATCTGTGAAACATGGTGGTGGTAGTATCATGGTTTGGGCCTGTTTTGCTGCATCTGGGCAGGACAGCTTTGCCATCATTGATGGAACAGTGAATTCTGAATTATATCAGAGAATTCTAAAGGAAAATATCAGGACATCTGTCCATGAATTGAAATCTCAAGAGGAAGGGTGGGTCATGCAGCAAAGTCCTGACCTTAATCCAATGGAAATGTTGTGGAAGGACCTGAAGCGAGCAGCTAATGTGAGGAAAACCCACCAACATCCCAGAGCTGAAGCTGTTCTGTACCGAGGAATGGGCTAAAACTCCTCCAAGAGCTGGTGTGCAGGACTGATCAACAGCTACAGGAAACGTTTAGTTTTGCAGTTATTGCTGCACAGGGGGGGGTCACACCAGATACTGAAAGCAAAGGGTCACATACTTTTGCCACTCACTAATATGCAAATTGGATCAGTTTCCTCAATAAATAAATGACCAAGTATAATATTTTTGTCTCATTTGTTTAACTGGGTTCTGTTTATCTACTTTTAGGACTTGTGTGAAAATCTGATGATGTTTTAGGTCATATTTATGCAGAAATATAGAAAATTCTAAAGGGTTCACAAACTTTCAAGCACTACTGTATTGGGGATGTAATTGAGGAGTTTATATACTGTGCATATCAAAGTAGCCTACCTTAAACATGCTTAAAACACTTAAATTAAACTACAGTTGGGCAAAATCATTAACACTATTTATAATAGTGTTGAATGCCTTATGTAATTTGTTGAATAATTTATTGAAAGTGAAAAACAAAATGGTTCAAATGGGCAAACATTTTATACGTAAAACCTTTCGGTTTAGTTTTTCAGCCCGGTGTGTTAAGTTTTGGTTTTATGTTGGTGCTTCACTACTCTTGTGCGTATACTGTCTGTACTTTATTAACAGTCATACTCTCTTTCTGCGCAGTTGATAGACGAGCAGATCCTTTGTGTACATGGTGGCCTTTCACCCGATATTAAGACTCTGGACCAGATCCGAACCATCGAGCGAAATCAGGAGATTCCCCACAAGGGGGCGTTCTGTGACCTGGTCTGGTCAGATCCAGAGGATGTTGATACTTGGGCTATCAGCCCGAGGGGTGCTGGGTGGCTCTTCGGTGCCAAAGTCACCAATGAGGTAATGATATAAAGCCCATCAGGCATTTCACAATCTCTTATAAACTACATTTGTTGATGTAAAACAGAGGCTTTGTGATTGGATTATAGCATCAGCAATCTTTAACACTTACTCTATAGATTATTGTATGTTATTGTGGGCAGTGAATTGGATCTAAACTCGGTCAGATAGTGAAATGATCTGAAAATAATGTGTACATGTAATAGACTGTAGACAGCTAATACAAATAATTACAGCAGCTTATCAGAAATGAACTAAAGTGAGTAAAGCTGTTAAAGCTGGGAAATTTCCATAAGTTTACACCATGTATCTGGATGATCAGATGAATTGAAATCTGATTGCCATCTCCTGCATAATAAATAAATCAGCTCATAGCATTGAACCACTTGCTCCGTTTAGTTTTATTTGCAGAAGTTGCTGCTTTAATTCAAATGAAGCCCCTGCTTCAGGAGATAATATTTAAAACAAGATGCCTGTTAAACACTTAATACAGCAGTGACCCTGACTGAGGCCATAGCTAGTGCTGATACTGGTTTGCCTTGATACGTAGTTTGTGGTTTATTTCGCACTGAGCGATATGTTTAAATTGCTAATAATGAAAAGGTTTGACGTCGTGGACCACGTTATGTTGTAAAGTATTGAGTTTTGTTAGTCCGAACACATTTAGACTTCTTTAATTTAGGACTACAGTAAAGCTCCTCTCAAAGAGTTTTCAGTAATCAGATTAAATGGAAATAAATGAGTCCTATTTAGAGTTGCATTTTCAAGTGGCTTATCCCAGTATAGACACAATCCTGATACTCAAGGTTCGAGTTGGGTATCGTTTGCATTTTCAATTCCTATTCTGCTTATTGATTCCAAGTTTCGATTCCAAAATGGTGAATAAATGTGTCAGATTTTTAGTTTAAAGAATATATATATATATATATATATATATATATATATATATATATTTTTGTATGTCAACTATGATTTCATGTGTTTTAGCCTTTCCATTGCTAATGAGAAAGGGATATCAAAGGCTGGCTGTATTGGATATGCTAGTGAGGTGCTAGCCATGTCTTTGGAGCTGACTTAATGTGAAAAAGCTTAATGCAAAAATGATTACCTTTCTTTTGGATCCCACGTTCGTCATTTTGGCAGTAGAGAGGACTTTAGATCAGTACTAAGTGAGAGAAGTTTGGAATTCCTCGGTCAGTGCTTTGGTACATTAAGCCAAGCTTTTTACTTGCATGTATGAATTGGGGGATAAAGCTTAACGTAAAAATGATTAGTTTGCTTTGGACCACAGGCTTGTCATTTTGCCAGTAGAGATTACTTATGACCAATAGTAACTGAGAGAAGTTTGGTTTTCATAGGTCATTGTTTTAGTACATGAATCCATGTTAAGCTTTGTTTACGTTAAGCGTTTTAGGCTCTCTCGGCTAATGCAGCATTTGTGCTATGACACTGCTGTCGGTCGAACCCGGTACACTGCTCAAGCTTAATAACATGCTGGTGCCTTAGATGTTTTTCCATGTTCGAGGTGAAACCTCCTGTACAACAGATCAACTTTTCACACATATTGCATTTCACCTTTTCGTTTTCATTGAAAGTGGAGTCAAACTTCTGAGCGTCCATTTTCTGCTAATGCTGTAGCGTAGTATATCAGAACAAACTACGTGAAGATGTATGTGATTACATGACATGGATACAGTGGTGCTTGAAAGTTCACGCCAGTCCTAAAAGTAGATAAAGAGAATCTAGTTAAACAAATGAGACAGACATATACTTGGTCATTTAGTGATTGAGGAAAATGATCCAATATTACATATTAGTTAGTGGCAAAAGTATGTGACCCTTTCCTTTCAGTATCTGGTGTGCCCCCCTGTGCAGCAATAACTGTAACTGTTGATCAGTCCTGCACACCGGCTTGGAGGAATTTTTCCTGATGGCAAGCCGTCCTGCCCAGATGCAGCAAAACAGGCCCAAACCATGATACTACCACCACCATGTTTCACAGATGGGACAAGGATCTTATGCTGGAATGCAGTGTTTTTCCTTTCTCGAAACATAACGCTTTTCTTTTAAACCAAAAAGTTCTATGTTGGTCTCATCCATCCACAAAACATGCTTCCAATAGCCTTCTGGCTCGTCCACGTGATCTTTAGCAAACTGCAGACGAGCAGCAATGTTCTTTTTGGAGAGCAGTAGCTTTCTCCTTGCAACCCTGCCATACACACCATTGTTGTTCAGTGTTCTTCGGATGGTGGACTCATGAACATTAACATTAGCCAATGTGAGAGAGGCCTTAAGTTTCCCTTTGTGACCTCGCCAACTATTACACGCCTTGCTCTTGGAGTGATCTTTGTTGGTTGACCACTCCTGGGGAGGGTAACAATGGTCTTGAATTTCCTCCATTTGTACATAATCTGTCTGACTGGATTGGTGGAGTCCAAACTCTTGAGAGATGGTTTTGTAACCTTTTCCAGCCTGATGAGCATCGACAACTCTTTTTCTGAGCTCCTCAGAAATCTCCTTTGTGTTCGTGCCATGATACATTTCCACAAACATGTGTTGTGAAGAGCAGACTCTGATAGATCCCTGTTCTTTAAATAAGACAGGGTGCCCACTCACACTTGATTGTCATCCCATTGATTGAAAACACCTGACTCTAAATTCACCTTCAAATTACCTGCTAATCCTACAGGTTCACATACTTTTGCCACTCACTAATATGTAATATTGGATTATTTTCCTCAATAAATAAATGACTAAGTATATTTTGTCTCATTTGTTTAACTGGGTTCTCTTTATCTACTTGTAGGATTTGTGTGAAACTCTGATGGTTTTAGGTCATATTTATGCAGAAATATAAAACTTTCTAAAGGGTTCACAAACTTTCAAGCAACACTGTGAGTGGCAAACTTATTTTTGCATTAATTGTGGTTTGGAATCTGAAGCATTAAACCAATAAGTAGAATCAAAGTTCTATTTTTTTTAATGGTTCTTGGGACCGAGCCTAACTGAACCAAGATAAGTGGAGGTCAGTAATTAATAGTGATTAGACCCATTTTTTTGTTCATCTTTTTTTAAGCTGAATGTACCAAGTTCTTTTACCCGGACTTTTGAAACCGGTTCTGAATCCGAACCGGATTTTGATGCCCAACCCTTTTTAAGATGCATGAAACTTCCTGGTATAAATAGAGCTTGTGAATCATGACTGGAAACCCCAATGAAACATGACTGCCTAGACCGGAGTGTCTCACTGGCTGAGTGTGACATTAAGACTCATTATTATGCTTTGATGCCTCTGGGTGATTCATTGCTGTTTTGAGCAGCCACAGAAACCTTTAACTGTTTTTGCATTTGCCTCCCACAGACATGCGAAGTATTTGTGATTCTGCGTCTGCTTCCTTTTGCAGTTTGTCCATATTAACAACCTGAAGCTGATCTGCCGCGCCCATCAGCTGGTCCACGAGGGCTACAAGTTCATGTTCGACGAGAAGCTGGTGACCGTGTGGTCGGCGCCAAACTACTGCTACCGCTGCGGCAACATCGCCTCCATCATGGTGTTCAAGGACGTGAACACGCGGGAGCCCAAGCTGTTCCGCGCCGTACCCGACTCGGAACGGGTCATACCACCCAGAACCACCACGCCCTACTTCCTCTGAGGGCAAGGTCTGCGATGCCCAAGTCCACCCTCCCCTCTTCCTCATCTTGGTCAACCTCTCTTTTTGGTTCCGTTGTTGGTTTTTTTTTTTTTTTTTAAATCGAGTATTTTTTTTGTACACGTCCCCTTTCCCCACCCGAGATTAGATTATGGTGGCTCATCAGAACGCTGTTTCAGTCTTTGATTCTCATGAGTCATTGTCATGTGGAAAGCAAGTAGAGCTTCTCTTGGTGCTTTTTGATCCATTATAAACGGGATCCAATCGTTCGTGGTACTAAAATTCCCAGCAATGTGTTCACCATTACACGAAGCCAAGAGCACATCTTTGTGAGAATTGGTCGTGCCGCTCTACTCACATGGTTTATTCTGGAGTGCGAGGGGGTGTGATGAATACTGAAGAGAGACGGGGTGAGGGTGGACCAGCCGATGAGACAGAGGAGGCTGTGATTATTTTGTACATTTAAATAATTGTATTGATTTTCATCTTTTTTTTCCTCAGATTTGTTGTATTTTATTATTGTAGAAATGCCGACCCACATACCAATTAAATATTAAAAAATAAACCCCTTTATTATTAACTTAAATGGTCGATAGTTTGTGTGTTGTGTGTGAACGCGAATCACGCTCCATCTTTGTGGCTTCATCACGTCAGGCCCTTCATTTATCAGTGGCACCTATAAATCTTTGCAGTGCAGCTTGTCAAAACAAGTTTCCCTTATTCAGAAGCAGTAATGGCTTCCCCTGTCTCCTGAGCCGGTGCATTCCATGGGCTTTGTGTACATGGGGTTGAGGTGGTGTGTAAATACACAACGGTTCTACACAAACCTCATGCCTTGTGTTGAAAAGGTATGCATCATTAATAAAAATTATATTTGTTAATCCATGGTTTAAGGAAACGTGAGTTATGTAATGTTTTACTTGTTTACATTTAACAAGTAGAAGTGTATCAATCAGTTTGTTTCCCTATGCTTTTCCTGGTGAGGGTTGCATTGCAGGTGTATCATGATGATGTATTGTGATGTCATACTAATAACTTAACTTAAATTTTATGCCCACTTATCCCTATCAGGCTTACAGTGGGAGGGTTTTGGAGCCTAACCTAGAACTTACAGGGTGCAGGCAGAGGTACCCCCTGACGAGGCCACCACTAGCTCTTCACTTTGCAAATTCCACCAAAGATTTGACGCAGCTCCAGCGTTCCTGGTTCGATCCCAACCTCGGACTTTGCATGTCGCGAAGAAGCATTGGCGCCCAAAAGTGACGTCAGATCATACACAAATATATCCACCTGCGATTCTTACCTGGAGCTTCAGAAACTGCCATTTTCAGAAGGTGTCTCTTACCACTCAGCCACTGGTGCTGCCATATGTTAATGCATAAATATTAATATGCAGGGAGTCAAAAATATTACCACCACTTTCTCCACAACAGCGTTTATACAGGTGGCACATGTCCACAAACTTTGCCATAATTTGGCCCTCCTCAAAGGCACTCAGGTTTTTATGGTTGCCTGTTTCTCCTGCTTCCAACATGTCGACTAGGAGAACCTGAAAATAAATGTGTGTGTTCTTAATTCAACACAACTTAAATAAGAGCTAAACCAGAACACAGCAAGCAGACATTCTTACTAAAAAAGGAATGCAAATTTCTCAATTTCACATTTCATTTCTTATATTTCAATTCAGAATATATCCACATCATACAATGTTAGAAGGGCTATAGTAACTCAAACCTCAGTTTTTTAGAACAGTGCTGTTATGGAAAATCATCACTGAGCAGAGTACATTGAACCTTGAGGCATTCGGGCTAGAACAGCAGGAGATTCCATCGGGTTCTATTCTGTCAGCCAAGAACAGGAGGCTACATTGGGCCCAGGCCAGTGGAACTGGAACAGGAGCAGTGGAGGTTGGTAAAATGTCACTGGTGGAAGTGTAGTCATGTATGAATGATGTATGAATGGTTGACCTTGTATAACGTGAATGTTTAGTTACTTAAAATATGCATTGCAAGTACAAAAAAGGGGTGGCACGGTGGTGCAGAGGTTAGTGCTGTTGCCTAGCAGCTCCAGGGACCCGAGTTTGATTGTGTCCAAACATTTTCAGCCATTTTCACACTGACAGTATGATGCCAATGATGATAATAATATTAATGCTGCCAAAACTTGGGTCCTGGCGTTCATGTGGATGTGGACCTAAAACACTGTCGTAGACCAAGTGCACCCCTTCATGTCAACAGTATTCAGTAATGTCTGTGGCTTCTATCAGCAGAATAATGTGCCCTGCCCCACTGCAAAAAATGTTCAGAAATGAGCCGTTGTTTATGGCTGTCCAAGGCAACACAAAACTAAATTCCACATTTGTAATATGGTTTGACACCAACATATGGTTTGAAGGGTGTGATGGGGGAGGAAAGCTTCGACATTAAATGCTACGATGTTTAACCGGAGCTGCATCTCTGCCATTGTGCCCGTTTGCTAAGCGGTTTCACTACACACGGTGTCGCACCTCGCCATGCAAAATCACATACCCAACTGATCCCGCCCTCCCTCTGTATGGTTTGATAAACAAGTCTGTGAGCCAATCAAACATCAGACTGCTTCAGACGTCACTAAGGCGAGATGAGTAGCAAGTTAGACTGAGGCGGTTTTTTTTTTTCAATGGAAATCGTCCTGTACGCGACCGAAGCCGTCACAAATGCACCGGCGGATGAAAAAGCATTTCTTATTTTTTATTTTTGGCCGAAAAGCCGAATGCGATGGATATTCATTGAGGCGTTAGACCTGTTTTTATTTTATGCGCGCATTTGCACATCTGCATCAAGCGACAGTAACGGTTTTTCCTGAGAAGAAGAATATCGTTACACAGGTGATGTAACGTGCATGTCTGTTTAATCCGTTACAACCGTTTTTCGTCTTAAAATATATTTCTTTTTTATTTTACGCGCTGTTTTTCTGCCTTTTCTTTTATTTATTCTTGCTACCTGTATTGCTGTATGGGCTACGTTACGTTAAACTGTCAGAACTGACGTCACGCATTAGGCTTGAATTGTCCTATTAATTTGTAACATGTACAAATTCATCACATTTTAACTCATTCATGAACCTCACGTACCAGTGAAGAGGCAGCCCGGAGGTGAACGTATTGTTAATGACACTCAGGCTCTGTTCCACATCGCATACTACCGTACTACATAGTAGAGCGTAATGTGTACTAATATGCTCATTAGGCATACTACGTAGTACGGTAGTATACATGCACATAGATACAGACAGGAGGATTCATTTCTTTGTATTTAAAGCGTTAAGTACCGGACTTTAAATCCAGCCCTGCTCCTTTCTGCGTGTCTCTCAGCCCCTTATGTAGCATGTTTCCTCTTTGACAGGCTCAGCCACAACGTTACTGCAGTGTGAAATTGAAATTGCAGCCGGACTGGAAAAAGCCAAAAAGGTAGAGGAGATTTTAGTGTTACTTCAATGCACCAATCCCAATCGCAATGTTGTAGACAACGAAGAGGTCTGAATATTGATCCATATACAGAGTCTGCAAGCTTCTGCGTCTCAAAAAAAATATGCGTGAGGCTGATGTTCAGAATATTCCAGGATGTCCCTAAAAAGTACATAGAACAGTTAGTTCCGTTTGTTGTATAGCCACTATAAAGTACGACATATTACGATCCAAATCACTGACCTGCTATAACTAATGACTCTTGAAGCTCCAGAAATCTTGCCCCGGGTGAGTGTCTATCAACTAACTGTCCTCTCAAAGGCATTTTGCTCCTACCTGCACCTTCCACTTTTTTCCTATAAGTAAGAAGCTGCGCTCTTGGTTTATTTACTTATTTTATTCATGGTTTAACCCTGCTTTTTAAGCGTCGGGAGCTCTGGCACCTATCCCCAATTAGAGGGTGCAGCCAGTCCAGATGGTAAGCCAGTCCATTGCAGGGCTGTGTAGCACCCTTCGACTGGCCTCCCCTCCCTCAGACACAGCCAGCTATAGTCATAACTAGGCTTGTGTGCTACCCGAGTGGTCACTTCCAGTTTTAACAGTATGAATATATTAATTTTTTATTTAGTTTCACTTACTGTATATATGGGCCCTTGTATGTGTGGTCAGGGTCGTGGGGGTCTGTGGGGGCCTGTGGGGGCCAGTGCATGTACTCCTAATTTTGTTAATCTGTGTACTTAAGCACCCAGGTGACACCATGTATGGGGAACTAGATTTTTCAGCACCACCAAAATGTGTGTCTGATACACTACATGCACAAAAGTTTGTAAACACTCCATCTGAGTTTTGAGCTCTGCTATTTCAACAACACACTCATAATAGGAAGCAGACATTTCTGGATTATTCATAGACAAACATTGGCAGTAGAATGGGTTGTACTGATGCCACAGGGACTATATGACACAGATATAGGCTTCTACTTCCAATAAGTCAGTTCACCAACTTTGTCCTTCAACAAAGTCCAGAGAATTGGTTTGCCAGCTTTGATTGAGACCCTGACTGGCTCCATCAGACACCGTGAAAATGCACTGGAATGCCAAAAGTGAGCCAGGACTTATTTTCTAACATCAGAAGCCGATCTCACAGTCCGGCTCCAAAATCTATCGGAAAGCCCTTTCGTCAAACTCCATACAAATGCCCATGTTTCGGATGATTTTTGAGTGTCCACAGACTTTTGTCTATGTGTTCGATCTTTAACCTGTGTTGCTCCCTCACCTATTTTTGCTTTTTTGCTGCGTACTGTGATCTCTGTGCCCCATCGGTATTAACAAACTGAGTTGGTGGAGTACTTTGGAAACTTTAGCGTGTATTTATCATTAAAAATGAGTTGCTGTAAAGGACCATGTTATCAGAAGTGGTGCGGGCGGGTTAGCCAGCACTCTGTCCTTGTGTCATATATAACACAGCAATAAGCCACGAGAGACATTACAGATATTTCATCACCGGCAAGGCTGGTATTAGACACAGCACAGAGTGATGATGACAACACGGGCGTATAATAAATAATAGCAAAGCAAAGCATCGCGTTAAAGACCCACTTATCCTGGCCAGGGTTGTGATTGGACCAGGCAAGTGCGCAGATAGTCCAAAAGGGGTTTGAGCCTCTGTTTGTTTGCCCTTGCTTGGACTGTATACGTGCCCCTTTGCATTTTTGCATGGCATAGCTGAGCACATTGGATTAGTTTGATGACGTTAGATTAGATTTCATTGCTCTTTGGTGATCTCTTTGAGATTCCTATTAATATCACACCTAAGCCAACAGTGGCAGCTTGGCCCTGAACAGGATGCCAGTCCGTTGAAGGACCCGGAGATGATCCCCTGAGTTGCCTCCACTCCCTCTCACAAAGCCAATCGTTCCTGTATGTACAGGCAACATGACTGAGACTCCAAGTCGAGGCACCTCAGCCAGCAACTTGGACCGCTGCGCCACCCATCAATCCTTTCAAATTGTTATTACCATTTCAGTTGTTTTTAGTGAGACATTCCGGTTCCTGCACATGCACCTGACCCAACCCTGAGCCCATACAGATTCCTCTTACTTGTCCTCCAATTCTGTACTATTCAAAACCCTTGTCTGAAGCAGTCAAGGCAATCCCGATTGCATGGTGTATAAATTATATCTTTAATGGAGAGCACGAGGAGGATGTGCATACAGAAAGGCATTCAGGAGCACAGAAGCGTAAAGCGAGCACATGGGCGCTATTTAAATGCCATACGTGCGCTGGCAGAGTGCATCGAGTTTAAGCTTTTGTTCCCTAAGCTCTAGATTTCTGTTTCGCTATCCTTGTTTCCCTGCTCTCTGGCCCAGCATGATATGAAATTCTTTGGTGAAAAAAAAATCTTTCTTGTTTTTCTTTGTGATTGAAATTTGAGTGGGATGAGTTTCAACTCTTTACAGTTACAGTTACACGATACAGTTTGATCATAAGAATTTGTAGTTGTGCTGGTTAAGGTCTGGTTTATGATTTTTACGACTTTGCGATGGGAATCCGACAACACACATAAATACACATTCAGCAGAAACTGTATTCTGAATTTTTCGGCTTTTCCCAGGGCAAGCGATACGCGGTACGATACGCAGTACGATATTCTCCTGGACATTCAGGATGACTCACTCCTCATGACTGAGCTCAGCAGCAGTGCCTCCAGTCCACCAATGGACTAACCATTTTGTTTTTCACTTTCAACACTTTATTCAGTAAAGTACACCAGATATTCAACACTTCATTATAAATTATACCACAGTTAGTTCCGACCTCGCAATCTGTTTGTCTGAGAGACGCTCTGGCCGTGCCATTATTGCACGATAATGGCACTCTGACCGGCGCTCTATAAGTATTACTCCGCGGCATACACACGTAACCTAGCAACGATGCCTGTACTCAAAAGCAGCCAAGTTATAATGAGTAAAACCCTGCTGAAATGAAAGCTATAATTAGTTTATCAAATCTATTGCTTTTGATAACGATTAAAATTTAGAAGATGAAGCTATTAATGACCAACCTGAGCCAAAGGTTTATCACCTTTAGGATTTGGAAGCTGGAAAAGCGAAACCAAGTCAGTCCTTTAAATCAAACGTCCCGGCGCTTAATGGATTCCCAGCTCGACTGAAGATCAGTTTTAGTCCCATCAACAAATGACCTGAATCAGCTTCATCCCTCACAAAGACGTCGTTTGCTGGAGTTAAACTCGGCGTCTTTCATTAAACACCATCCGCGGCTGATCGGAGCTTCATTCATCTGACAGGACTGTTATCTGTAAGTCCAGCTCTAACCCAGAGAAGCTGCTGATGCTCTGTAGCTCTGCCCTTATATATCTGACTGATAAGATTAACATTAAGAGCTTCATCATACAAATTTATAATCGCTCATCAAACAGGATCCTAGACTTTGGTTCTAACACCGGGATCTCACACCGATTTGCTTCAGTCGGTAGAATAGTGGATCTTAGTAACAGCCTGCCTTATAAACCCCACCCATTTTATTTGCTGAATGGAAATAAACTTTCTTTTAAATAAATTAGAACTTTACCAATTGATATATTTGTGTTTATTGACTGTATAATAAAGTTACTGATCATTCTGTTCCTCGACTTTAATGACTGAAGGGCTTAGCCACGGGGTAATGATAGAATGGAGCTATTTTACCTCAGGAAGGCTGATAAACAAATCATTTTTCTGTCCTCTTTATCTTAAAATCTAACAATAAATGGCGATAACGGAACTGTGGTATAATCGCAGTAATACACTCGAGGGTGTGCCTTAAAGCACACCCTCGAGTGTATTATTGCTTAAATAATCTTTGTGTTAATGATTTTGTGTTTTAAGCATGTTTAAGATGGGTTACACTATGATATCTACAGTACAGTGGTACCTCGGTTCTCGACCACTTCGGAACTCGTTGACTCATTTTGACTAGAAAAGTTTGTCTCGGTTCTTGGCGCACTTGCTCGCGTACACAATACACAGTGATTCAGATTCACAATACCTCATGCTTAGTGCAGAGCCTCTGCTGGATTTCTCATGTTTTTCTTTGGTTTTACTTCTACAGTATTGTATTCTTAGTGCAAATAAGTCTCCCTGGGTCCTAAAAAGCTTAGTTATAAGAGCCAACCGAACGGAACTGAATCCTCCGGAATACAGGCTGCAGTTAGCATTAGCAGCTATGCTAGTGCCCTGAGTTCACCAATACAGTAACTGTTTTGCTTTCACTTTTAACTTTCATTCCATGAGATCAACACTTTATGTCAATGATTTTGGCCAACTGTAGGTTAATGTAAATGTTTTTAAGCTGGGCTGTTTATAAGGTTTATAAGGCTAGCTCCGCTGTTACACAGTACAGACTATATTAAACTCATTAGTTCATGTTACAGGTAACGTATGATGGATTTGTTGAACGTAGACCCATCATAAATCAGGCAGCACCTGTGCAGTACAGCTCCATTAATGTTCCATAATCAATTTACGTTATTATTATGGGAAACATTTGCTCTGTACTCATTGTTTTCGGTTCTCGAAACGAATTAACAACGAGAACCGAGGTACCCCTGTATATATTAAACTCCTCAGATCACGATACGTTCAAATTCTATGAAATCAGGGAGAATCTGTAAAGCCATGTTTCCTGACCGGTTTACCCATCCTGTGCTTGTAACTGTGCTCTGAATGCCACATACCGAGACATGGTTTGTGGACCCCATTCCTTACATTCACGCATTATCATTCCTCGACGTGCCTGGAAGCATAAAAACTTCTCCAGCATCGGGCTGAAGGAACTCCAAACAAACAATCTCCAAAGCACCATCCTCGAGCGCGTCTTCCTTCTTCCTCTCTGGAGAGAGAGAAAAGCCCAGCAGCTCTGTAGACTCCTACACCACTCTCAGTGCGCCAGGAAAGTCACGCCGTCCAGATTGTGTTACGCATTCAGCGTCTGGATAATTGCGCTGCTACTTTGAAGTCCAGCCTTTCCGCAGACGGCAGTGACTCGCTTGCACTCTGCGCTCTCACAGTCAGGCTTGGTGGTTTAGTGACAATCTGCTCTGAAGTCAACTTTCTCTCCTCATGTCACAGCTGTCATGACGGGGGTGGGAGCTGATGATGACATCCCACTTGGTGAGAGGAAAACTGTGACGGACTTCTGCTATCTGCTGGATAAATCCAAGCAGCTCTTCAACGGCCTCAGGTCAGTCCTTCTCGCCTCACAGAACTGCTCTCCTTTTAAGCGAAACACCTTATTGCACCTTTAGTACGAATAATAATAATAATAATACTGGAAACAGGAGTTACACTATTTCTGCCTTTAGAAAACCATGATACCCCTTTAAATAGTCACTAGGGGCTTACGATTCGATTTTCTTACCATTTTTTTTTTTTTTTCTGACCGGTAAAAAATGCAGGACATTGCAATTGCAAGTAAATGAAATGACCATAAGCTCACTATAAATCGACCATGTATTACATTCACCATACATTAAATAATCAAATTTCTGAAAAATAAAAGCTCAAAATCATGTTTACTTTTCTTGTATAAACATTTAAATAAAAAGAATCTGTAGTCTGCTGCAGTTAAAATAATAAAGAATTAGGATCATGAAATGCATATGACGACTTACCAGTGATACAATCTTAGCAAATACAACTGTTACAATCCAAGCAATGGCGGATTAAGGGTCTTGCTCAAGGACCCAACAGTGGCAGCTTGGCGGAGGTTGGATTTGAACCCTAGACCTTCTGGTTCAAAGTCCAGTACCTTAACCGCTAGGTTACAACAGTCTTTTGAAGCATGAGGCATGAAATTACACACTGTCAACTGGTAGATATAAGTCGTTTTTATTAAACGTTTATTTGTTATCTACATAAGCCTGAAGACTCACTGCTGACATATATCTTAACAGAATGCTCTGATGTTGATGATATTTGGAAAAACTTTTATAAAGACAGCTATATGAAAAAACTCGGTGAAAGAAAATCCCCTATGAAGACTCTGGACTTTCTAGATTCACTTACAAAATAATTGCCCAATTTAGTATGTACATCCATCCTTTTTCTTATTTCCAACTGGAGGAATTCTGTACGCAAGTCATATGTTATTGGCATGAATATAGCCTACCTGTGGTGGGATGGCAATAACTACTACTACTACTGCTCCATACGCCAGAAGGTTTAGTTCTTATCTAAACAGGCATGCATGAACTTTATCTGTATTTATGGCTAGTGATAACGATGTAGAATGCACATTATGCTGAGCTGTTCCTTTAAATCTGTTGGCTCTCCACTTCTTTTGTTTTATGCCATGGGACCATTTAGTGTGAATGAAATTCCCTCACATATGAGGTGCTACTCAGAAATAGGAGAAGGAATCACGTCAGACCACATTCGTCACTGTTTGGCAAATAGGTTGTGTAAGGCTTAGTCATTTTTATCCATGTCTATTTATAGGACAAGTATGTCAGCACTGCAGCTCTCTCTCTTTCTGTGTCTCTCACGCTCTCGGTCTCTCTCCACTGAATCAGTCTTCGTTTTATGAATGACGTGTGAAATCTATGATATTATTAGCTCGTCTCTGATACCACTACAGGTCCGACATGTCAAACATGCTTGGCGTTGGGGATCTTTATGGCCTTGTACCTCGTTGGATTTGTGTTTACAATCATATATTCGGTGAATTTGAGTAGTCATCAAATAATGAAAATTACTATAAAGTTAAGCATTTAAATTACTGATGTTTAAGCAGCTCTTTGATTTCCACTATGTCATGGATTTCAAATGTAAATGTGGATTTCGTGATTTGTAAGGTACACTGCCTGGCCAATAAAAAGGTCACACACTCTAATATTTGGTCGGACCGCCTTTAGCTTTGATTACAGCATGCATTCACTGTGGCATTGTCTCCACAAGCTACTGCAATGTCACAATTTATTTCTGTCCAGAGTTGCATTAATGTTTCCCCAAGATCTTGAATGGATGATGGGAGATTTCATCAACTGCGCGAAGTCTCCTCCAGCACATCCCAAAGATTCTCAATGGGGTTTAGCTCTGGACTCTGTGGTGGCCAGTCCATGTGTGGAAATGATGGCTCATGCTCCCTGAACCACTCTCTCACAATCAGATGACCATCTTTTCCACGACCACAGGATGTGTCTTTGGACATGGTTGCTTAACAAATGAGAAGCTACTCACTGCATCAGTTAGGGTTCAAGAACTTGTTGCCAGCTGAAACATAATCACCAATGCAGGAATTATCCAATGGGAGGCTATTTATTTAACTATGTAACTTTAAAATCCAGGTGGTGATTTTTTTTGGCCAGGCAGTGTGTATCATTGCAAAGTATAAGTACTATTTATGCACCGAATTTAAAATTGTTGGCCGAAACCAAAATTTGAAACAAACCGAGGTGTTTTGTTTTGTTTGGCATTTTTACATATATAGAGTATCCTCAGAATTCAAATTTAATTGGTTCCAGAAAGCCATTCGAACTCCAAATTGTTCGAAGTCGGAATCAAATTTCCCAATAAGAAGTAATGTAAATAGGATTCATCCTTTCCCGATCTCCAAGTAACTGTTTTTACGCCTATATTTGTATGTAACTAATGAATGAACGAATGAATAAAGCAAAGGAATGTAATACAATGCAAAAAATCAATAAAGACCTGAAATAAGTGAATATTAAGCGAAACTTTATAGCACCTGAGGCCAACGCAGTTTCACGTTTTATCACTGGGACAGAGCCATCAAGGCACATGTAGCCTGAGGTATGATATGATATGATATGATATGATATAATATAATATAATATGCCTATGATTGCGCCCTAGTTCTTCTTTTTGGTTTCATGGCGATTGCCATACTGTATTGGTGTATTATCGCCATCCACTGGACTGGATTACATGCATCATGATTGGAAGATCTCACCATTGAGTATTCAATTTAGGGTGCCCATGTTCAAAGCTGGAATTTTTGTTCAAATTTGGGTTCAAAACAGTTTCAAATGAATCGTTCAGTGTCCTAATTGTTCGGGTGAAGAGGCGTTTGAATCATTCAGCAGACACCCATATCCAGAGTGACTTACAGCTGATACAGTCTTACAGTCCCAGCTGTTGGAGGTTAAAGGCCTTGCTCAGGGACCCACTAGTGGCAATCTGGCAGAGGTGAGATTTGAACTCCGGACCTTATGGTCCATAATCCAGTATATTAACCACTAGACCAACCCGGTCCCAGTTTTTTGAGCAACACTTATTAGAAAATAATTATTATTGATATCCCACATGAGTAGTGGTTACATATCTCTTGTCTAATGTCTCTGGAGTTTATGAAATGATTCCACATGGTGACAGTTTTGCTGTTAATTAGCCACTGCTCACATCGAGTGTGTCTGACTGGCTGGTTTAGTGATGAAAAGAGTTTAATTTCGCATTTTCATTACCACAGGTGTTCTTGAGACTTTCCTACCCCGATCCAGCCCCGGGCCGCCAGCGAGCGCTGTTGTTAGGCGGGTACTGCGCAGTCCCATGTGCTTTTCTCTCCCTCTGTGGCCAATGCCAGCATCTCTGCATGTTCTCTGCTGTTCTCTCACTCGAGACTCCATCTGAAATCTGATTTTTGAGAGTGATTGGTGACTCTTATATTATCCAAATGTCGACCTTCTGTTCAGGGAATATTAGACTTACTACAGAATTTGCAGCAAGTGCTGTCCCTCAGCAGTTACACTCTTGCACCCCATGCACTTAGGTGAGTAAACTGCAAAAATAATCAAAATGAAAAAGAAGTGCAAGTTTGCTATCCAAACCAGAAAGAAATCAACACTGGCCAGCATGAACCCAATTGGACCCACCTGGAACTCGTGTGGTCTTTCCGATTGATCAACATCCAAAGAACATATGCTAGTCTCATTTCTGATTTTGTAGCATTATATATATGATGGTGACGGCTGATAAATCTCTGGTTTTGGTATCATTTAGTGAGTCCTTTCTCCTGCCCTGTTTCTCTGTGCTAATTAGACTGAAGAGCAGAAGCTTCTCACTCGTGCCCTAGTTCTTCAACTCTAATCAGCACACTTAGAGGATGAAGGGTAATATTGCTATTCTTATTTGGACTCATTTCCCTATTTACTCTCTCAATTTCGTCTTAAGTGACTGTGTAAAAAAAGCCCTCATTTTTTTTCTGGAACATCGTCGGGACTCAGCATATCACTCATGATGGAGTTATTTTCACCTCATGGTTCCCAAAGAGGATGCTTTCTTGATTGAGTTTACTGCTGATTAATAAGGTTTCCCTTTTTAGGGCAGGTAGATGTTTAATATGTCTGTTTAACAACACAGTGAGAAATTCAGTGAGCCATTGTAATCTAGAGGGTGTCTGAGAATCGTAGAAAAACTCACAACAAAAGCTTTTATTGAGCAGCTTGCTCAGGGTGTCTGTTATTATTCTCAGTACACAAATTCATCTGTTTTACACAGTCAGAAAGCGCACAGTTAATGATGCAGTAGTAATGCGGTTACGTGCCTCAATAATGCATGGGCGCAAATGTTCAACGTTTCTAATTTCGTCCTGACACTGATCAAGGGTCGCTGTAACATCAGTTGAGCGCTGTGCTGTTGGCTCACAGGGTGGATCCGTTAAATTCTGTAGTGGTAGCATTATTACCCACGCCACGAACCGCTAATCCACTACAACAACATATCCAACAGATAACAGACATGAAGAAAGATCTGAACATCTGAACATATAGTGAAATGCTGAACTTTAGCCGGACTGTGGTAGCTTAGTGGTTAAGGTACAGGACTATGGACCAGAAGGTCCAGGGCTCAAATCCCACCTCTGCCAAGCTGCCACTGTTGGGTCCTAGAGCAAGGCCCTTAACTCACAATTGCTTGCATTGTAAGCAGATATCAATTGTGAGTCACCAATCGATTTTCTAACAATTTTTTTTCTGAAATGTAAACAGTGCGACACATAAAAGATTTACTTTAGTACCCTGCAGTTAAAATCAATGATTAGAAACAGAGGCTTAAAATTGTAAGCAATCTGCTGTATTGTAGCTTCACCATATTAAAAACCTGAGTGAAGACATTATTGTTTATTTCTGCATTATTTTTATTTATTGCAATTAAGTGACATTAGAAGGAGTGTAACGTGTTTTAAACGTCATTGCGCCCTCTGGTGTTCAAAAACACAGTTGCATTAGATGCCGCATGCGACATTGTTAATCTCTATACACTTTACATACCAATTAAAGCATAGTATTGTGTTGGTCTGACCCGTCGAGGCACGGACTCCACAATATCTGAAGGTGTCCTGTAGTGGTCGACCGATATGGGTTTTTTAATGGCCGATGACGATATTTAGAGGTTGATATAAAATGCAGATATAAACTTATTAATAAATGAGACACAAAATTGCTGAACTTAAATGAACCTTTATTTGAGCTATGAATACACGGTCTCTGTTTGCACCCTGTCTTTTTTTAAGTAAGAAATAAACTAAATGTTTTATTTCACTTACCGACAACTTGTATTACCAGATACCAGCATCTTGTTTCTGGGAAAAAAATAAAATGTATAAATGCTTGCAAAAGTGTTAGAGTAGTGCACAGGGTAGCAGCATATTTTTGTTTTTAATCCCAGTTCCAAATAAAAGCAGCAAGTTATAATGCTGGGAATAATTTCACCTTCTCATAGATGGCCCGTCCTTCACTGAATGTTCTGTCTTTGTTTTTAGTCACTCAGTACTCCCAGTTAATGAGCTGCAAGGTGCAAAGCATTTCCTCCACTATTTTTGACCGTCGGCCTGGTGAGCGCAGGTATCGGCCGATAACGATGATCTCAACATAGCATTAAATCGGCCCTGGTACCTGACATCAAGAAAATAGCTACAGTTCCTTTAAATCCTGTAAGATGTGGATGTGACCTGTTCATCCAGCACATCCTACAGGTGTTGGATCGGACTGAGATCTGGGGAATTTGGAGGCCTTCATCTCTTTATCATGTTCCTCAAGCCATTCCTGAACAATTTTTGCTTTGGGTTAATGCTGCTGAAAGAGGTCACTGCCATTAGGGATTACACTTATAAGTGACTCAGAAGTGGGACGACTTATTTGAGTGACTTATAAGTAGGGCGGCACAGTGGCGCGGTGCTTAGCGCTGTCGCATCACAGCTCCAGAGAGGCTGCTTTGAGTCCTGGCCTGGCCGCTGCCTGTGTGAAGTGTCCCAGTGTGAAAGAGTGAGTGTGGATGTGCCCTGTCTAGGGATGGTTCTCGCCTTGCATAGAGTACTGCTAGATAGGTCGCTCTGCTGCAACCCTGACTGCAAGAAGTGGGAATAAAATGTTGGAAAAATTCAGTTCTTCTGATTCTGTCCTGCTTTGCTGAATCCAAGCATGTTGAAGCTCTGTCTGTCTGACTCTCTCTGTTCTCTGCTCTGTCCCTCGCTGGGCTTGACCACTGCATATAGATCACGTAGATATAAATTCTGTCGGCATAGATGGGAAATTAATGGCACATGGAGTGATTAAGCTCTGCTTAATGATGACACCTCTCCCTCACTCTCTCTCTCACTCTCTCTCGCTCTCGCTCTTGCTCTCCCTCTCGCTCTCTCGGCTCTGGCAGCCCACAAGGGCACTGGGGCGAAACATAAATCACACGCTGCCTCTCCATAGCCAGTCTGCTGCTGAGTGTGTTTGTGAGTGCTAGCATTTTGTATGCACGTTTGAATGACTTAATGCACCAGTGAACAAAACACGATATCCAGTGTGTAATTAGAGAGCCCAAAAATCGTGATTATAAAATATAAAATGAAATAAGGGTAATTATGACACCTCGTTTCATTATGAGATGAAAATAAAATAAAAAGGTTCTGTTGATACTGAATTTCAGGACTTTATAACACCGTGTGTGTGTGTTTGTGTTTGTGTTGGTGTGGGTGTGTGTGTGTGGGTGTGGGTCTGGGTGTTTGTGTTTGTGTGGGTGTTTGTATGTGTGGGTGTTCGTGGGAGTGGATGTGTGTTTGTTGGTGGTTGTGGGTGGTTGTGGGTGTGGGTGGGTGGTTGTGGGTGGGGGTGGTTGAGGGTGGGTGGGTGTGGGTGGGTGTGTGCGCACCAGCATCCACCATGTGTGTTGTCATAGTCCAGTTTTGATGTTGGCAGTGCAGCCTTGAGTTGTTTTGAGGTAAAAGGAGGGAGAAGTGAAAAAAGAAAGAGTCACAGAAGGGTAAGAGAGAGAAGATAAAGAGGGAATTGGGAAGAGACATAAAGGCTGAAAAGAGATAAGCAAGGCAACGAGTAATTGAGAAAACTGGTGATAGCAGATAATGGAGGGAGAGAGAGGGAGAGTGAATTAGAATATAAATGAGTTAATGAATCAGTGAATCAGTGAGTGAGCCAGTGAGTGAATCAGTGAATACACATGCTGGTCAGTAAGTCAGTTCTTGAATCAGTGAGTGCCCTTTACATGCCCTTAATAATAGTCAGATAACTGCAGAAAATCAGATTTTGTCAGTAATCCGATCAATGAGTTTACATTCACGGGAGTAATCAGACAGTGGGAAAGCTTACATGATTCCAGCAATAATCGGTTTTCTTTGCACCCAGTCGAGTGCGTTTACATGCACTTAATAATCTGATTATAGCAGGATTTGTGCAGTTATCTGACTATTCAAGTGGTCATATATACAGCATACCCCGATCTAGAAATCAGATTAAGAAATCCGATAAAGAGAGCTGGATTTCTCAGTAATTGGATTACTCATAGCATGTATACCATACTACGATTTCTATAGTTCTTTAGAGTTTATGCATATGCACAAACCTAACTCGACACGGAGCTTGCCAGGTCCACCTATTCTAAAAACTTGGTTTTATTTGGCCTCTTTTTTCCATTGACGGTGGTAGTATTATTCTTGCGGCATCTGGCAACCCCGGAACTAAACGTGCCACGAAACGTCTATTGAACACTGTCTGGAGTCATTCAATTTCTGCATCATATGCTTGAGAAAACTAATAATTTGATTATTTAATATTAAAGTTTGAAGTGTATGGCACATATTTCTTTGGCTGGTTGCAAAGTAAAAATCCGATTACTACCCGAGTCATGTAAACCCGGAGGTTTCCCATTATCTGATTACTCCTGTGAATGTATAGTCGTTGATCGGATTACTGACAAAATCTGATTTTCTGCAGTTATCTGACTATTATTATTAGTCATATTATTAATTTGATCATTATTAAGTACAAGTAAACGCACTCTGATCTCACAAAAACTTCAAACTTTAATATTAAATAATCAAATTCTTCATTTTCTCCTTAAGTCTCCACAAAGTGTTCCATGGCCTTTTAGCGGGTGCTACATGTAATTCCAGGGTTGCCAGATCCTTCGAGTTGTTAAACCAACCAGGTCTATGGAAACTTATCTTAAAGGTAGCGTAGTCTCTAAGAGTAAGCAGACCTGGCAACCGGCTTACACACGTTATGTTTATGACGGAGCAGACTGAGAAACCGATTGAAGTATGGATATATATGCTCTGAGAAATCCGATTACTGAGGTAAAAATCCAGCTGTGGAATCGGATTTCTTGACCTGGTTTCTGGATCGGGGTATGATGTATACATGACCACTTGAATAACTGCAGAAATCCGACTATGATTGGATTATTAAGTGCATGTAAACGCACTCAGGGAGTGAGGGAAGGAGGGAGTGAGTGAGGAAGGGAGAGAGTGAGGGAAGGAGGGAGTGAGGGAGTGAGGGAGTGAGGGAATGAGGGAGTGAGGGAGTGAGGGAGTGAGGGAGTGAGGGAGTGAGGGAGGGAGGGAGGGAGGGAGGGAGGGAGAGCAGGCAGCCACAGCTGAAGGGTACAACTCATCAAATTCCTTCACATCATCACAGCTATGAGTCACCCCAAGCCAAGGCCCCTCATCCCTCCACCTTGCTCTCTCACTCTCTCGTTATCGGTCTTCCTGCAGGCCTTTTCTTATCTGACCTTCGCTTTACTGTCACGATAATGAAACGGATAAAAACAACATGGTTTATTTACACACACGCTGTAATCTCCAGCAGCTCATCTCTCTCTATGCTGCAGGGGATTTTAACAGGGTGAATGAGCGGAGGATTTTCCTTCATCCACCTAAATAAATTAAATCATTTCAGAAATCAGGTTACAGACACTGCTCTGTCTCTCTCATGACATTTGACATTCACACAGTTTCTCTGTCCTAATAGAGATCTCCCTCAGTATGGACACAAGCAGTGGCAGTCCTATTTTGGCCGGACCTTCGACGTCTACACCAAGCTGTGGAAGTTTCAGCAGCAGCACAGGTCAGGTGGACTTTATATGAACCTTAGAGGGAAGCTACGCCGACAAGTCAAGATTTTAAAGTGGTTTCCAGTAGAGATGCACCCATTGTGTCTGTTGGGCAAATTCCGATTATGAACAGTTTAGTTAAACTTTTCTTTTAAACGTCTTCATTGCTAAAGAAGGTTCCTGGCTTGTGCCTGGCTCTCGCTAGGTTTAGCTGGAACCTCTTTGCCTTTTAGTTTTGTCAAATTCTGCATATTCAGTGCAGTGATGCTGCTTTAAATGGCTTATTAAATTTGTTGCTCCAAACATTTACAGAGTTGTTCCTCCACTTGTGTTGTAAGCTCGCTCTGAGGAGCTTCCACCCTCAAGACATGGCTGTGTCCGAAACAAACCCCTAATAACTCATTAGTATCCCTACTCCCTTATTAGTAAGGCGCTATATAGAGAGTTTAGCTGACTAAGTCGCAGTCAAAACCAACTGAAATCGAACACTTCCTCATCGTCGACATGCACCAGCAGTGGCTGAGCCGCGTTTAAAGCTCCATACACACATTAACTGAATTCTGAAGTCAAGTTAGTCAAAGTACCGTGCTGTTCATGTGTTGATGCGTTTGTGCCGCTGCGTAGGTGTAAATGGGACCAGCACAGAATCAGTTTTGCAAGACTGATTGGCCGATCACTCCAAAAATCGGCCGATTTCCAGGGTTAGATTTGAGGGATGGGCATTTGTACAGCATGTTAAGCACGTTCTGACTTCATGTGCTCGTCTGTGTCTTTACTGCGTGTTTTGTGCTCGTCTGGACAACAGACAGGTGCTGGACAACCGGTACGGTCTCAAGAGGTGGCAGATTGGTGAGGTGGCATCTAAAATCGGCCAGCTCTACTACCACTACTAGTAAGGCTACTTCTTCCAAAAACCCCATTTTGTTCAGTTCAGGGTCACAGCGTGTTCTGACGAGATGTTCCCCATGTTCTCCCACAGCCTCCGCACTTCGGAAACAAGCTACTTAAATGAAGCGTTTTCCTTCTACTCGGCCATCCGCCAGCGCTCCTATTACTACCAGGTCAACAAGGAGGACAGGTCAGAGCTCATCCGAATGCCTTCTTATCACATTTTATGACCCCTGTGCCGGGGTCAATCTCCGTACTGGGCTCACCTTTATCAAGACAGCTAGTCTTGTCTGCCAGGCAATGATGGGCTGGCATGTTAGGCAGTGGTGGCATCAGAGGGGCTCATTCTAATGTTAAGAAATTAGAAACTGACGCTCACTGTGTGATCTTGTTAAAGTTCTTTACCATGTCTGTCTCATTATGCCTTCCAATTCCATCGTCACGTTCCATAGTCTCCGTCAGTCTCCATCTGTGTCCTCATTTCATTCCCTCAGTACTTTCTCCACTTCTATTGATTTCCCATCTTTTCCCTGTACCTTCTCTGTTCTATTCCCTCCTCTCGTCTCGTCTCGTCTCCCTTGTATCATTCGGCATTTTCTGCAATCTGTTTCCCTCATGAGCATCTCTTTCCCACCATTCTTTATCCATCTCTTTTCCCATGGCCTCTCTGTCGCATGGAGTTCCTTCATACCTTTACCTTTCCACACGTGCATGTCCTTCTCTTTTCTCTTCTATTTAGCGTCTGTGTATTTAAACTATTAATAGAGACTTAATTGGGTAACTTAATATAATTTTTTACTATAACATCTTGGCTACCCAAGGAGCTTGGGTATCTTTTTGAGTCTTGCACTTCCCAAGGTTTCTTCCTTATAACGTTTAGTGAGTTTTTCCTTTCCATTGTCGCCCTAGGCCGGCTCAGTGAGGGCTGTGGGCCTGGGTAGTTGTAAAGCTGCTCAGAGACAATGCTCCATTGTAAAAAGAGCTACATAAATAAGAGTGACCTGACTTTTCTGTTCACTTTTCCAGACCCGAGCTGGTGGTGAAGAAGCTGAGGTACTATGCTCGCTTCATTGTGGTGTGTTTGCTGCTCAACAAGATGGACCTGGTCAAAGTTCTGGTCAAGGTAAACATCTCAATATGAGCAACTACTGAGACAGGGACTGCAACCGGAAATAAAAAGGTTTTAGCTGTGGAAATTGAAGCATCTATAATGCTATGGTAACGGAAATGAGTGTCTGACCATGTTTGTAGACCAAGAAAATGTCATTTAGGAAAGTAAGAGTCACGTATCTTTCTGCATTCGATTATAAGCTGATCTCAGAGGAAGATGTTTTACTGTTATGTGATGCCAGATAATGTAGATTGAAAAATTTTAAATGGAAACGTTCACCTCACAGCTCCAGAGATCCTCCTGAACGCCCTAACCTTTTGCATTTATATATTTGTACTTGATGTAAACAAATAACTCGAGATGAAAATAGCCTCATTGCTTCCCCGATCCTCCATAACAGGTAAATATTCGACCAGTGTCTTCATATAAACTGTTTTACTGGTTGCTTTTTGTTCCACTAACTGGTTGTGCAGTTACGATCGGCACAGACCGAGGTGTATTGCAACTACTGGATACTGAAAAGCCGAAAGAAATTTGGTGCTTATTTAAGATACTTTAAAGAAAAATAACGTTATGATGATTACGACTTTTACAAAACAAGTCAAGAAAAAAATAACAGCTGACTTTTAGGGAAATGAGAAAAGGGAAACCCATGCCTTGCTGCATGGAGAGAACATGCATAGAGGTCTAAAGAACGGCTTTACTAAAGTAAATAATAAAGAGTTCCCGGTGCCATAAATGCCTTAAGGTAATAGTTGCCAAAACTCTAAACACATATCTTATAAAACACCGAATGAGATAACTGAAGAGTTTGAACTGCTAAGTCAGATTTATTTCTATAGTGCTTTTTACAATGGAACATTGTCTCAAAGCGGCTTTATAACGTTCTATTAACTTCTGTTATCTAAGGCCAATCCCAAATTGAGCAGGCCTAGGGCGACAGTGGCAAGGAAATCTCCCTAAACGTTATAAGGAAGAAACCTTGGGAGGACCAAGACTCAAAAACGAACCCATCTTCCTTGGGCGGAGGACATAGAATTATAGAACATAGGATTACAGAACCATTATAGAACATCACCACCAAAATGGGCCAAACCCCAAACTGCAAATTCAGCGTGGTTCGACTCATTGGTAATGCCTTCAAACGCGTTGATGAGTAAAAATATTTGTCAGTCAGTTGTGTTTAAATTGAGACCAAATATTGTCTAAGCTCGATGTTGACCAGGCCAAAACATGAGTCCGTGGACTGGGACAAATTAATGACATTATTTGTAAGTTTGGGTTTTATATCAAACATTTAAATCTTTTCATGTACAAGAAGACTATGTAAGTTAGCTCCCGTTTCCAGATTCCCTCCAACCGTTCAGATCAGCCATGATGAGCAAATGCTGGCACACATCTCAGGAGCCTAATTAACCCATTCGAATGAACACAGCTTCCATTAAAGCTACCATTTATTTTCCAGCTAGCTGGCTGTCATTCAACCACCATATCAAATCACAGCGTACTCATTTGTTAGCGGATTTCATAAACGTAATCCATATTGACTACTAGGTTTGTTTTTGTGCTTTCGTGCACGATCACAGAACATGTGTCAGCACATGTATCATTTAAACCGATTCGTTCTTAATTGTGGGTGAAACCCTTTGTTCGATCGCTTCAGTCCAATCCAGATAAAGCGGTGAGCTCTCGTGCTTACGCCACAAACTGTGAGTAGGCCGCGATGCTTCTGTTGTTGAATAGAATTTGTTGTTCGTATTTTTTACTGACACATTAGAAGACACTAGTTCAATTTGTTACGGTAGTTCAGGACGACCTGTGACATCAAACAGTAAAATACGCTTACGTTTGTATCGGTGATGTTCGCTGTTCAGAAGAGGTGACGAGAGTGCTTATAGAGTGCGAGCGGGATTGTTTTTGTGCAGGAGCTCTCTGAGGAGATTGAGGACTACACCCAGCGCTTTAACACAGAAGACCAGTTAGAGTGGAACTTAGTGCTGCAGGAGGTGGCTGCTTTTGTGGAGGTGAGGCTCGGGAAGAGCGATTATGATAATGCTTATATGTCTGTAGAAATACTAGAGCTGTCAGTTATGCTCATTGAACCGATTTATCTTGGTTTACTGCATTCATACTTGAAATAGCTTTTCCTTCAAAAACAGTATGTAGTCATATCAACTTCAACAGGATGTATTTATTACTTTGAGATAATTCAGTAAACACAAAATTCTCAGTAGTCATCCCCAGAACTATAGCTTTGTATTAAAAAGTATTTATTGTATTAGGTACTTTTATTAGAAACAGCATGTGGAAGTCATATAAGGAAGTGTCCTGAATTGTTTACTACACTCACAAACAGTGCTCTAGTATGTAGAATGTAGGGAACAGTGATTATTACACCATTTGTTTCTACAGAGTGATTCGTGAAAATAAATTACTGGGTGTTATTCAGTGGTGGAAGTACAAAAATAATGTAAGTGGGTCTAGTGGGTAAGGTACTGGATTATGGACCAGAAGGTCCAGGGTTCAAATCCCACCTCTGCCAAGCTGCCACTGTTGGGTCCCACAATTGCTTGGATTGTAAGACTATATGAATTGTGAGTCGCTCTGGATAAGGGCGTCTGCTAAATGCTGTATATGTACCCAATGTAAAATACTAGTCCAGTAAAAAAGTCCTTCCTTTAGGGCTACCAAAGTATTTGCCGTCAAATGTACTTGTATTGCAAGTCAAAGTACCATGATTTGTTGTGGCTCTGTTATCATTTTTGTACCAAGACCCTTTCCTTATACAACTAATCTCAGGTGAAAACACTCCACTGTCAGTCTTGCTCCACCAGTTTCTTAAGGGAATGGCATTCATTAGTGCAACAGGTCAAAACAAGTTTAAAACAATGATTGGTGCGTTCTGCTACGTTCTGTTAGGCTTTAATGCGCACGAGCCACAAGGAAGGACAGATTTCATACAATGTAGTGGAGTAAAAAGTAAGATCTTTGACTTTGAAATGTAGTGGAATTAAAGTAAAATACAAATAAAAATAAAGATTTACATCATTTAGCAGACACCCTCATTCAGAGTGACTTACAATTGGTACAACCTTACAATCCAAGCAATTGTGGGTTAAGGGCCTTGCTCAAGGACCCAACAGTGGCAGAGGTGGGATTTGAACCCTGGACCTTCTGGTCCAGAGTCCAGTACCTTAACCGCTAGGCATTTACACGAGCTTTCAGGCTCATGCCGCTTTGCGTTGTTATTTAGGCAGATCCAGTGATGATCCTGAACGATGACAATGCGGTTGTCGTCAAGTCCAATCGCTTGCAGGAGGGGGGTGTGCCCACACTCGAACCGGGCATGGTAGTTGGTCAGCTCACCTTGGCCGACGCCCTTATTGTGGGCAACTGCAACAATCAGGTAATGTAACTTTGTGTTCTGACCAGTCGATCAGTGATGGAGGAGTCACTGAGTGCCTATACATGCACTTAACAATCGGATCATAAATCTGCAGACATTCCATTATTGGAGTGGTCATGTAAACAGATTTCCCAGATCGGATTATGGGCTGGAAATCAGAGTATTTGAGCTCAGTAATGGGATTTCTCAGTGCACGTATCCCATTCTTCCGATTTCAATCGGTTTTCTCAGTCTGCGCATGCACGCAAGTGCAACCCGGCATGGTTGCCAGTTTTGCTTATTCTAAGAGACTTGGCTCCTTTTGGGGTTGTTTCCATAGGCTTTGTGTCTGTCACATGATCTGGCAACCTCAGAATGAAATTCACTTGCTACCGAACACTTTTGTGGAGACTCTGCAGTATGTGCTGAGGAAATTTCATTATTTAATTTAGAACGTTTGAAGTGTGTTGCATCTTTATTTGAGGTTAGCTGGTTGCGAAGTAGAAATCCGATTATTGAGTGCGTAATGTAAACCCGGAGCTTTCCCGTGATCTGATTACTATGGTGTATGTAAACTCATTGATCGGATTTTCTGCAGTTATCGGATTATTAAGTGCAGGTAAGACAGCACCGATCATTCCTGATCACCTGCTGACCCTTGTGCCTGTTCCTGAGGCTGGTGTGAATCTCTTTGCTCAGGTGAAGTTCAGCGAGTTGACCATCGACATGTTCCGTATGCTCCAGGCTCTGGAGAGGGAACCCGTGAACCTGGCGACCCAGACCACCAAGCCAGGGACTCTTGTAAGAGAAGACTCTTGCACTCTCCCCGTCTCTCTCACCGTTGAGTTCCTTTTCATCTTGCTTCCTCTGCCTTTCGTCGCCTGCGCTCTCGTTCGCTCCCTCTTAGGCTTCTGTGTGTCTCTCTCTATGCTTGCAGGAACCCAGCGAAAAGCCAGCGAAGCGAGAGAACCCCCACAAATACCTTCTGTACAAACCCACCTTCAGCCAGCTGTACACCTTCCTGTCTGCCTCCTTCAAGGTCGGCCCACGATCCTCAAAACGTCTCCTTTAGATATGGTTTACAGATCTGGGCTGTGGTCTGGGTTGGGATTAGGGTTTATTTAGCGTCAAAGTTGAGGGGGAACTAACAAGTAAACGTTACCACACACACACACACAAACAGAAACACACAGCAGCATTGAGGGTAACTGGGTACAAAGTAAAGCATTACAGTAATCTGATTACTTTTACCTGTAAGAAAGTGAGTTCAATAAAAATGAATGTAATCACATTACAGCTGTGTGCTATTTTACTTCCACATTACGTTTTCTGGAACAGGACCAAAATGGGCGTTAACCATATTAATTGTACAATTAAAATGTAATATGAAAGCATTTAGTACAGTACTTTACAGTCAGTTTTATCATGTTTTCAAGACTGTGATTCTCTTTCCTGTCAGCAGGTGTCGCCAGGGTTTCCTCGTAGTTTTTTGTCATTTAGACATGAATTAGATATATATAAGACAGGTTTTTATAAGACCACGGTTGTTAAAGGGAACAGACATTGATAGGATGATCCAAAAAATAATCTTGTGTTACTGTGAACATTCTGAAGGCAAATATAAATTATTAATAGAGCTTTTACAACAAGCTTCCTCTAAATAGCAGGATAGTGCCTGCGTACATAACTTGCACAAGCCAGACGTCCTAGTGATCTGAGAAACTTTCTGAAGCTTAGAATCATTTGAACCAGTTGCTTCGAAAAGTGACTCAGTGTTTTAAAACACTCCAAACCCTGTCCTTTAGTGATCAGCTGGTCAGATTTGTACAACAGCCTCAGGAAAACCCCGCAAAAACTCCATGCTTCTTTATGTTGGTGTCACTTTGCCATGTGACAGGTACCTAAACATTCTGGCAGACCAGGTGATCATGTTTGTCCTGTCATGTTATGGATCCTGTAGTCCTAAGTTGGTGTAAAAACAGTATTACTTAATCTGGTTTGATGTTCATTATTGGACTGGTTGCTGTTTAGACCAATAATGATTCAAACTGGCACCCACCTGCTAAAGCACAGTGCCTAGGGTTTGCCAGCAATGCTTTTACGCAGGTGAACGTTTCCCTGTGTTGCTGATGGCTATTTTGTGATTTCACAGGAACTTCCAGCCAATAGTGTGCTGCTGGTGTATCTCTCAGCTACCGGCGTCTTTCCTAATGGCCGTGCAGAATATGAAGGCAAGTTCTTTCATTTCCTTCTGTTTCTTACAGTGCTTGCTAGGCATGGCATTGTAATTCCTCATACTTTTAAGCTATGTAATATACAGACGCTGTTCAAACACTGTTGAGTAAATAATCACCATGATAACTGGCTCGTGTAACTCCAAGAGCTCAGTGGTAAGAGCCAGCTGCTGGAAACGGCAGTTTCTGAGGGCTGGGGGTCGAATCCCAGATGGGGCTTGCAACCTGAAGGTCATGGAATGCTTATGGACTGCTGAGATGCCCTGTCTAGAAATCCATTTGTTGAATGTACTTACTGCTTATAAGGAAGAAGACCAAAAATTCAGTGTCACAATGTGCATCGGCTCATGCGTTTGGGTTATTACACATTTATGCAGTTGCATTTTTTAAACACCAGAGGGTGCAATCGTATGTCATGCTCCCATGGTTTTCTGTTCTGCAATTGGAAACTTGTGAAGGTAAACATGAATTTGAGGTTAAGGATGGTTTGTTTACTTTGATTTTCAATGTAAGATATTGAAATACATTTGATTTTGCTGTAGTGTTATTTAAAACGTCTAATTTCCTTCATTGCAGCAGACTAAAGATTGTTTTTGTTTACATTTTCATACAACAAAAGTACACATTATTTTGAATTATTCTTCAAAAAAAAGGAAGGTTTTCATTTGGTTGGTTTCATACAGCGAGGCTACAGTAGAGCATTTTATTCACAGTTTTTAAACCTTTGTTTCTAGTCGATTCTCTTTTTTTGGTTTAAAAATGTATTCAAGAAAACATGCATTGCTTTGCATGGTTTACACATCAGAAAAACAAAATCGAAAGAAAATCACATCGTGAGTAGAGTGTAATAAGTACACTTTGAAAAGACATGAATGGTCACGTCCACAGCTCGGGACACTCGCGTCTTTAAATGCAGTCCATTCCATTCACCTTCTTTAACGTAACGAGGGCAAAGTCCTAAATTCCGCAGGGGCACGTCCTCGTTTATAGAGCGATCCCAAAACCTCCCAAGATGCTGCTCTGAAATGAAAGATTCTAAAAGGGACGACAGAGGGTCATTGAAGTCTGACTCTGATTTCCAGGACCTTATGACGTTGGTGGAGTTTTGACCAACACGAATCGGGACGTGGTGAATGGCGAGACGGTGCAGAAGAGGAACCAGGCTCAGAAAGAAATGCACTGGTAAACACGATTCGCCTTCACTGCGATTCAGAAACTCCAGGCCTGAGCGTTAATTCATTCTTTAACGTGAATATAAATAGATATCATTTTGTTTTTGTGTTTGTCAGCCTTCATCCTGGAGATCTGTATCCCTTTACCAGAAAACCCCTGTTTGTCATCGTAGACTCCTCCAACAGCACAGCCTACAAGGTACTCTTTTATATACATAGTCCACCATCCAAAAATATCCAGCCACCAGCATCCTATAGGCAGCATCCTTTGAGCACTGTTGAATTATTAGAGGATGACTAAGACAAAACTGTGCAGCAACAGATGAGCTGCTGTGTCTGACTTTACATCTACGAGGTGGAGCAATGAGGCGAATGTCTCTAAGTGCGTGAACAGTGGTTAAAAACTCCAGCAGCACTGCTGTATCTGATCCAATCGTACCAGCTTACCGACACGCCACCACCACATCAGTGTCGGTGCAGTGCTGAGAAGGATCCACCATCCAGACACATAGTGCTGCACAGTTTGCTGCCCATGTTTGTTTCCATAACTGCTTTCATTAAGATGTAGTGCAGCTGCCTCATGTGTCCACTTCAGACTCCTCACACCACAAAGAAGTGTTTGTTACTTTACTAGGTTTCACAGAAGGACTGATGAATTCTTTCTCCTCGTCTCTCTGTAGAATTTCTCCAACCTCTTTGGCCAGCCTCTGGTGTGCCTGCTCTCCCCGACTGTATATCCGAAGAGCATGCAAGGTTCTTTTTCGATTTATTACTCCGTCGTTTGTTAGGATAAACAGTGAGGTTGTTCGGCTGACTTCCAAATTTCAAGTCCCTAAGGCAAGCATGTTCAAAGCCCCTCAAGTGCGTACTGAATCATTACAAAGTAATACATGCATTATTGGGGTTTACATTGTCCATATGTGTCCATAGGCTCACCTGGGCGCGTGAATCAATGATGACTACCATGATTTATAGCATTTTCTTTTCAATTTCAGATCAGACCCAGCGCGGGAGTCTCTTCACGCTTTTCCTTTACAACCCTCTCATGGGCTTCCTGTCCATCTGCGGATTGACCAGCATGCGCCAGGGATTATGGGACAAGGCCCAGGAGTTCTTGCGCAAAGTTTCCCATGACATCGGACAGATGCTCACCAGCTCTCGAGCCATTGGTAACCTTAAAGTTCTACTGTTACTGCAACCCCAAAGCAGAAAAGGTTGGGACAGTAAATTGCAAATAAATAAAAAAACACACACACAGTGTGTCTTGCATTTATTTTGACATTTGTTTCATTGCAGACAGTATGAACCTGAGTTACTTCATGGTTTTTTTTGGTTGTCTTCATTTAATTTGTTCATAAACATCCATTCCTGCATATCAAGTTGGGACCGTAAACCATTTACAACCTTTTCGGATTTGGGGTTGTAGGATCAGTGAAGATTTTTCCCCATAAGTTTGAGTGTGTCATTTCTATACTGATTTGATCCATCGTGATGCCTTCACCTTAGACCAGGCCTTCCTGCAGTTCTATGGGGATGAGTTCTTGAGGCTCCTGATGATCCGGTTCGTCTTCTGCAGTGCCACACTCCGACTGCACAAGCTCTTCAGGGTGAGGAAGCACGCTCGGTCACATCTAATCACACCTGCTTAATGATGCTCACCTGTGTAGCAATGCTGGCTAGTGATTTTAAAACAGATGAAGCCGAGATGTTCACACATGATCATATGAGTGGTACTGTGGTGCTTGAAAGTTTGTGAACCGTTTAGAATTTTCTACATTTCTGCATAAATATGACCTAAAACATCATCAGATTTTCACACAAGTCCTAAAAGTAGATCAAGAGAACCCAGTTAAACAAATGAGACAAAAATATTATACTTAGTAATTTACTTATTGAGGAAAATGATCCAATATTACATATTACTGAGTGGCAAAAGTATGTGAACCTGTAGGATTAGCAGTTAATTTGAAGGTGAAATTAGAGTCAGGTGTTTTCAATCAATGGGATGCCAATCAGGTGTGAGTGGGCACCCTGTTTTATTTAAAGAACTGGGATCTATCAAAGTCTGCTCTTCATAACACATGTTTGTGGAAGTGTATCATGGTACGAACAAAAGAGATTTCTGAGGACCTCAGAAAAAGAGTTGTCTGTCGATGCTCATCAGGCTGGTAAAGGTTACAAAACCATTCCTCTAAGAGTTTTGGACTCCACCAATCATCCCCCATTCAGGACAGATATTGTGTACAAACGGAGGAAATTCATACCATTTGTTTACCCTCAACAGGAGTGGTCGACCAACAAAGATCCTCCAAGAGCAAGGCGTGTTGGTGAGGTCACCAAGGACCGCAGGGTAACTTCTAAGCAACTGAAGGCCTTCTCTCGACATTGACTAATGTTAATGTTCCATGAGTCCACCATCAGAAGAACACTGAACAAACAACAATGGTGTGCATGGCAGGGCTGCAAGAGAAAGCCACTGATCTCCAAAAAGAACCTTGCTGCTCGTCTGCAGTTTACTAAAGATCACGTGGACAAGCCAGAAGTCTATTGGAAGAATGTTTTGTGGACGGATGAGACCAAAATAGAACTTTTTGGTTTAAAAGAATAACGTTATGTTTGGAGAAAGGAAACACTGCATTCCAGCATAAGAACCTTGTCCCATCTGTGAGACATGGTGGTGGTAGTATCATGGTGTGGGCCTGTTTTGCTGCATCTGGGCCTGACGGCTTGCCATCATTGATGGAACAATGAATTCTGAATTATCAGAGAATCAGAGAATTCTAAAGGAAAATGTCAGGACATCTGTCCATGAACTGAATCTCAAGAGAAGGTGGGTCATGCAGCAAGACAACGACCCTAAGCACACAAGTCGTTCTACCAAAGAATGGTTAAAGAAGAATAAAGTTAATGTTTTGGAATGGCCAAGTCAAAGTTCTGACCTTAATCCAGTCGAAATGTTGTGGAAGGACCTGAAGTGAGCAGTTAATGTGAAGAAACCCACCAACATCCCAGAGCTGAAGCTGTTCTGTACGAAGGAATGGGCTAAAATTCCTCCAAGCCGGTGTGGCAGGACTGATCAAAAAAAATTTTTTGTTCACAGCTACAGGAAACGTTTAGCCTGCAGTTATTTGCGGCACAGGGGGGTCACACCAGATACTGAAAGCAAAGGTTCACATACTTTTGCCACTCACTAATATGTAATATTGGATCATTTTCCTCAATAAATAAATGACCAAGTATAATATTTTTGCCTCATTTCTTTAACTGGGTTCTCTTTATCTACTTTTAGGTCATATTTATGCAGAAATATCGAAACTTTCAAGCACCACTGTATAGCAGTACGATTCCATAGATCTCTCTGTGGAGCTTAGTTGCATTCCCGATTATACAACAGCTAATTCCGACCTTAGAACTTGATTGGTTGAGAGGCGGTCTCATGTTGTGATAAAAGCCCAGCTTTTTATCGCCGAAATGGTACGGTGGCGCAGCGGTTAGCACGGTCGCCTCACAACTCCTGCGTCCCCGGTTCGATCCCGACCTTGGACCATAGGTTTACTCTGGGTCCTCTGGTTTCCTCAAACAGTCCAAAGCCATGCATTAGGTGTTTTGATTACGCTAAATTGGCCCTGCAGCTGGTACAGCGCTGAATGAAGATAATTCCATTCACATTTGTCGTGGACCTACTTTTTAGCAGAAGATATTGTCAGTATTAAATCATATTCAGTATGAAATTCAGGACACTCGTTCTATTGCTGAAATACAAGGCCATTTTACATAATAACACATCTTTTGTAATTTATCGATATCTCTGAATACATTCTAAGACTTGATGGTGATTTAGTGACGTTTGGGAAGTCGGTCATGGTCCAGATTCCTGATTTACTGCTTGACAGCTGGTTACGAGCTTCCAAGCAATCATCATCAGAGAAGCTGTTTTATGTCTGGGCCATTTGTCCCGTGAATTTTAATATTTTGTCCCAAACCATCGTCGAGTAGGCGCCCGGAGACGCCTATTGGGGGGGGATCATCCCTCAGCGCTGCATCAGCGACACTCGGTCAATATCGCACACTCCTGCTAATACTGCTGCGAAGGGAAATCGCTGATTCTTTTTTGTCCTGTAATGCAGGAAGCGCGGAGTTTTCCAGAATCGTACCCCCAGCTTCCCAAACAGGAGATGGTGGAGAACAGCCTTCTGCAGAAACACATCATGGAGCTGGCAGCCATGCTGGACGTGCAGAACCTCTTCACCGATGGCATGCTGGATAACTATTGACCACATGATGGCACCAGGGCACTGTGCCAACACGTCTTTATGGGCAAACCCACACGTATGCGCACCACACAGATCTTGGGGCTGTGTTCACAAGGAATTTTCAGATGAAATGAAACGCTCACAGGTTTAACTTTTTACAACCAAAACTAGTTTAATGAACAGAACCACACCCACGTGCCGGATATCCTCCGAAATGAGGCGCCCCTCTTTGTGAACACGGTCCCGGGTTGTTAGATCCTCCGACGAGATCACTGGAGGTTTGTTGAACCTCTGTATATTTAGGTCTAGATAGTTTTTAACAATTGAAGTGTCTCATCTTTGTGCTAATAACAGTCTCTGCCATTTTCACTCGACCAGCTCCCGGTGCGTGAGACTGTCGGCCATTTTAAGCATGCATGTGTTATTGTGCAGTGCAGTCACCGAGACAGGACGACTGCAGCGAGGGCAGCTATCCGTTTTAGAAAGGCAGGCTGGGCGAAAGATTGTGCTGTATTTATGTGATTGTTTTTTTATGAGAGGAAACCGCAGCGAGGAACGGGTGATGCGACAAAGATATCAAACCACACAGTACGTGTAGTATGTATAAAAAAAAGATTGAAATGATATTTTTAGGGCTGTCTGATGAACCTATTTCATCGCACAATCTGCATCGTGTTCGTGCGATCAGTCATTTTTGCTTCAGTTTCAGCTAAGAAATCGTTTCGTTCATGAAAACAGCGCTACCCAGCCGTCCGGGTGGAATATCGACTTTTAACAGAATGCATTTCAACAGAAACATTATTTTTATACAGTTCCATGTCCGACAAAGGGTCGCTGTTGAAGTGTTGAAGATGATTTGAACTCTCCTCCCGCCCTGACGCAGTTTCTCGATCCCGCCTCAGTGCTCTGGCGTCGTAGGGTGCCCCCACCCAGCATGAAAAGCGCAATCGGGATCGTTTTGTCATATCACTTATCCCTGTTTCCCTTTTTAAAGAGAAGGGCTTTTTGTGCTCTGCATCTCGGACATTTTTATGATGTTTATCAACAGCGACCTGCATGTGCAATCATTTGCTTTGACGTTGGGATGTGTTTACGTTTTGTTCGTTGCTCTGTGTTTTCTTCGACACGCGCGGTATTCGCACAGCGTGTTCCGTGAACAAGTCTGGCCTCGGTGCAGGTTCGGGTCGAACAAACAAACTCGATTTTAGGCTCGAGAGGCCAGCCACATCTTATGACGTCATCCCCGAGCTCATAAATGTGGTCACCTTCTCATTCATGTGATTACTGAGAGACGCATATAAACGTGTAAATATTTGTACATTTGCAGCTCTAAGAACAAAATGTGATGCAGAGAGGCGTATCGTAGCTATTCTGTGAAAATAATGACCCGCTGCATGTTGCAGAGCGTGTGTGTGTGTGTGTGTGTGTGTGTGTGTGTTTCTTTGAACGACAACGACAACGTCAAGTCCTGTAATATATCACAAATGGTAGCCAGCATACATTCCAGGATGAATCCAGGCTGGGGAATCCAGGGGGAACTGCCCTTAATTCCCCCTTTAGAATCCGCCTGTGCTACAGATAAGGCGAAAGAAGTCTGTCCTGAGGTGTTTCTTTTTATTTCATGTTAATAATAGTAATGTCGCGAATAATAATGATAGCCTTGCACTTTATTGTATTGAAGTTTGACCTGGTGTTGTGTGTCGTGTTGTCGGTAAGAGGCATGTCCAAAACGACCCGTCCCTCTGTCTTATCTTTTGCTATATGCCAGGGGCAGGCGTGAGCCACGATTAGCACAACGTTCATTCAGCATGGAGTGATGTCACTCTTCATATCTACAGCCCAGCTTTTAATTTGACTGACCTTTACACATTTCTGACTGTGATGACTCCAGAGGGCGGAGCTCCAAGTATGATGGTGACCAATCACACAAGAGTGCCAGATTCGTACTGTAAAGAAGCACAAGGCCGCATCGTTGCTCCTTCGCCCACTTTTTCAGATCGTGAAGCTGCCTTGGCTTCATCCAAACACATCTGTGACACAAAAGCTTATTTCCTGTCCTCTAGTTTACCATCACTGCCAAACAAGAGCCAACCTCAATTCATAATAAACTCTTCCAGTGCCCAGTAATGATGCCACCGAGTGCGTGGACTCGACTGGATGTTCTACACGCTAAACACACTTTTGGCATTAAAGCATGCAGGTTAGAGAGCGTGGCACTCTGGGAAACAGATGGAGGGCGTTTCATTTCCTCCACTTCCACCTGCCAGAGCTTTAGTGAACGCTGGTGTTTTGAACCGAATCCCTATCTATCCACAGTGCTCACACACAGACAAGAATTTCAGCAGTACTGAGCAAAGAGCAGAAAGCCTGTTTACTCTAACCGTTCCTCTAAAGGAAGACTTTTGTTGAATTTTATTCATTTAACATCCCCGACCTCGGACTCGGCCTGTGTGGGTTTACTCAAGGTGCTCCGGTTTCCTCCCACGTCTCGAAGACATGCGTTAGGTTAACTGGTCACTCCAAATTGTCCCAGTGTGAATGTGACTGACTAGTATCGACGTTACCTTGTTTCTGTCGCGAATAGCCATTGATGCCGAGAGCAATGTAAAATACAAATATGCTCAATGGAACCTGGGCTAACACATTGCCACTCGACCACCAATACAGGTACTCGACTTTATGGTGGGAATCCGAAAATGAACATACATACATGTTCATCAAAAACCGTAGTGACTCTGGTGAGGAACTCATCAGGACTCGCAAGTATCGAGATATTCTTTACTTTATTATAAAATAAGCTTTACGTTAACTATTTCACCCAACTGTAGTCTAACACAAGTGTTTTAAGCACCTTTATGGTACACTACACGCTACCATACCCTTCCTGCACTTGGCAGTACGTGACTCGTGGGGGGGAGTGATGACTGCTGGGAAAGGTAGTGAGGAAAAGCCGTGGTTGGGGTCGTGTATCATGTATGCTATGCTACGATATATACAGTATTTATTGCACTCCTCGGTTTATGATGAATTCAGTTTAAGATGGATTTGTCAGAATGGATTGTAAATCGGGGACTACCTGTACTTTCAAGCATTAATGTTAATTGGCAAAGGACTCTTATTTTGTTATTTATTTTTAAAGACAGGGACAGGGTAGTAAGTGGACAAGGTATTGTCATTTAACATTGCTTCATCATCATTGGCTGTTCAGGACAGGAGACATTCGGCCAATTTACAGCGACCAATTAACCTAACAGGATTACCCAGAGAAAACCCACATGCAAACTTCATAGGGGTGGAGTCCAAGGTTGTGGTCAACCCGGGGATCTCCAGAGCCATGAGGCCGCCTTGCCACCCTATTTTCATAAAAGAACACTGCATGTGACCTTTGTGGTTCAGTGAATAACAATGTAAGTAATTGAGCCATAATTAGGCTTACTAATAGTTTACCAGGATTTAGTCCTTAAAGAGTTAAAAACTGGTTATGACTTGGCCATTTGTATGGTATTCATTATAATTACAAGTATTATTATTATTATTATTATTATTATTATTATGTATTCAGTGGTTGTAAACATCGCTGAGATGCTAATTAAATGGTTGAAAGTTCAACCAAAACAAAGTAGTTCGGACTACTTACCGCGGACTCATCCCTCTGAAAAAGTAGTTCCATCCAAGATGGGATGAATAATAAACAGTCAGCGCTTAATTCACACATGTTCACAGAAGAATTAATTAAAGCGCTTCAAAAAATTATAAAGCTGTATTAAACTGACCAAGCGGCTTAGACTTTAAACTACTTTAAACCACTGAGTGCGGAGTAAACATGATCAGTTCTTTCCTCGGTACAGGTGAACGTCGTCCATAGTAATCACACTCCAGCCAGACAATTCGAGGAAAACCGTTTTTAGTTTTCCGTTAACTCGTTTCTGATCTCGTGTGCCAATACGGTGGTGTTAAGTTATCATGTCGGCCGTCCGCATTCTCTCAGTCAGGCTCGTTATGATTGTAATGGCTGTCGGTCAGCGAATGAGAAGCTGAAGAACGAGACGAGACGATAAAATAAAGCACAGGGCAACGATAGTGGACTTAAATCTACTTTAAAGCAATTTCCTGCCGAAACTGTGACAACCGTGGTTGTGAAACTACCTATGAAGCCTCATTATTATTAAAGCTGCCCATATACATTGCGGCGCTAAGAGGGCATGTGAAGGTGCTTCTTTCTCTGTAAACGTGATTTTCCGGACAGAGTTTAGAGCGGGAGTTTTTGTTTCGTAGCAGTTCCTGTTGTGGAAGGGACATTTGTAAGAACTCTACTGGTCAGGACCCTCTTTCTTTATAAGTTAAGGGGTATTAGAGCTGCCAGCCTGATTGCATTCTGTCATGTGGTTTTTAATCACTTGTGTTTTTTTCCCTCATGTCTTGCCAAACTGTACTTGATGTTCTGAAAGGGGGAAAAAAGGGTTAAGGGGGAAAAAATGTGATACCAAAACATGCAAGCTCTTCATTTTTCAGAATGCTATTTAAGAATATTAAATTTATGATTGTTTTGGTTAACGTGTTCTGAGTTTTCTTTAATTAAATTACTACTCAAAAGCATCCTGTTATACCCCACTTATCCTGGTCAGGGTTGCCGGGGAGGGTCTGGAGCCTAGCCTGGGGCTCACTGGACCCATCGAAGGGTTCCGTAAACTCACTACCATACCTTCACGTTGCAGGCTCCAACCAGGGTTTGAACCCAAGCCCTTTGAAGAACTTTGACATAACCAGGTATTAAGTGCAACCTAAAATTGTACTGAAGAGTTTAGGGTTCAAGCTTGGTAGGGCTGGGATTTGAACTCACAACCTTCTGACTGGTAGTCCAGTGCCTTATCCTCCACTGACAGGTGAATTGTGTTTTATATAATATTATACTTTATATCATATCTGTAGATGAAGCTAACTTTTCGAAAGGTTTATCTATACAAGGACTCCTAACTCGATCCTGTTGTCTAGAGCCATGGTTCCCAACCCGGCATCCCAACATCACAGGGGGTTTTACTTGAGATGAAGGTAATGACTGTCTGACCACACAGCCAAGATCCAACAGCTTTATTGTAGCAGGCACTTCATAGTGATCGGCCTCGACCAGCTTTTCCGTGTTCTCTTCTCTTACTGTAACTACCAGCTCTCTCTGTACAAAAACAGTGATGGGATCAAGAAGCCAGGGAGATAATGGATCAGTTTGGATCTCTCACGCTCTCTCACACTCACACATTATTCTAGCTTAGTATTTATATGCACTAACAGAAGCTCATCACTGCAATAACCCATCCAGCTGATTTAACCATTACCTAATCACACTTATGAACCCATATATAATCATTCGTTTTCAAATAATTTATTGTAGCTCGTATGAAAATAACTTCTCCCAGCCCCGGTAATAGCACTTTCACTTTACTGTTTCCACACACGAAAAGAAGAGCTCGGTTTCCTTCAGCGCGTCCGTCTCCGTCTCTTAAATAGTCCGCAGGTTTCTTCTCCAGCCAAAAAAGAATCAGTGACAATGGTTTTCCCTTCAGTAAGAAAGCCAGACTGTCCTCAGTCGCCCTCCGCTGAGGTGGATCTGCTCGCCCTTCGCCCGTGTGTCATACTGTCTTTCTGGAAGTCATTACCCGAACGATGGAGCCTAGTCCTCCCACGGCGAAGGCCTGAGAAGAGAGACGAAGGTGTTTACTACGACAGGTAACTACTGCGCAAAAGTCTTGGGCCACCATTACACTTGTCTTTAGCAATGCTGTCATGACCATATATAACCGTCAACAACTGGATCCAAAAATTTCAAACTTGGATTCATCACTCCATAATACTCTTTCCCAATGGTCTTCCAATCTTTGTGAGCTTTAGTATATCTTGTCCTTCAGAAAAAGTGGTTTCCTGGCTGCTACTTTTCCAAAAAGATATAAATTGTTCAAGTGCAAGGGGAGGTCACAGTAAATACTTGTCACTATAGCCTATAGCAGCTGTTTTGTTCCTTATTTTTTCAGTATTTAATGCTGTATTCAAAGAGATTATCTGGTCATCATACCAGTGCTAAAATAATGGTATATCTAATCCAATGGTGGCCCAAGACCAAGAATCTCGAAATTCACTAGGTGCCCCACTTACCACCGAGCCAATTGTGGGCTAAGGGTCTTATGTGATTGTTAGTCAAGTGCAAATTTCATTCACTTTGCTGCCTTAAATTAACTCGTTACTCAGAGCGATCTGTGTCTTCCAGCTGGGTAGCCAATCACATGCAGACCCGATTGGCTGGGAGCAGGTCAGGTGTCGGCTCAACCCTTGTGGTTGCAATGGTGACCCCTACCCAATATGGGAGGTACTGCAGCACTGATGTTATAATAATCCCACTGTGAAGGTGATTTGTCACTTTATTTTCTGTTGTTCAATAAGAAGTTTGTGTGAATGTTCAATTTGAGGGTCTTGAATAAAAAAAAAATCTCATTTCCAATAGGGGGCAGTGCAGACAGTTTGGGGAACCGCCAGACTAGCTTCACAGGGCGCACACATATCCATTTATAAGTAACAGAAAGATGGAAATACCTCCTCCCCTTACGCTCAGCAAACAGGCCTGATCTTAATATTCACCCTTGAAATGATCTCCCTCACTAAACAGGACTTCTTGTAGTCTTCGAGACCAAACTGGTTGGTTTTTCATGAGTTCTCCAAGTCTCACCTTTTCATGCCACTGCAGCAGAATGGCGCTGCTGTTGTCGGAGGGCTTCTCGAAGCCTCTGTAGATGTACTTCATGAGCAGATCCACACCGTTCTTATCCAGGGATTTGACCGCGGGCTCGATGTCGCTGCTCCTGAACGACGTCAGCACCTTCAGGACGGCCGCCTGAGCTCTCTCCTGAGAGCCACCAGTGTGTGTGTGCGCGTGTGAGGGTTAAAAGACAATCGTTAATGCTAGCGCAGTCAGCAGTTCAAGGCAGCGTGAGTATATGTTCCTAAACACGGTGCTTCAAAGCACAGAGAGGCTTTACCTTTATTGCTGGGTTCTTGCTGTTGATTGGAGGGTTTCGTAGTGCAACGTGGAAGGCTGCCATCATGTCTCCTGTGCACCGCAACTGGTTAAGGAAACCGACACTGTCTTTCTCACTACCAACCAGAGTCTAAAATCAGGCCAGTGGCTATGTTAGGGGGGACCATTTGTTCCTACCTACATGTGCATTGCGGATATGAAGAGAATTCATTAATTAACTCACTCCATTAACCACCCGAGTGTATAAGGGCATATGTGGAGAACTATTCCGGGTAATATTGTATTATTACTGTAAACACTGTAATAGGGTCACTGTTGAAGGGCCGGCTGATGATCCCCAAATCGGCCTCTCTCACTCAAGACACAGCCAACCGTGTCTGGAGGGCACCGCTGGGACTCGAACTTTGGTCCCTGCGACCCAAGCACCCACTCACACAGTCCAACGGCATATAATGCCCCAAATAACACACCACTGCTATCAGTCTCTGGGAAAGTTCTACATCAAATGACCCCGATACAGAAATAGAGAGCCAACATGACGATGAAGGGAGAAAGACCAAATCTCTAGACACCTTCTCACCAAGTCCTTGCATCCCAAAATAATACAAACTTCAAGTGCCTGTTCCACTTAAGTATTTCCTCACCTCACTATCAGCTTACACAGCTCCTCCTGCTATTCTAAAAAACCATGTCAGTGCTGCTCTGGTCAGTTTCACATAGCATATTCAGTGAACTGGCTCCTTCTACCACATTAAATGCAACTAAAACACTGATGACTGGTTCAAACATGGGGAATAGCCACTGTGGAACGTGGAGGAAGGAAGGAGTGACTGCCGGATGAAATGTTTTTGAACGTGCATGGGTTTTGGGTGTCAAACGCAAATTAGAAAGTCTCACGGGACCAAAAAAGGGAAGAAAGTCACGACCTAGCAGGCAGCCTTGTGAAGTTTACATAAATGATAACAAATTAGACACACAGGTGGTGGCGACAGGCCATGACGTTCCCCAAAGAAAGACAGTACAGGAAGAGTATCTTCATTTTTTTTTTTTTTTTTCTAAGTAAAACCTTAAATCTATTCTGCATAATAATTACTGCATTAGCGTTGGTGTTATATTCAAACAGAAGTTGTTGTTTGACATCGTCGAATGAAATGCAAATGCTGCCGACACGGAGTAACAAACACAAAGTCAGCTGGGACCCAGAACACAGCCTTGAGGGACCTCGTGTGTTTCTAGATAACCTCCACAACACTGCGACGTTAACACGTTATAGAGTTGGCTGAATTCCCCAAAGACTGGTACTAAAGATGGAATGCACTGATCTAATGCTTGTGTCTGTCTGAGACAAAAAACTCATTTCACCGAGCTCTGGTTCAGTCTAAAGTGTCTGTATCATAAATAATACTTAGGTTTATGAGAAAAACAGAACAGTCCACGCTGACAGTACAGTATATGCTCACTGGCTGTATGAAGATAATCAGGTACTGTCTTTTACTAGCTAATGAAGTTCTGCTATAATTACATATTGTCAAGTTTACCAAGTACTAATCATTTATTTGGAACGTCTACCTTGTATTTATAAATGGATATTACATTAGGTACAACGACCATAAAATTAACTTTGTGGGCATACAGTTACAAAATGCAGTCCATCTGACCAATACAGGACCATCACTGACGATAGGAGCTTCTGCACCAAGGAACTTGTAGATAGATCTTACAACTGTACCCCCTTTCTCGCATGTTCACACCGCAGGAAATGGGGACAATTGTAGTTCTTAGAATGCCTTGTGTTTGGACATGTTTTATAGGGTGCATAGGAACCCTGAGTGATGTAAGCTTGCAGGGATTGGTCCAGACTTAAGAGTGCTTGTACACCGGTGGCCCTATAAACAACAGATCATGTTAAGAATAGGAAAAATAAAATCAGACATGGACTGACATTGAAGTTCAGGATTTCCTGAGCCTATATGCAATGGAGGCCAAGATTCGTCTAACTGAATTCGCTCGGCTTACGTCACTTCACCGTCACACAGCGTTCCTGCTGGCAGTGCGATTGCAAACTTAAAAAAAGGATTGAATTTAATTCTTGGGGGAGCAAAGCGGGGGATAGTTCCTCCCAAATTAGTCCATAGAACTGTTTGGTGCGAAAGCGCCTAATGATACAGTACTTTTACAGGGCCCAGTTCAAATCTTCAGGTTCCAAACGTGCACACCTGTATCACTTGGGTCTCTGAGACTTTGGAATTAGGCCATTTTGATTCAGGATTTTAGACTGGGTCGAGGGGTTTTGGAATTTGCAAATGGTAATTGTGGTTTTGGGACTAGGGATTGAGTGATGATGGGGTTTTGGGATTTGGGATTCAGCCATACGATTCTGGGATTGTGATTTGAGCCACATGATTTCAGGACTTGGGACTTGGACTTCGGCCATGGGTTGATTGTTTGATTGGTGTTTTGTACTTTTTATGGCAGAAACCAGTCATGGTAGGTCTATGTCATTATTTTGAGGCTGCTAGACTGATTAATAGTCGAGATTAAGGCTTTTCAGGCCTTTTGGCCATGGGGTCTGAGGACTCAGGATAGAACTTTGGGACCATGGGGCACTGGGCCTTGGGTATTGAGTTTTGAGTATTGAGTATTGATTATTTCCCTGTGGTGTCCTTTGAAATGTTCATCGTGATCATAACAGGTACACGGTGAGACAAGGAGAGCACTTACATGCACTGACGATAACCAGATTTCTGCATTATCTAATTATTATTAAGTGGTCATGCAAACAGCATACTCCAAAATCAGATAAAGAAATTTGATAAAGCATTCGCTTTCACACTAGGGCTAGGGTATCGAACGTGGTCACCAGGTTATTCTGAGAAACTTTGCTTCTTTTGGGCTTGTTTCCATAGACCTGGTTGCAGCTCTGCCAAGCTGCCATGGTTAAGCAAGAACCTTAACCCACAATTACTTGAATTGTAGGACTGTATCAATTGTAAGTCGCTCTGAAAAAGGGCATCTGCTATATGACGAAATGCAAATGTACCAAATAAACTGGAAACCTAGTGCATCATCATCTGCGTGCTGTTTCTCCTAGGGCTTGACTAATCCCTGTGCCGGTCCAGATAGCATCAGCAGGAAGTGTACAGGTACAGCGGCGGACAGAGCGGAAGATAATGATCCCCATGCAAACCAGAGGGCTTAACCACAATGACCGTTCACGTCCTGTGGTTGCTGGCTCACGACCCAAAGCCAGCGATATGCCAAGCATGTTCAGTTTAATCCTTAACCCTGCGATACATGCAAAAAAGCATAACCAAGGCTGAAATGACACACCAGACTCATCAGTCAGGTGAGGCTGCCTTTGCTTTGGCAACAATGCAGCATTATATGAGACGGCCTGGCCTCTGAACACCATGGAGCTGCAAACAAACACAGGGCTCCATTACGCAGGTCACGCTGCCGTCACATGCTCAACAAATGGCTGCCATTCCATTCAGAAGGCCATAATTACAAAGCCTGGTCGTTAGCTGGCTGCCAAGCCTGATTTGTTAGGATATCTTCTATAACTGTAATACATTCACAATGCAAAATGTAAACAGTAAACCAATGCCTAAATATGGGTGGACAAAAAATAAGTCCATTAATTATCTGCTGTATCCATGTTGACTGCTGGATCAGCGCTGGTTCTTGGCAGCATCCATGATGACTGTGTGCTGGATCTCTACCCTACATCTACAAGCTGGCCCAGGCATGTCCAGTCCCTTTTAAGGGTTGCTCAAGCACACCTAATTTGAGACCCAGAACCCCTAAAAATAGTAAGTCCTTTTTTGTTTGACTGAAACGTTTGCCACTGATAAGTTGAAAATTTTTTTAAATCATAGAACATAGATTTAAACAATATTTTAACATCAAAATACAGCAGTCCCCCCTTGCCTCACAAATGGTATGATCCAAGTGATGGCTTTGGGGCTCACAGACCAAGCATTAATGTTTTCTCGGATTTCTTGGTGGCTTTCCAGTCGCCGATTTTGTTGTCAGATGTTCTTCCTTCACAAGTGTGGGGATCGTCCAAAATGACTTACGATATAAACGTTTTTGTTTAAAAGCTCTGATCCTAGAACCAGTCCTAGTTTGCTGGATCTATATGCTGGCCCTAAGCTGCTCATAATACTGTATCGAACAGCCCTAGGGATTAATTAGGGAGGAACTGTGCCCTGCAGAGCTCCCTCAAGAACTACATTCGCTCCAGGGCTTTTTTCGTTTGCGTTCGCACCGCCTGTAGGAATGCCGTGTGACGCTGCAGTGATGTGCAAATTTTGCTTAGACGGCTTAAAATTTTCTTGTACGTCCCCCATCGCATATAGGCTCTGTAAAGCCTGGATTTCATTGCCAGTCCATTTGTCTGTGTTTTTTTCCATCAAGTATATTTAAAATGGGCATCACTACTAGTGGTGTAATGATGCATCGCAAAAATGGGACGATGTCTATCGTCGGGCATGACAATGAATCTTCTGTATAATCGGATTACGCGTTCCGAATTATGCCGCCATCTAATGCAATTCCATTTTTGAACACCAGAGGGAGTCATACTAAAGGATGCATATTCCGTTCTCAGTGATAATCCTAATTTCTTTTAAGTGCAGGAGACTACAGATTCTTTTTTGTTAAAAAACTTGTACAAGAAAATGTGCATTGTTTTCATGGTTTACACTTCAGAAATAAAAAAGAAATGTCTTTTGTCAAATGTAAAACCAATAACTGTGAGAAAATCGAATTGTGACCTCAATATCATGGATCGAATCATGAGCAACATGTATCATTATACCCACAGTCACTGCATCTAGAACAATTACTGTACTCTTAATTCTGGACTATGGCCTTGAAGTACGAGCCAAAAAAGGACATACATTCTATATCGGTGCTGGCCCTATCCTAGTCATCTGCTGGTTTTATTGCTGGAACCACAGTGTTTACATACCAGATCTACTGTGGTTGACTGCTTGATCTAGGCTGGATCTATTGTGGGCACATGCTGGCTATCTCGGGATAAAGCTCTCTACATGGCATAAAATAGATATCTCAGGTTAAAGCTCTGTACATGATGCAGAGTAGATATCTCAGGTTAAAGCTCTCTACATGGTACAGAATGGATATCTCGGGTTAAAACTCCGTGCATAGTGCAGAACATACCTCGCGTGTAAAGCTCTGTATGTGGTGCAGAATAAATATCTCGGGTTAAAGCTCTGTACATGGTGCAGAATGGATATCTCGGGTTAAAGCTCTGTACACAGTACACCATGTAGTGCCTAGAGAACAGTGCAAACGGTGCAGAAGGCATATCTCGGGTTAAAGCTCTTACTGTACCTGGTGCAGAAAGGATATTGCCTGATCAGGTTATCCACCTCGCTCGTGTCTGGTCCTTGCTGCTCGGCCGCTTCGTCCTGCTGCTCCTCCACGAAGCGATTCTCGTCGAACTCATCCACGTCCACCTTCCTGAAGCGCGAGGACAGCGTGTTTTTCGCCATCGGCTTTACTTCTCACACGGATCCGGTTCTGAACGCGAGCAGGAATCGATCATGAATCCCGGAGCTCGGCTTTACTGCAGGGCTCTGCTGCTCTCAATCAAACCTCTCAAAGGCATCGAGAAGTCAAACTGCGTCCATCACGCTACTGGTGCGTAAAAAACAAACAGCACAGGTTAGACCAGCAGCACAGGTTAGCCGGGCGGCGCCTCCTGCTGGACGGAGTGCAGGAGCGTCGGTGATTTTAGAAAGGAATCGGTTGTTTTTTTCAATTGAGCTGGAGAATCGACTCTCACTGCTGATTCAAAAACGCTTATTATAAATGCGTCACCGCGTTACGTATATCACAGCCTTCCGTGTATTATAGAATTCTGTAGTGTCCCAAATCACACGTTGTTCTATACAGTTCTCCATACATCACAGGGTTTCATAAATCACAGCAATCCATACAGTACTCAGTATGAACAGTGTGCCTATCACAGTGCCCTACGCATCACAGTGTTATATAGTTCTATACATGTACAGTGTTAGTTAATCACAATGTTCTGTAAGTCACGGTGCCCCATCGTGAGCGCAATGTGGGTTAGTGATGGGCTGATATTGGCATCCATTGGACAACCCATATGAGCCTAAAGATTTGTCAATTTTGCAACACCTGGGTTCATATTAGTAGCCCATGTGGGTCCCTAATGTTCCCCACCTGACACTTGCTTCACCGCCATTAGGGGCCCACATGGGTTAAAATGTACGAGATCCTTATAAACCCTACTTGTTGCCCACCCTGGTCCAATCATTAGCCCACATAAAGGGACAACAAGGGGCCCATGTGGGGCCAATAGATCATTCCTCACTCAGGGCCCATCTGAAACCCACACTGGCCCCAATGGACACATCTATGTCGGCCCAAAATGGTTTGCCTTAAAAGGGACCAAATGCCAGCTCATTTCAAACCCATGTGGGGCCCACATGCACGTTATTTTACTGGTCTTGGTGGTAGAGCTGGTATTACCTAATTCAGGAGAGTTTGATACTTCTGTATTCCCGATTTGTTTTTTTTGTTGTTGTTTGTTTGTTTTTTCCACAATTAGCTCATCATTTCAGGAAACGCCTTTACAATCACTCCAGCTACTTAAGTACCGCAGTGTAGCTTTAGTATAATTCATATATCCAACAGAGGGCGCTGTTTATAAGTGGATACGTAGCTGCGCGCGTGAGTGGTATTGACATGGCCGTGTCCTAAATGGTACAGTACTCCCTACTCCCTCAAATGTCATAAGGTGTTACAGATATTCCGAGCAAGCAAAATATAGCATTGGGGGTAGTGTATGAGTGGATTGTAGGATTTTATGAGTTGTATGTTTTGTAGTTTATTTGAGCTTTTTAGATCATGGCAAATGGCAAAGCTCTTGGAGGTCAGAATGGGATTTGGTTTTACCTCGTAGCGCCCGGCCTCCTGCGCTTGTGATTGGTTAGCGCTAAGGAATCCACCAATCAAATGGTTGTGGTGGAAAACGGGTAGGAAAAACATACATAACAGCTCTAGCTAGCGTGCTAAGTAAGTGTTGTTTGAGAGGCTCAGAAACACGAAGCTGCATTCACGCTAGATGTTGACACTTTAATTCATTTTCTCGTCCTTGGAACTTAAGTCTCTGTTTAGAAGGGAGATGGGTAAGAGATATTACTGTGATTACTGTGACCGGAGCTTTCAGGACACACTACACAACAGAAAGAAACATCTGAACGGTGTTCAGCATCACCGAGCCAAAAAAGCCTGGTTCGATCATTTCAGAGGTAATGGCTGTTAACGTCTTTTCACCGTCTCATTTAATTTTAAGGTTGATTTCAGACTCATTTGTGTGCTTGTTTCTGTGGCTTTAGGAGCTGCAGAAATTCTGCAAGAGGAGAGACTCAAACGGCCATGCAGGAAGTTTCTGCAGACAGGTAAAGCCTAAAAAGAGTCTGGCTCCGTCCCAAATGACTTCATTCCTCATGTAGTGCACTAGGGGTTTAATGCCTTATGTGCTAGTCTACTCCACTCACGCTGTCTTTAAGGTTGTTGCTGAATAGAGTATTGTATTTACCACATGAGCACGCGAACGGCACAAATTTTGTAGACACGTGAAGGTGCACTTTTGCTCGTCTTCATTAAGAAGGACTCTGTAATACTCCTGGCTTTTAAAGCACTTTTTGTAGTGTTGCATGGTTGTGCTGGTGTGAATGGGTCCAGCAGTGCTGCTGGGGTATTAAGTGCTGGGTTGAGGGCAGCTTGGCAGTGCTTGGACTTAAATCCTGGACCTTGTGCATAGTCCAGGTCTTTAATCGCTGTGCCACCACAGTCCACCACATTGTGTGTGTATGTAGAGTGTGATGTGTTTTGTTTAATCAAATCCTCTCTTTCTCAGGCCAGTGCATGTTTGGTTCTAACTGCCGCTACTCTCACATGTCTGAACAGGAGATGAAGTTTTTGGAGCATCAAGTTGTAGGTAAGGTTCTGATCATATGAGTTTTGTGTTGAACAGTAGGAGCTCAGGTTCTACATGATAGCTTTGCTCGATTATGCGCTAGTTGTTGTTAACGTTAAACTTCCATATTAGGTAGAGCTGTAATGATGCTCGATGTCCCAATGTGCCTCTGTTTATTACTCCATTTAATTCTGTGTTCTGTTTATGGAATTTGATGCAGTTGCATTTTTTGAACAGCAGAGGGCATGCATCATGCTCACGCATTTAAAACTTGTAATACTTTTAATTGCATTAAATTACGTTTAATTAAAAAGGAAGGTGTAATAAAGTAGAGCAATTAAAAATTTTATACCCCTGTTTGTAGTTATTTATTTTAATTGCAGGGGATTACTTTTTTTTTTTTTTTTTTTTTGGTCAATTAATAACTGATTCAAGAAATTGTGCATTGTTTTGTGTTGTGTTGTTTTGTGTTACATGTAAGAAATAGCAAAAAATTGTAAGAAAACCAAATCGTGAGCAGAGTGCGTCGTTACACTCCTTAATTTGTCGTTTTATTATACTTAATTATTACTTTTAATGATAATTAATAATTCAGACTTGAGAGAGAGAGAGAAAAACTGCCTGGTCTGAGTGCAGAACAAAAGATTTGTTAATGAACAAAAGGGAAATGCTTCTATGTTCTACACCCGTGAGTTATCCTTGCACAGAAAGGCCGGCTGAATATAAACAGGTGGGATGTTTGAAAATGGAAAGGCACACATGATGTGATGATCCAGGAAAGGGTTAAATAATAAATGGTGAACGGTGGCAGTGGGAGATCTTTGACTTTTTCATTGTAGATCCTCCCAAATTGGTCTCTCCAACCATTTTGTGTGCAAGTGGCTATAGGTTACCATCATAGCCAGTGAGACATTTGGGTTTTTGGTTACACACAGTGTGATTTAATGCAGTGTTTCTCGGTCCTGGTCCCTCCTGCTCTGCACAATTTAGTGCTTTTCCTGTTTAAAGACACCACTTTAACTCAGTAATGGGCTCGTTAATGAGCCTAGTAATTGGATCGCGTGTGTTGGGAGCAGGGTAAACACTAAAACCTGCAGAGCGGTGGCTGGACCAGGGTTGAGAAACATTGCTTTAATAACGTTTTTTAATATTGCTTATTCTCATTTTATTTTATATATAATAACGCAGAGGTGCCGGAACGCATGCGCTCCAAATATGAGCGGTTTTAGATCGGAGCGGTACCTGAATCCGGCACAAATGAAGTAATAAGGTACATGTAAAGCTCCTCTGCGAGAATACCGGCAGCGGATGGTGCCACCTAGCGGTAACCCTGGGAATTCGCCACAGTAATGTCAGTACTGTAATCTATAGTTGCCGAATGGGTCCTGGCTCTGTGGTCGGCCACCAAACAGCTTCTGGCTGATTAGGACCATCTGCTGGCACACACTCGCTGTTCACAGACCTCTGTCATTGCGAAATGGATTAAAACAATCGGAGACCCATTAACTCTGAGAAGTTGGCAGGTGATGAATAAAACGAATTAGTCCAGATGGCTGCTCAGTTTGGAGGTGAGCACGATGTGTGGATTCGTTGAGTGCACTGCACACATTAAGATGCTGAACGTTCTGAGCGAAATGATGCAGATTAACGTCATTAGTCTCGTTCCAATATGCAGCGGCTCGACGTGCCTAAAGGCGCATGATGTACAATATCCTGTAAACAGTCTGTCTTCCTAAAATGTCTGAGAGGTAAGAAGCCATCCCTCTGTCTTCTGACAGATGAAAGACGACAGGAGGCGAACCCGGACCATGACGAGTCCTCAGCTGAACCTGAGCTAGACGAGTGGCTCTCCAGGCGAGAGAAGAAGAGGGCGGCGCTGAGCACGGGAAGGTAATTGGTGTCCTAATTAAAACTGTTGCTTGTTGTCATGTGGTCATATTGTCTCTCATGACACCCAAGTGTCTACGAAGTATTTAATTATAAAAAGTGTAGGGCTGCTCCTGGTGGTTTCCTACGGAAAGGCACTACTGGGTGGCAGTGCGAGCCACTTCACTCACTATGTAGAGAGATTAATCATAAAAGGCGTATTGTTGTGAACCTGCCAGTTTTGAGGGGGGTGAAATATTTTTTTTACAGGATCCTTGTGACTAATACATATTGTGCAGCAAGAGATGAGCTGCTGTGTCTGACTGTACATCTCCAAGGCGGAGCGAGCCGGTAATAGAACCTGCACTCTGTGTTACAGTGTTTTAAAACTGGAGGAGCAAACGGGAGCTGAAAGTGGTGACGTTCCACTGTTTCTGCTGTCCATCCCAGATCTTCCTCCGTCTCTCCTTCCTCTACAGGCTGGAGGATGGAGAGGACCAGGTCATACTGAGTGGGGCTGAATGTAAATCCATGTTTCTGCCTGGTATTATTTTACCAGAGTCCTGCTGCGTGACTCCCTAATAGGGGTGGGTTTTGGAAAGGACTTCACAATACGATGCGCATCACGATATCTGGGTCGATATATCATGATCATTGCGACGCTGAATGTGTATTTACCTTTATGGAATTCCCACTGTAAAGATGAAACATTGTAAGTCGGACCATTGTAACACGGGGGTATCCGTAGATTTGTTTTTGAGTAAGCGGAGGTTTGCGTCACCACTTTTTTTTGTAATAAAAATAAATAGTAAAATCATTAAAGGACGGGACGGTGCCTTACAGCTCCAGAGATCCCTGGTTCAGTCCTGATGTCGAACTGTGTGGAGTCTGCATGGCCCAATCGTGGGTTTACTCCAGGTGCTCCGGTTTCCTCTCACACTCCAAAGACATGCATTAGGTTCACTGGTCGCTCTAAATTGGTCCTGTGTGAATGTCTGACTAGTTTCAGTGTAATTTTACCCCGGTCATGAATAGCCATTGATGCTGATGCAATGTTATATAAATCAAACAAATAATTCAATTAAAATACAATCAATACATTTTTTAAAGAGCAAATTGCACAGTGGCGTCCAAAACATTACCTCCCTTTTAAAACAGTGGCAGCTTGTGGCTTTTAAAATAGGGGAAAGTTTGTTCCTACAAGATCACTTTATTTCACCGGCCAGTCAGTGGTGCGCTTATAATGTAATCTGTAACAGCTGCAGTTACTTGTTCTCTAACAGAGCTCTTTGATATAACATTATTGTAAATATTGTAAATAAATTCGCCTTTCTGGCTTGTTATTGAAATTTGAGACGTCGGGCATCTTTCTGGTTTTCTGATTGACCCCTGGTTACAGGATTCCGCCTTTTTGAGAGGTCGACCAATCGTTCTAAAGAGCAGCCAGGCGTCCATGCAGGGCAAGTGGAGTGAAATGTTTTCTCTTCTGGCTCAGTGTTCATTTATTAAGCGTTGGTCCTGTTGAATTGGTGAGTGCACGATCATGCAGTAAACACTCAGAGACTCATGGCTGCACCACCACAGGGTGATGTTGAATGTGATGTACAGTAATGTGCGAAAGTCTTAGGCCACCATTAGGTTTGTTGTTCTGTTTATTATGATGCAAACAAAAAATTCAGGAAATGCAGTGGAACCTCAAAATTCGGTCGCCTCTTTACTCAGACATTGGGCAGTCCCTTTGATTTGTTTTGCCTCCCAAGTTCAAACTAAAAGTTCCGACTTTGGACATCAGCACCCTAAATGGAACACTCAATGGTGCGATCTTCCAACCACCAGTCGGTGGCAGTACTGCACCAATACGGTATGCTAATTGGCATAAAGGAAAGAAGAAATTTCCCAAATGAAAACGTTGCAGAAATGGGCTATGATCAAAAGCATATGATATTATATTGTATATCAGTCTACAGGTTTCATACAGACCCCCCCCAGTCTTGGCGCTGCTGTCCCAGTGATAAAACTGCCTTTGCCTCAGCAGCTATAAAGTTTAATTCTAGGTTCACTTATTCTATGTGTTTATTGAGTTTATGCATTATATTACAATCCTTCATGCTTTTAATCATTAATTACATACGAATATAGGTGCAAAAGACAGTAACTTGGGGCTTGGGAATGGATTAAAAGTATTTACATTATTTCATTCCGTCAAATCAGAGTTCGTTTGACCTTCCGGAACCAACTGAGTTCGATTTTCGTGGTATGTCCACAAAGTAAAAAAAAGCCCCCAATTTTTGGAATAAAAGGGCGGCTTCTCTGAAAAAGTGGTTTCTGGTCCGCCACCGTTCCAAACGAATAATGATAGATGATTAGAAAATAATGAATGGTATTACTGGTCATTATACCAATGGCAGACCAAACAATATAATGACATGGTGGTCCAAGACTGTGAGTACTGTAGGTCTCTAAAGAGTTACTGTAATGTGGGGGTCCGAGCCCTGAGGAGCACTGACATTCTGGAGCCTCTGGTGAGATGGGAACCACATGGAGTGTGCAGCGAGCTGGACCTGTACCGGGAACTGGAACTCCACAACCGACAGACCTCACCTGGTTCACAATGCTGATCTGCTCTGGTTCGTATCCCGCCTGTGCTGAGGTGAGGTCAGCCGCTGTGTGCTACGATTGCTTATACCATGGATTCCAGCTGGCTGTACGCTCTGTACCTTTTCCAGTTGTTTCTCTTGATGTGTTTCTGCCTAGTCAGAGACTTCTGAGTCTCAGCAGTCCCTGAGGTGGTGGCTGGGTCAGTCACTTTATTATATTTACCACTAATATTTTGCATTTACAGACACCTCAGCCTTTTTTTTGCCAGAATTCCCAGGGTATAGGAAGGCATATATACTGAACAGAGCACCAGTTCATCCCTCCCTCCCTCTGATGCAGGACATCCTGTCTATGTAATGCCCAATCCTCCTGGGAGAGCACTAGGACTCAAATGCCAGGTCACTCTCCTGTTACCAATGTGATCTTTAAAGGAAACGAATGGTATTGAACGCTCATTTTCTAACCCATCAACGATTGGGTACAGGTCATGGGCTTAATAAGGTATTCATTTTGGCGTGTGAGCTCTTCAAGCATCTGAGCCAATTTACAAGTACTATTTCACTTTCCAGTTTGTTGCCAGAGTTTCTTCTGAAACCGTTAGCTGTCCCCCTTAGACCTCTGCCTCAAATTAATATAGTGTTTATAGTTTAGTCTCTTTCATGTATAATGGCTCTGTCCTGTATATTCAGGTGCTTTTGCTGTTGTCCCGAGGTCATTAGCATGCTTTGGCAGCACGCCGGCCCGCAGTAGCAATCTGTTGCTTTTGTATGCCTCCTGTGTCTGATGGCTCCGACTGATGATCCTCTGCAGAGAAGCATTTTCAATTTACTTCCAATTGTTTCTCGCAGCGCTTTGCCCGACCAGTTAGCCTGCATGTGCCCCGTCTTTGCTGTGCTCAATATTACAGTAGACGAGGATTTATTACACTCTGCTGGTGCAGTGATAAAAGGCTCTGTTTTGAGCAGAGCAAAACAAAAGCAAATAGCAAGTCTGAGGTTTTGTCTGCTACCACCTGGAGGCTTTTTGCAGGCTGGCCTGGACCCAACAAGCAAATGACTTTCTGCTCAACATCAACCTGCACTGGAAATGCAAAAGAACTGGCTTTCACTCTGTGTAGGGGTACAGAAATGTGGCAGGGTGTAGTGCAGTGATCAGGAATCTGCATCCCTGCCGAAACTAGGAATGAACTCGTGCATTGTATGGTGTCAACCAGGATGGCCCAGTGGTTTAGGCGTCGGATTTAAGAGCCAATGGGTGCATGTCCGCTTGGGTTTGAACCCCACTCCTGGTAAGTAAATGAACTAGAGCTCTTGTAATGTTTCCAGGTTTGTGCACCAAAAGGTCTAGGGTTCAAATCCCAGCTCTGGCATGCTCCAAGGCACTTGGCCCACAATTGCTTGGATTGTATCAATAGTCAGAGCTTTTGCTAAATGCTGAAAATGTAAATGTCATTGCCCCAACATACTGGGTACATGCTGTATGTTCAGTATGGCATTTTCTTTCACTTTTATATCTATATAAAATCTATACTTTTGGCTGGTAGAATAACCAAATGGAACCTGAAGAGTGTGTGTTGGATTAAGGTCGAATGAGTTAAATGATTTGGAACTCCTGTATTAACTAGGGTTTTTTTTGTTGTTGTTTTTGTTTTTTTAATGCCTTTACCCCCACTGGCATTAGAAAATGTATTTGGACACCACCTTCTCCGTTTTGCTCGCACACTCAGGCACATGGCACACGAGAGAATTTTCTTACCTAAGAAGTACCTAATAAAAATGAGTATTTTAGCCTTAAAGGGGTATCGTTCTGGTAATCGCAGCCTTGGCAGCCCTCCATTAGAGACGTTGCATTAAAATGTGATGCAGCCTACAAGATGAGTGAGTAAATATTGTTACTGATTTATTAAATAATACATGCATGTGCCGCTCAGTTCATGGACCTGGGTTTGTTTGACGTCGGTAATTTTGGTCTAGCTCAAATATTGCATACAGACACGATAGGCCGTGTCTAGGAGAGATAAGCTCGGTCAAGGGATCATGGGTATTAATGGTGGGTGTTGGAAAGGACTTCACGATATGTGTCACATACGTGGGTCACAATACAATTATATCATGATATATCGCGATATTCCACATAGTTCACTGAAAATATAAAAAACAGCCTAGTGGTTAAGGTAATGGACTATGGCCCAGTTGGTCCAGGGTTCAAATCTCACCTCTGCCAAGCTGCCACAGTTGGGTCCTTGAGCAAGGCCCTTAACCCAGAATTGCTTGGAATGTAAGACTGTACCAATTGGAAGTTGCTCTGGATAAGGGTGTCTGCTAAATGCTGTAAATGAAATATTGATAATTCAGAGGACAAAATTGATTTAACTTTTGCGTAGATTGTAGGTTACACCTACTTCCTGCTTCCTTCAAAAAATTTATATTTTCCTCTGAAAATTGATATAGTATATAAACAAAATCGCAATGTATTGCTGTATCGATTTATTTATTTATTAAGCACAGCCCTAATAGGCATCAGATACCCCATTAACATTATGGCCCTGCCCTTAAACTCTGTTCCAAGTGACGTTTGAGGATGATTTGTCTAAATTCTTCTCCATGGCACACACTTACTGTCGCTGAATTGTCCACACACAGGCATCCTGTAAACATCACCAGTTTAATTCAGTTGCTCACACAGTACATTTACATGTAACATCACATTTCATACTGCTGATTATTGTGGTTACATACATCATGGCGTTACACCACTGTAATACGATTACATGAGTCATTGACATGTGATTAAATATTATCACTCCGGTATGCCACGTGAAAAGATGCTAGAAATTGAATGTAAATTACACTCGGAGCAATCTGGCAAAGTATTGGTTAAAAATCACCATATTTGTATTTCATTAATATAATAAAATGATATCCTTAATATAAGATCAACACCCATCCCATGCTGATCAGTTAAAAATAGAAGCATGTTTTAAATGATATTTGCTCACATCTATGTCAAAACAACAAGATTACCATTTGAACTTTGGGAATTGAAATTCATGATATGTTTTTGACGTCCTGACATCGTTTAAGAGTACACGAATTATAGTTTCATTCACAGTAACTTGTCATACGAGTATGTTTTGCATATTTTTTTTTCAAATACAAACGCTAATTCTGACAAACGTCACACTTTACACACATACAAAGTATTTGAATTGTTAACATATGCATGCAGCTGCCAACATTTTAGCATAGATTACATCATTATTACTGCGTCACCCTCTTGTGTAGGATCGCGTGGAAAAACTTTAGACTTGATTTATGTTGTATGATTCAGAAAGCTTAAAAAAAAAAAAACCTTTGGTTGTAACACGAATGCTAGAGTTAGCTGGTGCTTGTTGGTTTCAGCAAGAGGAATCCGATTTGACCGATTCAGTTTCTAAGCAGTGGCCTGAATAAAGTGACCCTCTACTTTTTCTGGGGATTTGATTTTGGTTCCTTCAAAAAAGAAGTCCTGTCATAATGAGTCAAAGTGCTGAACCAAATCAGCCAGCTAACTCATTAATCACTACTTCATAGCTATCATTTCAAAGAAAATAGCTAAAGAATGTTAGGGTAAAAGATTGCTTCCTACAGCTCTCTGCATTGGTGCCCTGTCCTAGGGTTCATTCCTGCCTTGTGTCCTGTGCTGCTGGCTAGTTCCAGCTCGCTCCCCAACCCTGAACTGGATTAAGCTGGATATGAATGTATGAATTAAGGAAGGAAAGAACTACATCTCCCATAATACATTGATGGTTAGTTCATTTCCTTCTAACAAGGGGTGTTTTGTACGTAATTATTGGATGTAATGTAGTTTGTGCAGATATAGAAGTTGTTGAAATAGTGTTATTGTAACTTTTGTACATTTGTTTCCTTTACTTTCATAGCTTTAGCTTTATCTTATTCACTAGTAGTGGGGAAGAGCAGCTCTGGGTTGTCAGTCACATAATTTGACAGAACTGTAGAAGTTGAAACGTTATTACTAAAATATACTTCATTCGTAAATTCTTTCCTAATTTAGTGCCACTCATTTGATTGATATTTAGTAAATGAATAATGTCACAGGTTTAAATCCGTACAGTAAGATCACGCTGTTACATATTTCTGTCTTGATTCGGCACAGTTTTGAAATCATGTATCAGCAGCTAACCAAAAGATCTTGCTCCCTTAAGAAGGTTTCTCCACCAGTTTGCAAGCCCTGATTTAGTTTAATTAACAAACAAAACAAAAACAGATGTCCTAAACTGGTTTCTGCTGGATAATGAAAGGCAGAGGCATTTTGCATTTTGGTTTAAACTGCTGGATTAGCTGGCTGAGCACTTACTATTAGCGATCTAAAAAGCATTCTTGAGGTTCCTTCCCAGGAGGTTTAACCCCCATTCACACTTTGACCTATCTGACTCAACAATTCACAAGATGGCAGTGTGGGGCCACGACTCCCTAATGGGTCACATCTTGGCCCCTGTGATCCTAATGACTCATGTATTGACTCCTGTATTCAGCTTTAATAAATAAGCACTGGCCAGTAAGTGCAGCAACTGATTAAATGTGACAAGCAACTGTCCTTAAAACATGATTTTTTTTTTCTGGTGCACTTCATAACTACATCATGGAGCTATTCAGCTCTAACCAGCTAATTCAGCATGAAACCAGCACTTAAACCAGCGGTAAACCATCATGAGCTTGCAGAAACCATCTATGCCCAGCAACCTGCACATCTTGCCCATTTTTTTTCTATTCCATGCTTCAAACCAAGACTTTAGCGTGCTATGCTTCGAAGCTAGTGACTTAGCACACCTCGGTGCTTTGGTTAGAGGTAGTAACTTCAAGAAAGACCTCTAGTATTGCTGTATATAATACTGTATATCACACTCAATTTCACTGGACGTACCTTATACATACTTGTTCTCAATCGGTCTTCCTTATTTGGAAAGCTACACTAAGGAAATAGAAGAGCAAGCAAAGTGGGGTCTTCTCCAGCTTACAGTCAGTCTCGTTTAGATAATCAGTGGCACAAATGAGGCTCAGTATGATTGAGGTTGTGTTATTAAAAAATGAAATCACAGCTGAATACGGGCATTATGTAAGCTGGTGCTAATATGCCACTAATATTAAGCTAATATGCTACTGATGGCTACTGCTAACACGATCGTTTAATATCTTACATCATCTGTCTTTTTGAGGCACTGAAATATCTAATAGAGGAAAAAATATATAATTACATATAGACAGCCATCTATTTTACACTGAGTGCTGAATGCATAGACATGCTTTGTAACACACACTGTCAGACAAAATATTGCTTCTGAGATGTTCTTAGACACAACAAATGCTTAAACAATGTCATTCATTGGTGCATTTCAGTGAGTAGCAACTATAATATATTATAAACTATAGAAATCCATCCAGCTTTAGTAGTCTGCAGAAAAAAATACAATTTTTTTTGAAGTGTTATGACACCAAAAGAAAAAAATGCAACATAGCACTGATTTTAAAATAGCAAACTCATAATAGCTGCTTATTAACAAGGTAGACATGCTAACAATTTGTGATTTCTGAGTATCAGTTTAAATCATCATGCTGTGAGAGATTCATTTATGAGGCTGAAAATACATGACTACTAATGGTATTTACCAGACTCTTGTTATCCACCTCTTGTGCATAATTAGGTTCTAGTCTTTACACCTCCATTCTGAGACAGTATGTAGCCTAGTAGCAGTGTGATTTGGGATACAGACAATTTGGCAAACTGGCTAGTTAACTACTAAAATTAGCTAGCTTTAGACATGGAAACATGGGATTTTAGCAGAAACCTTAAATTACATGCTTGTTTTTTTCCACTGATTTATTTGCTAGTAGAACATAATGCACATAGCAACCAAAGCTAGAAAACTGCTAACTTTCTTATTAGCAGAATCCTGTGAGATTTGTTGAATTATTAATAGATAATGAATAAATTTTGTTAAATTTAAAAAACCTTCTTACATACTTAGCAGGTCTCTGTTTGTATAATTAAAAAAATGTGATATTTAGGCTCTGAATCTGTATTATCCGAATTAACCACACAATAGGAGTTTAAAATCGTTTATAAGATATAGGGATCTTTGCTTTAATAATCACGGCAAGAACTGCCCCCTTCTGTCTCGGTAAAAGTGTGCTAGCAATTATGTTGATCCAAATATTACTGCACACAATAAATAATATAGATCAAATCAGAATAGGTTAATCAAATTTCAAAATATCACAGATCCTTCTCAAGCTGTGAGATTCCTCGCTAGCGTAAAGCCCTGTCAACAATTTGTTCCGAGATGCTAGTTTTAATAAACGCCCCACTTTGGGTTTGCTTATGATAACGAGGTTAGAAACGAGAAAGAAACAAGTACCATTATCGTATGTGCAGCTTGAATTATGGTTCATCTGCATAATGGCGCTCTCGTATTGAAAGCAATTCCAATTAGAGATCGGATCTGACAGCACAGACCTATTAAACACTACATTATCGAGACATTAATAGGACTTTCAATTGAAGAGCCATTACGTTCAGAGGCGAGACCATAAACAGGCATTGCACAGCACTAAAACGCCTGCCCGGGGCAGCTTTCGATTTTTTTTAAACACTAAAAAACTTTATGGGGTGTTTTCCCACTCCCAATACTATATAAAATGCTTTTAAAAAGACAAAGAATAAAGACATCTAAAGCTCGAACTGCTCTTATTACAGCTGATACTCGGGTCAAACATTTGTGGAGCATTAGATTATAAGATAGCTATGAAAAGCAATTCTAACAAACCAAATATTTAATAGTAATATATTTCTGATTGTAGAAGGCTTTAATATAGAAGTACAGTACAAAGTGATGCATGGTATTCGTTTCTCTATGCCCAGTAATCAATCAAGAATACCAAGTCTGCTCTTAGCAATCATATTTTTCCAGTGTAACAGTCACAGTAGTTCAGCACTGCATATGGGTCAATGAAACATTTTACAAATTCCATCTCAGTAAGTACAGGATGCATTTTGCTTCTGCAAATATGATTTTTTAGCAATATAAAGCCTAGACTGTCAGCCACACATCAGCGCTTTCATAGTTTAAGCCCACTTTTCCTGGTCAGGGTTGATGGGGTTCTGGCACCAATCCTGGATTTAACAGGCACATGGACGAAAGTCCATCACCATGCTAACTCGACCGGCCTCCCTTTCCTCTGACACAGCCAAACGTGCTCGTGTCTGAAGGCACTATTGGGCCTCCAACCTAGGTTACTGCAGTGGTAAAGTAAGCTAGCATTTTAGTGAGCATTGGTAATAATAATAATTATTATAATTGAATGTGGCATGGTGGCGCTGTGATTAACGCTGCCACCTCCAACCCCAGGTTCAACTCCTGGTCCAGAATCGGCCTGTGTAGAGTGTGCATGTTGTCCCAGTGTCTGTTTGGGTTTTCTCCACATATTCTGGTTTCCTCCCACATTCCAAAGACATGCATTGTCAATTGGTGTCTCTAAAGTTTGGTGTCTCAATTGTTCCTGCTCCCCAAATGCGACATCATGCCTTCTTTTTTTGGCCGATTGTGCTTCATAACATTTAGGGTTGTGTAATAATTGGGATAAAAAAATGTTGACATCAACTTATTTCAATCTCTTTAACTTGACAGATGTTCCCTACTGTGCAAAAGTCTTAGGCCACCATTAGGTTAGATGTACCAATGTTTTAGCAATGATGATCATAATGACCATTTATAACTATTTATCAGCCTCTTCATTACAACCAGGAAATCAGCTTCTAGAGGCTACAGTGGCAAGGTACTGGACTAAAGACCTGAAGGTCCAGGGTTCAAATCCTACCCCTGGCAACTGCCACTATATCAATTGTAAGTCACTCTGGATAAGGGCGTTTGCTAAATGATGTAAATGTAAATGACTTCCCATTACACTGGAGCAATAGCAGCATTTGGCAGCTTCAGCAGGATGCCAGGCTGGTCTTTTTGGAAGAGTAGCAGCCAAGTAACCAAGTTTTTTTTGCAAGGGGAACAGGGTGAAAAGGCTAAGTTATGCTAAACCTCGCAAAGATTGGAACGAAGATCAATGGGAGGAAGAATTATGGAATAACAAATCCAAGTATGAATTTATTGACAGTGTTATATATGGTCATTATACCATCATTAAAACAACAAATCAAATGGTGGCCTTAGACTTTTTCACAGTACTGTATATATGTGTTGTATATGACTAAATTACTTCTTATCTCTTAAAATGCATCGATGTAGCTACACTGTTGTACCACCTGTAAATTACTGGACTATTGAATTTAGAAATGCCTACAATTAATATTTTATGCATTGAAAAGTGTTCACAAAGGAGGAATTGAATAAGAATGTTATTATAAGTATCTCTTTTCATTATAATGCCATTGACCCATATGTTATTGCTGTGGATGTAATATACAGTATCGGTTATCTTTGGGGGTTTGCTGATGTTGGGTCTAATGAACATTTTTTTATGACTTCTAGCATGCTTTAAATATTTAAAATATCCTTTTATGCTTTTAATGTATGCAGATATATAGGCATAATTTCTTCCTGTATAATACTTTTATATATACGGTGTAATCTCTTTGGCTCTGTATCATTCATTCATAATCTATGCTATATGTTCAGTTTTACTCCTTTAATATATTTAAAACCACAGTGATTAACAGTTAATCCCGCCCCAAAACCTCCTGTCTTTATTCATTCATCCTGTAATTTCTTCTGATCAGTGTTAATGTTAAATCCTGGCTAACATTTAGGTAGGTGGTCCCACCAGGGGGCATTGTCAGACTAAGTTGACTTGAGGCTATGCCACTTATTAGACCTATTACCAACTATTTAAACAACACAAAGTAGTCCGTTACATAAACAAAAGTACATGACTCAATCCTGGGTCTTGGATTAGAGTTACAGCCTGTAGGCTTCACTCTCTGCAGGAATAAACACATATGTTCGACACAAACACTAAAAGAACCGAGTGTAGCAAAGTGCTGACAAAAGTGTGCTGGGCAAATCAATAAAAACAGTCCGTTAAATGTAACACCTAGAATGTTTTACAATACAAACCGCAGAAGGACACTGCAGCTCATAAACCCTATCATCCACACGCCTTGTTACTGAATACATTGCCAGATGGGTCTTCCTGCTGCTTAGTGAAGCTGTAGGGCGTTTGATAAATGGGCTATTCCTGTTGCTGTGTTTATATCAGTCAGTTAATTTTTACTGACAACATCTGTTTTCTCAGGTCTCATTTACCTGCCAGACTGTTGGTCAACATGAGGACAGAAATGCCACCGTCTTATTTAATACTCTCTTATGCCATCATAACGGCCAATTCTGTCAGGTAGAGATTCCCCCAGTGCCACTTTTAACCCACTGGGTGCCATTTAATTTGTGGGAGCCTATTTCTCACATGCTGATACAGATCATTTTCAGTGGGATTATGATCTGGTGATTTTACTAGCCAGTCAGCGTGTCCCAAATTCTGCCACACCCAATCCGATCGGTTGTTGACCACACTCTGAGCTGTGGTATATCTGAAGGCGGAGGAGTCATTGCTGTGCCCCACCAAAATGACAGGGGTAAAACGTCAAGTTTATCTTGCATTGCTGAGCAGAACTACAGGACACCCCATGCAAATTGACGACAGGCACTACAGTCCCCAGTCAGAGCTAGTTTTTTTTTCTTTTATTCTCATGGAGTAATGAACACCCACAGATATTTCAGAGATTCAGCCACAATGCAGGCAAGGTAATGATAGCTTATATGCTTAGTTCATACAATTAATAAAAATGCTTTAGTGTTCATTTGTTCTTCCTTTCTCATCCATGGAGTGACGCCCACTTTAGTGTTCAATCACTTAATTCATGTAGTGTTCAACAGGCTTATTTGTTATGTCCAGTTGTGCCCCTAGGACTGATTGGCAAGCACAGGGATACAGCTGTGCCCCTCTAAATTCTGCGAGTCTGGAAATGCCCCTGTATGAAGAGCAGTATTGGCACAAAAGTTTGTGCATGTGGAAAGGATATCACAATGTGGGCGGAAAAGGTGTCATTATACTTTAATTCTGGACTCCTAGATCCGTACAATGCCTTTGGTGCATCAGCTTGAAATCAGCTTCAAAGCTCATCATAAACATATCATTTTCCAGATTATTTACACAGTTTGTCCTTGTGACATTGAATTCATGAGTAAAAAGGCAGCAGTTCTGAAAATTAAAAAAGTTGAACAGCGTGGGAACAGTGATCAAGTCCCTTGTTTAGTACTTTGTTGGGTCACCTTTTGCTATGATCAGTCTGGACAGATTTCTACCAGCTTTACACACCTAGACTGAGGAATATTTGCACGTTTTTCCTCGTGCGATGGACAGCTTACTTCATGTCCTTCCACAGATTTTTTACTATGTTTAGGTTGTCCTTAAGCAATTGAGGCTCTGACTTGGCCACTCAAGGACACTCGCCATCCTATGCTTATGACACTTAAATGTTTTTTGGCAATTTAATTAGGGTTACTGTCAGGCTGGAAGACGCAGAGGGCGGTAGGCATTTCTCAAGAGCTTGGGTTTCTCAAGAGCCCCATAAAACATTTTGCCACATGGCATCAGAAGCGCCCACGAGACTTGGTATGTCACTTGTTCAGAAGAGCCTTCCTTTTTGCCACCCTGCCATTCAGAACAGCTTTGTGCAAAGCCTGTGAGATTGTTGTCACACGTACGGACCAAGCAGTCCCACAAAGACTTTTGGGTTCTTCAAAGTTATCACTGACCTCTTTGTACCTTTCTTGATCACTATCCTCCTGGCTCAGTCATCCATTCTGGAGGGGGACACCGATCTTCTCAACATGTTGATGGTGCCATACAATCATAACCACTACAGCTGCTATCAGGTGGAGGCCCATTAGCTTTGTGTGTGACCATGAAAGTAACTGGTTACACCTGAGGAAGTCTGTAATAGTTCATCTTAACTGGCTGATCTCTAGTCCAAATATTTCACAAAAGAAAAAAATGTATAATTGATCTGAATGCTTTTCTTTTTAATGTTAAGGTGTAAATACAGCTGGAAAAAGTTGAATTAAATTCATTATAATAATTCAGGGTGTCATATTCAGGGGCTGTGACAAGAAGGTAAGAGTTTTGGCAGGGGCGAATGGTTTAGGTGCTATAAATAGGCACCACAAATCCTAACTAAATTGGACACACAATTAGTGGAAGAGTGGCTGAAACAGACTACCTTAAGACACTGGTGGAATCCTCACTTGACAGGATCGGCCCTGTTATTATGACAAAATGAAGCTTAATTCTTGTCCAGCGAACCTAATGCAGCATTCATTACCCTAGAGCATTGTCAAACAAAGAATTAAGCTCATTTCAGACCAAATTTGTTTGCAGAATCTAGTCAGTAGCCATCCATCTCAGGAGTTTAGGAAATTATAATTGGCTCTGCTTTTCTGTCTGTGACGGATGGTGTGTCTGTCACCAACGAAAGCATCTGTTAGTTGATTAACTCAAACGATTTATGTGTTAGCCCTTGCCTTGACAGATTTGGTAGCTGTGGTGTGATTGGGGAGAACTAGCTAAAAGTAACTGGAAGTAGCTGGAAATTGGGCTCCTAGGTCTCTGAATGATTGTGGCTCCATATCTCTGCCCAATGTGGACACATCCAGACTTTGAGAGCCTCTGTGTTGAGGCCAGTGATGTGCTGTATTATATTGTATCATATTATATAGATATTGTGTGGATTACTTAACGTTCTGAATTAATTTGCCTTGATGGTGAGTAGATGCAACCCTCTGATGTGTAGGCTGTTTAAAGACATCATGCATTTCCTAATAAAACGGCCAGTTTGAGCACTGCTCATGATTATTTTACTCTACTAAAGATAGCCCTAATAAAGAGCTGCAGCTGTATCCATCTGCCTCAGCTCTGGTTTGTTAAAAACCAAGCATGTTCATATAAAAAGATGCACGTCGGTACAGATATCGTGTCGATGTAACTGTACTGTCTGTCAGTTGAGAATGTGACGAGTGAAACGCTACACACTTCGCTCTCTATGTATTGCTTTAAATCAGTGTGACACATTTTGAACACGAAAAATAAATAACACACCGATGGGCCGGTTGGTTCGTTCACTTCATCCCTCTTCGGAGCATCTGATTGGCCGCGATTAGCATGACGCTGATGATGAACGCTATGGCGAAGGCACAAATCAAGCTCTTTCGCACACACGTGTGCTTGACTTGTTGCATGGGACTTGCTTTGAGAACAGAAATCAAAGGACAGAATGAGTTATAATACAGAACACATGTTAATACAGTTGTATTGTTGTCTTAGAGTGGCTAATATACGAAGACAGTTCTGTGCGTCACATACATGACCACATACATATGCACCAAGTTATTCACAGGGAATATAGCCGAATGCAAAAGTATAGGTATGCTCTGCAGGGAGCAAACTTAAATGTAGTGCATTCAAGTGATTACAATGATGATAGAGGCGTGTTGATCACAATCAATTGCATTTTTGCTTAATAATGTTTGACACTAAACAAATATCTCTGCGATGAGCAAAGCCGTATGAAGAACAGTCTGAAATTGTTTAACGCTCTAGTAGTAGTGCTGTATATGGTACAGTGGTGCTTGAAAGTTTGTGAACCCTTTAGAATTGTCTATATTTCTGCATAAATATGACCTAAAACATCATCAGATTTTCACACAAGTCCTAAAAGTAGATAAAGAGAACCCAGTTAAACAAATGAGACAAAAATATTATACTTGGTCATTTATTTATTGAGGAAAATGTTCCAATATTACATATTAGTGAGTGGCAAAAGTATGTGAACCTCTATGATTAACAGTTAATTTGAAGGTGAAGTTAGAGTCATGTGTTTTCAATCAGTGGGATGACAATCAGGTGTGTGGGCACCCTGTTTTATTTAAAGAACAGGGATCTATCAAAGTCTGCTCTTCACAACACATGTTTGTGGAAGTGTATCATGGCACGAACAAAGGAGATTTCTGAAGACCTCGGAAAAAGAATTGTTGATGGTCATCAGGCTGTAAAAGGTTACAAAACCATCTCTAAAGAGTTTGGACTCCACCAATCACCAGTCAGACAGATTGTGTACAAATGGAGGAGATTCAAGACCATTGTTACCCTCCCCAGGAGTGGTCGACCAACAAAGATCACTCCAAGAGCAAGGTGTGTAATAGTTGGCGAGGTCACAAAGGACTTCTAACTTCTCTCTCACATTGGCTAATGTTCATGAGTCCACCATCAGAAGAACACTGAACAACAATGGCATGCAGGGCAGGGCTGCAAGGAGAAAGCCACTGTTCTCCAAAAAGAACATTGCTGCTTGTCTGCAGTCTGCTAAAGATCACGTGGACGAGCCAGAAGGCTATTGGAAGAATGTTTTGTGGACGGATGAGACCAAAATAGAACTTTTTGGTTTAAAAGACAAGCGTTATGTTTGGAGAAAGGAAAACGCTGCATTCCAGCATAACAACCTTATTCCATCTGTGAAACATGGTGGTGGTAGTATCATGGTTTGGGCCTGTTTTGCTGCATCTGGGCTAGGACAGCCTGCCATCATTGATGGAACAGTGAATTCTGAATTATATCAGAGAATTCTAAAGGAAAATGTCAGGACATCTGTCGAAGAAACTGAATCTCAAGAGAAGGTGGGTCATGCAGCAAGACAATGGCCCTAAGCACACAAGACGTTCTACCAAAGAATGGTTAAAGAAGAATAAAGTTAAGGTTTTGGAATGGCCAAGCCAAAGTCCTGACCTTAATCCAATGGAAAAGTTATGGAAGAACCTGAAGTGAGCAGCTAATGTGAGGAAACCCACCAACATCCCAGAGCTGAAGCTGTTCTGTACGGAGGAATGGGCTAAAATTCCTCCAAGCCGGTGTGCAGGACTGATCAACAGTTACAGGAAACGTTTAGCTGCAGTTATTGCTGCACAGGGGGGGTCACACCAGATACTGAAAGCAAAGGTTCACATACTTTTGCAACTCACTAATATGTAATATTGGATCATTTTCATCAATAAATAAATGACCAAGTATAATATTTTTGTCTCGTTTTAGGTCATGTTTATGCAGAAATATTGCAAGTTCTGAAGGTTTCACAAACTTTCAAGCACCACTGTATATAAGCTAGAATATAGGGAATAGTGATTGGTCAACACCAATTAGAATAGGTGCCTCGTATGTTCAAGTAACAAACGTGATTAACAGGATTTTAAAAATGTTAATAACATGTTTTGACAGCCTACACTTAAATTACATTTCTGCAGTTTTTATGAAGCATTAATTAGTCTTTGTACTGTATGGATCATTTGCAAATGTGTTGAAACATTTTCATAAGCTAGATTTTGGTTCATTTTTCCCAATATGTTTTGAACATGTATGCACTCAAATTTGCGGTACTGTGCAAAAGTCTTAGATTAGATATTAGTATTAGATGAGATATCGTTGTTTTAGCAAGTGTAGCAGCCAAGAAACCACTTTTTCAGAAGTGGAGCATGGTGAAAATGCTAAGATATACTAAAGCTCAAAGATTGGAATGAAGATTAGTGGAAAAGAGGATTATAAAGTGATGAATCTAAGCTTTTGGGTCTAATTGTCAGCAATATGTTATATTTGATCATTATACCATTGCTCATACAATACATCTAATGGTGGCCTAAGACTTTCACACAGTACCATAAGCTTGTTCCCTGCAGAGGTTGTGTTAACTTCTTTACAATGGTAATGTCAGCAAAACTTGTAAATTGCCTGGAGTGCCCAAAATACTTGCACTCTCTAAGGAGCTTTAGAATTCTTTGTAGTGGTGTTCGGGATCAAAAGATGACTTCTTTCTAGAGAAGATCTTTTCAAGTTGCCTGATTTTAAACAGTTCTATGCTGAGGAAATTCTCTAGTGCATTTAAAGGAGCGGTTCAGTGAAAAGTCAAACCCACTGTTTTCTGTAAAACAATAATCTAAGTGTTGGATGGCTCGCTTTTTTGTTTTAGTTAGCATTGGTGATAATGATGTAAGTTTGGTAGTGATGAAGTCATTTTTCAGTATTATAATGCATCTTGCCATAGAGGAAATAGTATTTAAACCCTCTTCTAGTCAATACAGTGACGGGCCTGAAAACAGTCCGGATCTCATTCTGGTTGAAAATTTATGGTAGAAATTGACCGACTGGTCCATAACAAGTCTACATCCTGAATAGCTGATCAGTCAACTGCTATTTTTGCAAGCTGGAATGTAGAATATTGGTTTTCATTAGTGACTTTCATCCAAGCCAGAGGATTCGCACCAAAGTACTAAGCATGTTTTTTCTTTAGGTTGACGATTTCATAATAACCTTCTCAACATTGAGTGAAATTTAACTTGACTTGTTCTGGATAAAAAAAAAAGTACTTTATTCAAATTACTCAATTCCGTTTGTTGAGGTGTGCTTCATGAATCCTGATTGTTCTGTTATTAAACAAACTGTCGGGTGTCATACTTTGCTACGTCATATCGTTGCTTTGTTTATTTGCTATGAAGTAACAAAGCTGGCTGAACTTCATCCAAGTGTGGTGATTCCATATTTTTTCCAGGTTGAGTATGGCACAGCTTTGAACCCTTGAGACGTCGATGAAAGGGAACGTTTCTGTAATAATGGATATTTAGTTTACGTAATATTTTCCTAACGTTGTTCTGTGCTGTTGTATGTCACTAACTAAGAGAGATGAAGGACGTCCTCGTTGCATCTCCTCACATCACACCATCATTATCATGAGACAGCGGGTCGGAGAGAGGATCTTTTAAACAACGCCCATCTCTGCAGTGCTTACTTCATTTCAGCTGAGTCACAACATAGCAGCAATATTACTGATGTAAGACAGGTTGTCAGATTTGTCCAATCCAGCAGCTTTTCCACATTACCGTCCGTTGCAGTACAGCCTGAACCTGGCTACTAATAATGTTCTACTTATTGTGGATTTTAATTTCTTGTTAATACCGGTTTGCAGTGTTAGACAGGCATTGAATTGTTTATCCACTAATTCTGTTGAAGCAGTTCTAAATGCTGTTGTGGGATAATAAAATTTAGCTAATTAACTAAAAAAAAACTTTAATGAAGTTATTACCCCTTTTTGCAAAGTTGTCAATATTTCTAGAACTGTGTATATCGAAAAAGAAAAGAATTGATAATACAGTGAAATAAAATGCTACAGTTTCTGGAATTTTCCAATTTCATAACTAAATCACAGCAGAAATCCAAGTATATAGGAAAATAATTCCTACTATAGAGCCTGTGGTGTCCTCAAAAATCTAGCAATGTTCCATTTAACTTCACTGCAAAAGCAATGCCAAGCAACCTGTTTTACCCCTGCGTGTCCATTTGAGAGTCATGAGGAAGGGTCTGGAGAGCCAAACCCGTAACTCACTGGGGGCAGGCAGAGGCACCATCCATAAATGCACCAACTGACCATCACATTTCGAATTTTCATCCAGGATGTGACCCAAACCCCTAGAAACTGCCATTTCCAGCAGTTATAGAGTCGTATGCAAATGTTTGGCACCCCTGGTCTGATTAAATGCCAAACGGCTGTACATTTCCTAAAGCCTACCATTTATATGCATGGCTTTCCCTTAATCACTAGTGCATATTTGAATTTGAGTAAATGAAACAGATTTAGTAGCATTTATTGCAATTACAACATTACGCAGATTGGCCCGAGCTGGGTTCTCTGCGTACGCATGGTGAGTGGTGTGCTCATAAATGTCAAACGCTGCATTGATATAATCATATACCCCGCTGCTTTGTGTGTATAAACTGTTAATAAAACGAGGTCCCACTGATGAGTGAGGTCAGTAAATGCATATTGTATCTGGACTGCATCCCAGTAGACTTTAAACCCCATGCAGTGTTTCAGGAGAGTGACATCCGATTATTGTATCACGCGTAACAGATCAGCTCATGGCACATCTTCGAGATGTCCCTTCTGTGTTCCTTGTTTTATGCAAAAGATGGTTGGTTCGATTACCTTTAAGGCACCAGCTGGATTCATTAACCATGTGGATTATGACTGCACTGGAGGGGAGACGGATTTTTTTGTCCTGGCTAAAGCCTCTCAGAAAATCTTCTGAAGTGAACTGATGATCAGAATAGTGATAAATAGCACCTTTCTTTACGAAAACCTGCTATAATCCTGATTTTTAACATCCATTAAAATGACCAAGTGTAGAACTGGATGTGGTCGGGGGCACAGACGTGATCGTCATCACATCTTCTGTTCCTGTTCTTGTCGGACTTTGCAATTTGCCAATTGCAACAAGAGATGGACTGAAGACACGGTCTGCACCGACTTCCACCTGGACAGGACTTATCTACAAAAGATGGACACTCCTCTTTCAGGATGTCAGGATGCACATGTCCTGCATCACAGAGTAAATCCTAGAACCATACCAGTCTCGAACAGACCACCAGGGTCAGGGAGAACGTCTCATCATTACCAAGCACCACAGCCATCACTGTATTTGCTATTATTACATGACCACACATATCAACGCTGATAACAATGAAGTCATGGCTTTCATATCTGCTGGAGATGAATCAGCTTGCAGAAAGGATGTGGACCTTCTTGTATCCATGAGCTCTGACGATGACCAAGAAGATCAATGGTTCCAGGACTTAACTCAAAGCATTATCCATGAACAACTTGAAAAACCCAAAGGTCCCAAACCATACAAGTTCCTGGTATGAACATCTCTGATGGCCTACTAAGACATCCTCACTGCTTAAGGCAGCTCAGCATCACCCATGATGTAGGAGACCAAAACAGGCTGGTTTTCACCCACATTTCTCGCAGTCTGATTTGGTAATGCTACTGTACATCTGTCACTGCAGTAGAATACCCTACAGAATTATCAAGGATTCTCCTCACTCCATTCCCCATCTCTTCAGGTTAAGGTACTGGACTATGGCCCAGAAGGTCTAGGTTTCAAACCCCACCTCTTCCAACCTGCCACTGTTGGATCCTTGAGCAAGACCCTTAATTGCTTGGATTGTAAGAATGTATCAGTTGTAAGTCGCTCTAGATAAGGGCGTCTGCTAAACACTATAAATGTAAATGTACTACCATCTGGTAAGCCTTACAACAGCATTCGAGCCGCAGACCAGCAGACTCCAAAACAGCTTTTGTACGCAAGCTGTAATAATCATAAACTCAATATAATAGCAATAATAAAACAAACATTAAGCCCTCCAGACTCCAATGAGTCATTACACTCTCCTTCTCTACAAGAACTGTACACTAAGCAATCCTATACATGCGCTGCTTATAGTGTCTCATTTTGCAGTTCCTATTTATTGAAAGCTGTTATATTCACATCCTGCCTCGAACCTCTGAAATGTTTTCTTATTTTAATTGTATGGTGTATCATTAACTGCACTACCCTGAAAGCCTATCATTTCAGTGCAAATCTAAAGAGGCAAATGTGGGAATCCCAAACGTGTCTCAAATGATTAACTACAAATGAGTTAACATGAAAAAGCTAAGAATTTAGAGGGCTGATACACAAATAAGCATGCATTAATTTTAGACTAATACTCAATACATTAGGAAATTAAGAAGTGTATAACTTAAAACCTGGGTTTCCTCTGGATACTCCAGTTTCCTCCCACGTTTCAAAGACCTTAGTGTGTGAATGTGTGTGTGCCCTATGATGGATTGGCGCCCTGTCTGGGGTTGTTCCTGCCCTGTGCCCTGGGCAGCTGGCTAGGCACCGGCATTCCCGCGACCTTGACTAGGATCAAGCGGATATGGCAATGAATGAATGAATGAATACATTGAGTTTATATACAGTGATCCAAAGCCTCATTAGGTAATTTATTTGAACTTATGATACCACTAACTGAGAAATATTCCCGCAGACAAATCACACTTTCTATCACTGCGATGACTTTGTATTAACATAATGATTACTGTAGCTCATTAATGACACCTACACCTAAATGTAACCCCAATCTTAACCCCAGTAACAAAAAGGAAATATTTTGGTTCAGTGGGGTTTTCAACAAAAGGCGCAGGTAGTGTTTGGCAGTAGTTTCTGGCAGTAGTTTCAGTCTGCCAGATCTGAAAAAGTCTCAAGGTCAAAAATGTCTTTGTTTTTATGGAGACATCATGCACACCCATATACGGTTATGTGCAGAAGTCTTAGGTCACCATTAGATTTGTTGTGTTAACAATGACCATATCTTCCATAATACACTTTTCCACTGATCTTCATTCACATTTCACATTTACAGCATTTAGCAGACGCCCTTATCCAGAGCGACTTACAATTGATACAGTCGTACGATCCAAGCAATTGTGGGTTAAGGTTCTTGCTCAAGGACCCAACAGTGGCAGCTTGGCAGATGAGGGATTTGAACCCTGGCCCTTCTGGTCCATAGTCCAGTACCTTATCCGCTAGGCCACCACAGTCATTCCAATCTTTGTGAGCTTTGTGAGCTTTAGCATATCTTAGCCTATCTTTTGATCCTGGTTTCATCGCTACTACCCTTGTATTCTAATACAAAAAAAGAATATATATATATAGATATATATAGATATATATATAACTATATATATATATAATTATATATTATATATATATATATATATATATATATATATATAGAATATATATATATATGGTCATTATACCCATGCTAATAACAATGGCGTATTTAATCTATTGGTGGCCTGGGACTTTTGCACAGTACTGTATATAACTGCTTAATTGTAACTGTACTTAGACTATGGCTAAACATTTAGATAAATGTGTAGATAGACTTTTATAAATACTGTAAACACCCTTCATATATCTCCAAAGACTCACACATCCATAGCTCAAGAATTATATACTTTATATGCGTACTAGTTTTAAGTTTTAATGAATGCTGTCCACCCCGTAGAGGAGCAGTCTGAGACACCCGGTTGAAATCGCCCCAGTGCACTTGGCAGCTCAATCTGATTGACATGATAACTTGATGGCACTTCATAATGACATCAAGGCCAGCATGTGATCACACAGAAGCCTGAACCTCACAGAATCAGCCAAGGTCAGCGGGTTATTACAGTGGGAAATTGAATTGTTGGTGCGTGGAGTCTTACTGTCAATATCGACTTGACACTCGGGCGTGTTGAGATGGGTCTCCTCAGTCATGATGATGTTCTCGATGTCTTTCATTGTCAGGTGGTCGCAGAACGTGTCATACAGCAGTCTCTTTAGCTCGTCCACTGTCAGCTTCTGCATATCACACTGAGGAAATAAATGTCAGGAAGAAACATGACCTACGGAGCACAGATAACAGGTGAGGCTCTTGCGCGTGTTTGGCGTAATAAATGTCCGACCGGGAGCGCCATAAAGATCTGTTGCACTTGGTGTGAAATTTAGGGAGCAAAATATTGCCACTCTAAAGCAATAACTGAGAGTGCTTTTGGCATTTGATTTAAATCAGTTTTATTAGAAAGGCAATAACATCAGCAGCGCGTGAATAATGTATAAAAGGCCTGCACATTCTACAAGCTATCATAGTCAATAATAGCCAGGCGGAAACCAATGCCAAATAGAAATTACAACGCTAACACAACAGGTTTTCGGGTCACAATGATGCATACCTTCCAGAATATGGAGTCAAAGTCAGCACCGTGAAACTTGTCGGGCATGCCAGCTGAGGTTAGTTTAGGACCGAGCAGCGTTACGAACTCTTCAAAGCCGACCAGACCGTCACCTGAAGATAGAACAACATGCCACTATGACCACACTGCACAACTAGGTTTTGAAATTTGTGCCACACTGGTACCCTTTCAAAATAATTAGCAATATACTCCCCCATAAATCAATTCTAATTAGATTAAACTAGTTGAAGTGGCTAGAAAGAACAACACTGGTACAACCTTGATAGGACTGGTGCTGTTAAAGAAAGTGTCATCACCAAAAAACTGAGGAAGAACCTACAAATGCAGTTATTTTGTGGCTGGGGAGCAGTTTGCCAGTTAGTTCTCATGCCTTGCGTATCCCTCACAGGTCATTTGACAGTTACACATATCACGCTTGCACTTAGAGAATATGTTTCTTCTTGGACGCTTTATTGATTTGTCCTTGTGGAACTGCCTTCATAAAAGTCACTGGAAGGTGAAAAGCAAACTTGAGCAGCACAAGACCTTAAACTATGTAAAAATACCTCGGAGAACCATTAGCGATAAACGTGTAACAGTACACTCCGCTCACAATTCGCTTTTCTTAATATTCTGAAGTGCAATGCAAACCTTTTCTTGAATACATTTTTAAGCAGAAAAACACGTTCTCCCCTGCAATTAAAAGAAAAGACTAGAAACAGGTTTCAAATTGTCAATGAAATGTTCTCTTGTAGCTTCACCATACCTTGAATAACCAAGTGAAAACATTTCTTTATTCCAAAATAATGTGCATTTTCCTTGTATAAGAATGTAAGCAAAAAAGGATCCCCTACAATTTAAATAAATTAGGAATTTAAATGCATATGGGAGCATGAAGCAATTGCCAAAATAAAAATGCAATCGCATTAGATGACATCAGCCTCCACAATGCTCATAGCCATGTTTTTGTTTTATTTTTTGTCCATAATTATCAAATGTAACTCTTTATGCACAATTTGCCAACCCTTTTCTACCTCGACCATCACTTAAAAATGTCTAACGGATGAAATTCCCCAGACAGTGTCACTCATGACATCTGTGCCATTTCTGCTTTAACGCTTGGTCTCCTTGCCTTGATGCCAATCCTGTGTTTTTCCCAAATATCGAAGAACTAACTGTGCAGGCCAGCTAGTATTCTGTTTTGAGAAGTCTGTTGCTTTCACAGGCTGTTGCAAGTGTCTCGCGTTCAGTGACTTTTTGGCAGTTGTCTTTTTGACATACAACATGCAATCCATAAAAAGTTTCATCTCTACAGTTTGCTGAATCTGGCATAAATCCAGACCATCATTTGCTGGCTGTGCAGGAACATCAGTCAAAGTGACCCAAAGTCATGTGTACTTTCCATTCTGGTCCTTTCCATTCAGTCTGGCCAATGTATTTTATGCTTTATTCATACACATGCTAAACCTTTTTAAATTTGACCAGACGTTTACAGCTACAGCGTCCAGAGTTAAAAGACAGATGTTTATTTCCTATTACATTTGTAATTTGTTATAATTAAGACTTTTTTTGTATAAGTGAAAGGACATTAACTGGAAGGTCGTTGAACTGCGCTACCTGTACATACTGTGTGTGAAATTACATGTCACCCCTAATTTAAAGACCACCAGCTGCCACTTACTGGTCACTTCATCAGACAAACCTACCTTCATTGACATGCATAATTTATGCTAATCGTTTACTAGCCTTTTATCAGTGTCAGTGACCACAGGATACTTCTGGTCGGGTATCTTTGGCATAGGCTCTTCTCCACCCTGCAGAGAAATGTTTAAAATGCCAGCTAATGTGCTAAAGCTGATAGGCTCATAGCATCATGTCACAGGCATGTCAGTGCCATGAGGAGATCAACCCACCACCAGATGATATCTGCTCAGTAATCAACATACGAGGGTCCCTTACCACTGTGGGATGGGATAGTGGATTTATATATTGTACAGAACAGCAAATGGGGTACAGTCAGTATATATGGTATGTCTACCTGAAACTAGCATCTTGGATCCAGAATCTCTGGGTGAAAGCAATGGTTTGGTCAGAAACCAAATAGTGGACTTTGAATAGTATGCCTTTAACACTATGGTACTCTATAGAATTTAACAGGTGAGCAGACCTACCGTCCATGTCAAGTCTCTTGATGATAACCTCCAGCTCCACTTCGTTGGGCATATACCCCAAAGACCTCATGGCTACGCCCAGTTCCTGCTTGGAGATGAAGCCGTTTCCGTCGCGGTCAAACACTTTGAAGGCCTCTCGGATCTCTGCAAAACACCAGACACATTATCAGTCCTGGTTTCCTTTTAACAGTGGCAGCAAGCAGCACAGTGGTGCAGGTAGTTAGTGCTGTCGCCTCAAAGCTCCAGAGATCCCCAGTGTGATTCCCAGTCCAGACTCCACCTGTTTGGAGTTTACATGTTCTCCTTATGCCAGGTTATTTGGTTTCCTCATACATTGCAAACACACGAGAGAGTGTGTTATAGGTCATGTTTATATGTCTGAATTGGATTAAGCGGATGTGAGAATAACTGTCTGAACATTGGCAGCTATTTAAACATGACTTCTGTACTTATTTCATGCTTGTGAGGACAAAGGATATAACTGTGATGCATGCTGAATGTCACTTCATTATTCCCCCTGATTGAACTCACCTTGTGACTATCAGATTCAATCCTTCTCGCAGCGGGTGCTCTTTCGAATCAAACAGCTGCTTTTCTCAGACGTGGTCAGATGCTTATCATAACATATTAAATATATGTGAATAAGCAAATTAATCTCTACACACTGTTTATCTTGAAGTGCCTGTGCTCAAATTGCGTACACTTACACAGCCTATGAATCTTCCCCAAACCAGACTGGGCTCATAAAAGGGCCATAAAATGTTAATCAACGACATACGCCTGTGTTTTTCTACCTGATCACTATCTAGCCTATCTGTAGTGTGTCACACTGGCAGCACGTATCTTGGACTGAATAGGGACAGGAAAACCTGTTTTCCCAATACATTTTGAGAAGTAACTGCTTCCACCATCAAATTTTCTGTTCATGAAGAAAAACTATTTATTTAGCCTGTGGAGTGTCGCACCATGCTTCTGGACGTAGAAATGACATTTGGCCATCGTAAAGAACTGAATTTTAGCAATAATGTTTAAGGATTTCCAATGGGTTACATATGGGTAAAGGAAAGGTAAAGGTAAAGGTAAAGGGTAAGTCCTTTTAATATTATTATTATTATTTTTTTATTATGGATATTGCAAAGTCCAGATGAAGTACTACATTACCCATATTCCCAAAAACAAAACCCACCAATGAAAGACACTGGTCAGTACCTTAGTCATTTCAGAATATTATTGTATTTAGAGTGTCTACCCTGTGCAAAACCTGATACGTATAGTCTTATTCAAAGGTTTAAGCACACCCCACCCCCAAAAACCCCAACAAAAAATAGTTGCAACTAACAGGACGTGTTTGTGCCTCATAAATTGAAGGTTTTATCCTGTCAGTGTGGATTTGTGGATCCTCCACAACCCTGATCATCATAAAGCATGAAATGAATAAAAGAAAATCTTCTCTGAATCTAAGTCAATTGAGTTGGATGTAAAGGTCTGGGATAAAGTGATATAAAATGGAGCAATGGTCTGAGCTGAAGGGTCATTTAGGACTTATTAATGACGTCTGCAGTTGTGAATGCATAATGAATTTCTGGTCCTTGTTCATCATATTTGTGCATTTGTGAATATATGAACGTAATTTCCAAAAGTCCAGAATGACTACATATTTTTCTTGCTTATTGATGCAAATAAACAGTTGCTCTCAGACTATTGGTATGTATTTAAAACGAAAGTCAGTGATGTTTGGTACATAGAAACATACCCTACATTTGCTGGCCACTTTGAGATGCACCTTTATAGTACTCGACTGGACCACATTTGGCTTCAGAATTCCTCATGGCAAGGTGCTGGAAATATTCAGTTGCTGCAGATTTGTCAGCTTCACATCCATGATGCAAATCTCTCGTTTCCCCACATCCCAAAGGTGCTCTATTGGATTGAGATCTGGTGACTGTGGAGGCCGTTTGAGTACACTGTCATGTTTGAGATGATTTGTGACATGGTGCTGCTGGACGTACCCATCAGAAGATGGTCAAGTCAAGTCAGATCTATTTATATAGCGCTTTTTACAATGGAGCATTGTCTCAAAGCAACTTTACAAGTTTAGATTATCTCCTAATAACTACGTCCAATCCCAAATTGAGCAAGCCTAGGGCGACAGTGGCAAGGAAAAACTCCCTGAGTGTTATAGGAAGAAACCTTGGGAGGACCAAGACTCAAAAAGGGACCCAACCTCCTTGGGCGATGGTACACTCTGCTCATAAAGAAATTGACATGGTCAGCAGCAATACTATGGAATTTAAATGATGTTCACTTGGTATTAAGGTGCCCAAAGTCTGGCAAGAAAATACCCCCCACACCATTACACCACCACCAGCAGCCTGAGTTGTCGATGCAAGGAAGGTGGGGTTCATGCTTTCATGTTTATGCCAAATTCTGACCCTACCATCCGAATATTGCAGCAGAAATTGAGACTCATCACACCAGGCAGTGTTTTTCCAATCTTCTATTGTATAATTTTGGTGAGCCCATGTGAATTATAGCTTCTACAGCTGTAGCCCATCTGCTTCAAGGTTCAAAGTGTTCAGAGATGCTCTTCTGCATACCTCGGTTGTAAAGAGTGGTTATTGGAGTTTTTGTTGCCTTTCTATGAGCTCAAACCAATCTGCATTCTCTTCTGACCTCTGGCATCAACAAGGCATTTTCACCCAGGGAACTGCCCTCACTGGATATTCTCTCTTTTCCGGACCATTTTCTGTAAACCCTAGTGAAGGCTGTGTGTGAAAATCCCAGTAGATCAACAGATTCTGAAATAATCAGACCGGCCCTTCTAGCACCAACAACTACGCCATGTTCAAAGTCACTTAAATCACCTTTCTTCCCCATACTGAGGCTCAGTTTGAACTTCGGCAGGTCTTCTTGACTGTGACTAAATGCATTGAGTTGCTGTCAAGTGATTGGCTGATTAGATATTTGAGATGAGGCTACATGTGTTTGGTTGATATTTAAACCTGTCAGTTTCACTTACAACAGCTTCCTCTAAAATCACTGAGGTAGCCTTTAATACAAACGATGTTAATTTACCTTTGCATTCCTATCACAACAGTTTCATGAGCATAACAGTTCTCACCTCTCGTTATGAACAGTTACACACTGACGGCCCGAGTGTTGACTTATAGCTTATAATAAACACGGAGTTAATTATACACTGCAGGTCCTAATTAATTGGGTCTAATAGCTAATCATTAGTTGGAGAGTCTTGCCCCATGCTCTTTGTATTGATTCATTTTGTTTAGTGAACCTTAGCCATGTCAGCAAAATGCTCCAACATGGCAAAGTCATTGGTTCAAAAGTCGAATAAGCCTCCATTTGCATAAATTACAGGTTCAGTCACACCTGTAGCTCTTTCCAGATGTGTAAGTGGTGTGTAGGGTGTTTTCTGAAGTTTCTCCAACAAGGGTTCAGTAAGGTTCTGCCGTGAGACTAACCTGATTTACTTTATTTACTGATTTTTATTTGACCTGTACTGTAAGTACTAATTTGATCGTTTCATTAATTGATAACTAAGCATCTGGCATAACATTTCAATTTCTTAAATTACAGACTGCTGTTGTGCACTGTGACCTACTGTTTCTCTTCCTATTCTGGAAATATTCAGTTTGCTGGCTTGTCTTCATACACTAGTTGCCACTTGTATGAAACATGTCATATTTCTTGACAAAGCAGTTTCTTTGGCCATTATGAACCCAAGGTCTCGTTACAGATTGAAATGGTACGGAAATGGAATCTGCAATGCAGTGCAATAGTATGAACCATTTACAACATTTAGTGAAATGAAAACCAAATCAAACCATGTCAAATGAGTCTCGGCTACATTCACTGGTAATGCTGCAACACAACAGTAATTTCTGCTTAATTGTGCATTCTGAATATTCATGAGAACGCGCATATTAGGAACATTTGTGTGCCTGCTTTATACGTTTGCCAGTTGAGACGTTCTCGAGGCACATTTCATTAATGTCCCTTTCGCTAACATTATTGCATCGGTTGTCATTAACAAACATGACATTCGGTGTTAACGAACCATAAGTAACATTGAGCAATTAACAGATGGGGCACTTGGGTGGTCCAATATGCTACCTCACCACACGGTCTCGACAGTGCCTTCCAGCCAGGTCGGGAATCACACGCTGGCATAATTGGACAACCCTGTGATGGACTGGCGTCCCATCCAGGGCACAGGTACGCCTGTACCCTCTGATCTCTGGGATGAATTCCATACACCAGCTGTATTAACTAAATGTTAACTGCTGCCATTACTAAAAATGTCTAAGTTAATAATTTATTACATTACAGTGTGATACTGGATGTCAGTAATCAGCAGCTTTGTTCTTGTCAGTACTGCAGTGGATGTGAAAACACCACAGATACAGGAAGAACATACCAAACATCAGGATAGAACCAGTTACCCTGGATCTGTGAGACAAGCCTACCTGCGGCTTCATGAAGCCACCTGACTCAGACCAATAAGTGGAAATATTAAACCATTAAGCATTACTTATGAAATTTCAGTGACTCATCTCGAGAGAACAATTACGCCAATTAGCCACGTTGATTATGATGGACCTGCATTTAGACATGGATGGAAATTGCGTTAATGCATTCAAGTGCTAATTAATCTGTTAATATTTAAAAAAACAGCAATCAGTATAACTCGGGCAGCTTTGGCAGAGCTGAGACTTGTACCCTCAGCCTTCTGGTAAAGAGTCCAGTGCCAGTGTTGTTCATGTTAAATGTGCTAGATATGAAAAAATACACTGAGGGATATCTCACAACAGCCAAACCTCACAGGACTGACTGAGTGTTTATTTTTCTTCCACCGCAACATACCTCTACACTCTGAACTTTGTAACGCAGTCCAACAGCTACTGGGAACTCTGCTAGGTGCTGAAATCAAACTCCTCTATTTCAAATCTCTAGACTTCTCAAACCTTTGTAGCCAGACACCGTTTCCATAAAACAAAAACCCACCAGACAGTAATGAAGACAAATATTTTTGAAATATGATTATTCTATTCTAATATTATTTCCTCATCCATCATGAATGTTTTGGGCCATTAGAGAATGGCTTGCCAAATATTAGATTTAGATGGATAAAATCTATTTGTATAAATGAACAGATGCACTGCAGCACAGTGGAAGGGATTGTTATTCAGCCGTAGGAGTGTATTCACTAATGATCTCCATTTGGTTGCTCCCAGAGAACTGTACCAGTACAGTCTGTACATATAGCAAGGAATTCAAGGGAATAAGTCACAGCAACTTAACAGGTTTATTTCGGTTCATTGCGGGTCTGTCTGAAGCTGCGTGGTACCAATGGCTTTTTAAAACTCATATTCCAAAATAACATCATTAAACCCTTGGGTATAATTCACAGATCTTGAGGAACCGAGACATGTATGTCAATGAGAATTTGGGCCAAGGCAATGCACCAGCGCCGAAAATCCAAAAACGTTCATAACTTTCTTAGTGTTCTTCAAGTCCACGTACTTAGAAACAATAATCATTTGAAGAAACATCGATTCCCATCTTTCTAAGACTGTGCACTTTAAACTCATACAGTAGATGCTCAGTGACCCTGTGAAGCACGGCGTGAAATCCTACAAGAAAAAATGATCCAAGCAAGATCTCTTTGGAAAGTCACTGTGTGGTGCATTTGGAACATCACAGGACTAATACGGCATAGTAGAGGATTATTTAAGTTCCTTAAATAACACTAAACCTGTACAAACATTGCATATATGATGACCATGTAAAACTTGCAACAAAAACAGACCAATACAAGATACTCTACAGTGGTGCAAATAAATAACTATACCCTTGTACATTTCAGTAAGTTCTATAATTTCTTCAAATGAATTCCTATGGACTTGGAACATTGTATTCATCCAAATAACAACCACTAAACCCAGTTTTCTAAGACTGTAAATTGAACCATGAAAGGTCCTGTGTAAAACTCTGCAGCAAGCTGAAGGGCATTGAAGGACCTTTATACCTTAATGCCACTCAGATGGAAATGAGAGTTCTTTAAGTAAATGTTTGGACTTTTAAAAACACTGAAAACAACTGATGAACACTCGCTTTCTTATATTTAATACATCGTGTCTGACAGTTCTGAGTAAAACTGTAAAATATTCCAAACAAAATATCTTTGTGCTACAAATAAAGGTCCTTTATACTTAACACTTTTGATGATTAAACAACCATAAAAGTTTCTGTTCAAAACCCAACAGCATTAAGTGTACCATTGAGAAAACCCGTGGAGCAAGCTCAAACATTTCGGAGAATCATTTAAATAAAAGTCTATTACATTTAGCCAACAACCTTATCCAGAGAGACTTACAAGATACAGTCTTACAATCCAAGCAATTGTGGGTTAAAAGCCTTAATAAAGGACCCTACAGTGGCCGCTTTGCAGAGGTTAGATTTGATTCCTGGACATTCTGGTTCCTAATGCAGCAGCTTAACCGCTACACCACCTCAGCAGACTAATATGCCAGCCCACCACTGCAGGAATCCAGGTTGGAGTCCCAGAGTTGCCTTCAGACTGGGGTCAGGCATCATGTGCTGAACCAGAGGGGTTACTTTGTATATGATGATGTGTCTGAAATTGTACTAAAAACACTGAGGCAGACAATGTTATTAATTGGAAGTGATGGAACGCATGTCATAATGGTGGCTGTACCTTCCATCATTTATTTATATGGACTGCAACCCTCCCCAGGAAAAGGCGATGGAATCTGATTTTTATTTACTTGCAAGACCAAACTGTGCAAAGGAAAAGTTATTTGATGGAATACCCCCTACTTGGCAAGATTGATCTTGAACTACTTGTCTTCATCAAGAAGGGCTAAAAAGTGCAGCCAGCCTGTTCTCTGTCCTACTTGTATCTTCTCTGTCATGTAGACTGCCAAAAGGGAACCAATGCCAGCATGCAATTGCCAGTTGTTTTTGTTTTGTTTGAAATTTTCAACAAATCAGATTTAAAAGCATTATGGTTAAGCTTAAATGGCTCCCTATTTGATATGTAGTGCTCTGTAAAGTGTCATTTTAGATTCAGCCCTATTATACTTTAGGTTATGCGGTGGTGCAGGAGCTCAGCACACAGGTGCCAGAACTCAGTTTAGAGGTAAACAAGCCCAGATTAGAACAAATAGATAATCATAATATAAATTTATGTTGGTATCCTGTGCAATTGCTTAATTTGCTCACCTCAGTAAACCTAAATGCAACATGTCACTGTTGTTGACACAGCGTCCTTCCACTCATCTCAGAGCCTTTTTGTTAAACCATAGGCAAGTCAGGTCCAATCTAAAGTCTTCAATATATTTTCTGTTTGTTGTATATTTTACTGGCTATACATATTCATTTTAAATCAGTTGTATATAAAAACTCGAATAAAAGACATCAATTAGGCTACATCAGAAAGGTTTAGAGGGGCATGAGGATTGGTGGGCGGGTGGTGCATTGCCCCATTAAACAACCCCTTGGTGCCGGGCCTGAGACACAATTGAATGTGTCAGAGGGAGGGAAGGCTGGTTGGGGAATCAGCCACTGGTGCTGCAGCAATCACCCCTACCCAGCTCTATCATGGACTGGTGTACCGTCCTGGGCACGCTTACACCTGCACCCTTTGTTCTCCGGGACTAGGACAAGGAATAAGTGGGATTAAAATGTGAGGGAGGCTTGGGGCAAGTTAAATATTCAGATTTAGAACAGACAATCATCCAAACAACACTTTTTTAAAAGACTCTACATTGTATCTCATTGTAGGTTAAAAGTTCAGGGCAAAATATTACATGGTTCTTGTAATGGGATCATATTTGGGTAAATATGTAAATAACTAGACATTTCTTAGCTAAGGTGATTTTGATTCGTACTTCATGCTTTTTTTGTACCTGGATAGAAAAAAAGTCTGGGAACCCATGCAAAGTGACTTTTAAACAGCCTAGAAAAAATGTAAACGAGCACCCTCACCCTCTACTTCATCCTCGGGGAGGCTGACAGGAGGACGGTAAGAGAGGATGTCTGGCACGGAGCAGAGTCCCCTGTACATGAACCTGGAGGGCACGGCGCGCACTGGCATCGCTGCGAGGACAAAAGCACGGACTTCACACCCAGCGCGCCGTGCTCTGGCCACTGCGGACTCACTACATGACGATCAGTTTCAATCTCAATAAACGATCATCTGCGGACTGGCTCAGTTGAGCTGTGGAAGCAGTGCAGGTCTCTTACTCCATCGATTTCTAGAGGCTGGTTATGATGGCGAAGGCTGGGGATGCGCAAGGAGATCTGGATCTCAACGTGCTTGCTGCTTGAACGTCGGTGAGCTGCAGTTTCATTGAAGACGATCTGAAATCCTGATCATGGAATAGGTGGAGAGAAAAAAGCAAAGTGGAAGAAAGTCCCGGTGTATTAATAATGCACACCGTTCTTCTGCTGGGTCGGTGCAATCCTACAGGTAGTTAAACGTCGACTTGTTACTGCAGAGTGACTGTAATCCTTCCTCACGAGCATCTCCGAACTTTTCTCTTCAGATAAGATATTAAAGAGTGCTAGTGAATAGAAAAAAACATGGAAGCACCGCAAAGGTGACACTGATCCACTACAAGGGCGCGGACAGTCCAATCATCCCTCTGCAAAGCCGGTGCGATTTTCTCCTACCTGACCATCACGTCCGGCGCGATGCTGGAGAGGACTCGCTCCACCGCGTATAACCTGTATGCCGTGCATAACCCGAACACCAGCCTTATTATCAGCGCAACATCAGCTCCAAATGCACGCTGGTCTCTGTCCGTGACGCGCGCGCTTCCACACGCACTTAAAAGGCAGGATGCAGACACTGTGAATCATACTGCGCCAGATTACACGTGCCAGTGTGAACATGCTGCATGCGCACAGCTTTTCTACAGATAGAGCACTCATCTGCACTTATGTGCACGTTTAAAAGTACTAAGATTTCTGAATTTTACTAAGTGACTTAATTTCACCTAAACATCTTAACTGACCAGGAAACATGATCAGACAAACAAAATAATAATTCTTACGTGGGAACATGACCTATGAACATTTCTTTCATTTCTTTACCATACCAGGCGTTGTAAGTACACTTTGGAGACACCAGTTGACCCAAGGCATGTCTTTGAAATGTGGGACTAAACCACAGACCTGGGGTGAACATGCAAAAACCATACAACCTTAATGTCCTAAAAGTTGTCCCACAACACGTCCCACAGATGCTTGATCAGACTGAGATCTGGGGAATTTGGATACCAGGTCTTGCTCAGAGACTCAACAGTGGCAGCTTGACAGAGATGGGATTTGAACCCTGGACCTTCTGGTCTATAGGTCCAGTACCTTGACTGCTAGATTATAATAAGAATAGCCAACAAAGTGATTAACACTTTTAAATGATCTAAGCTGAACGGTGAACTCCTTCATTCAAACATTCCAGACTTTTGCACCCCCCTGTTCCTTAGAATGTTGCAACCCCTTTCAGTGGGTGAATCTGTCTTGGTGTCTCAGTGAACGGAATAATCATTCACAATTCATTCACATTCAACAAGTCCTTCCTGGGGGTCACTTTGGGCCTGGAATCAATCTCATAAACACTGGGCACAAAACACTAAAACACTCCGGACAGGCTGCCAATTCATCTCAGGGCATCACTCACACACACAGAAAGGCATTTAAGAGTAGCCAAATCACCGACTGGTAAGTAAGGTGAGGATTGAACCCGGCTCCATGGGGCTGTGAGGCACAAACACTACAGTGGGGCAAAAAAAGTATTTAGTCAGCCACTGATTGTGCAAATTCTAATACTTAGAAAGATGAGAGAGGTCTGTAATTTTCATCGTAGGTACACTTCCACTATGAGAGACAGAATGAGAAAAAAATCCAAGAAATCACATTGTGGGATTTTTAAAGAATTTAATTGTAAATCATGGTGGAAAATAAGTATTTGGTCACCCACAAACAAGCAAGATTTCTGGCTCTCACAGACTTGTAAATTCTTCATTAAGAAGCTCTTCTGTCCTCCACTCATTACCTGTATTAATGGCACCTGTTTGACCTCGTTATCTGTATAAAAGACACCTGTCCACAGCCTCAAACAGTCAGACTCCAAACTCAACCATGGCCAAGACCAAAGAGCTGTCGAAGGACACCAGGAAGAAAACTGTAGACCTGCATCAGGCTGGGAAGAGTGAATCTACAATAGGCAAGCAGGTTGGTGTGAATAAATCAACTGGAGTAAGCTTGAATGCTTTGCTTTATATCAAAGTAGAATACTCTTGGTTCTTCCTTTCTGTGCGTTGTTCTTTAAACATTGTCGTTTTTCACTGCAATGGACTGAATTTCCAACAGTTGTTCTGGTCAAGGCTAAAGCCCAAGACCCAGACAAGGAAACACAGAGTCTGAGTCAAAACCAAGACTTTTAACTGTTGAGACCAAGTCGAGACCAAAACCAAGAGTGACCAATATCAAGACCAGATTAAGATCTGTTTCGTACTAGAATAAAAAGAAGAAAATGGAAAAAATTTGATTAAGTTCTAATTCATGCCTTACAATAGACTATCGCCCTGTCTAGGGTGGTTCCTGCCTTGAGCATTGTGTTGCCGGTTAGGCTCTGGCTCTTCTGCAACCCTGACTTGGATAAGTGGATAAGAAAATGAATGAAAGAATTAGTTTGTAATTAACTTTACATTCATTATACATGAGATATAATATATATGTGTGTGTATGTGTGTGTATATATATATATATATATATATATGTATGTGTATATGTGTGTGTATTATATTTCAGCATATGTTTTGTAAAATTTAAGAATAAATAATATATATAGCCTAAAATTCTTAATTCTTAATTATATTATAGTCTTAGTCAAACTAAGACAATGTAACTTTTTGGAAGCAAATGATGGTGATGATTCTGTCTCCCCTCTTTTCTCAAACTTGGTCACCATGAACGGCCTCCCCTCAGACAACCAATCATGTCTGCATGTGATGCTTGACCCAGTCAGAAGGCAACGCTGAGGTTCAATCCCAGGCTGTCAGAAGGTGGGTGGGTATTAGTCTGCATTACATGAGCTCATTATATTACAATCCCAATTTCAATGAAGTTTGGACGTTGTGTAAAACATAAATAAAAACAGAATACGATGATTTGCAAGTCCTTTTCAACCCATATTCAACTGAATACACTACAAAGACAAGACATTTAATGTTCAAACGGATAAAATTTATTGATTTTTTGCAAATATTCACTCATTTTAAATTTGATGTCTGCCACACCTTCCAAAACAGTTGGGACAGGGGCAACAAAAGACTGGGAAAGTTGAGGAATGCCCAAAAAACACCTGTTTGGAACATTCTACAGGTGAACAGGTTAATTGGAAACCGGTGAGTGCCATGATTTGGTATAAAGGGAGCATCCCCAAAAAGCTCAGTCGTTCACAAGCAAGGATGGGGCGAGGCTCACCACAAATAGTCCAACAGTTTAAGTACAACATTTCTCAATGTGCAGTTGCAAGGAATTTGGGGATTATGTCAACTGCAGTCCATAATATCATCAAAAGATTCAGAGAATCTGGAGAAATCTCTGCAAGTAAGCGGCAAGGCCGAAAACCAACACTGATTGCCCGTGACCTTCGATCCCTCAGGCGGCACTGCATTAAAAACCGACATCATTCTGTAAGATATTACCGCATGGGCTCAGGAAGACTTCAGAAAACCATTGTCAGTGAACACAGTTCGTCATTCCATCTACAAGAGCAAGTTAAAACTCTACCATGCAAAGCAAAAGCCATATATCAACAACACCCAGAAACCCCACCGGCTTCTCTGGGCCAGAGCTCATCTGAGATGGACTGACACAAAGTGGAAAAGTGTCCTGTGGTCTGACGAGTCCACATTTCAATTTGTTTTTGGAAATCATGGATGTCGTGTCCTCCGGGCCAAAGAGGAAAAGGACTGTTCAAAAGCTAGCATCTCTGATGGTATGGGGGTGTGTTAGTGCCCATGGGTAACTTGCACATCTGTGAAGGCACCATTAATGCTGAAAGGTACATACAGGTTTTGGAGCAACATATGCTGCCATCCAAGGAACATCTTTTTCAGGGACGTCCCTGCTTATTTCAGCAAGACGATGCCAAGCCACATTCTGCACGTGTTACAACAGAGTGGCTTCGTGGTAAAATATTGCGGGTACTAGACTGACCTGCCTGCAGCCCAGACCTGTCTCCCACTGAAAATGTGTGGCACATTATGAAGCGCAAAATACGACAACGGAGACCCCGGACTGTTGAGCAACTGAAGTTGTACATCAAGCAAGAATTGGAAAGAATTCCACCTACAAAGCTTCAACAATGAGTGTCCTCAGTTCCCAAATGCTTTTTGAGTGTTGTTAAAAGGAAAGGTGATGTAACACAGCGGTAAACATGTTCCTGTCCCAACAGTTTTGGAACGTGTTGCAGGCATCACATTCCAAATGAGTGAATATTTGCAAAAATCAATACAATTTATCCGTTTTAACATTAAATATCTTGTCCTTGTAGTGTATTCAATTGAATATGGGTTGAAATGGATTTGTAAATCATCATTCTGTTTTTATTTATGTTTAACACAATGTCCCAACTTCATTGGAATTGAGGTTGTATATTAAAAATAAAACTAGTTTATCCCATCTCTGAATAATGCATGTGTGTGTAAAAGAGACAACATATTTATTTGTTCCTTCTTCCACAAGGTCTTTGACAAAACTGCTGCTGATGTCAGTGCTGTCCTGCTGGTGCACCGTGGTCTTCTCAGACCTTTCATCCCACCCCGAGTGTGCTCAACTTCCTGCAATGTTCTGCAGTTTACAGCGCCAGACTGTTTGACAGCTCTTCTCCCCGATGGTCTCTCTCTGAGACCCTCCACTCTCTACCGTCTCTCAAGTACCTGTCTGGTGAGTGCAGCTTCAGCGTCATCCGAAATAAACATGCCTGAAGCACTGTCATACTCGGCAGAAGATTTCTTCAGAAGCACAGTGACAGGGAAATATGAAATCATAACAGTTCAGAGAGGAGCTCGGGTACTCTCAAGTTCCCCAGTAATATTGTACTCACTACATTCATTGGCAACAAGGATTCAAGTATGTTTTGGGCAAATGGTGCGTTTTGCTGATTTTCTGAAATGAAAAGAAGGTCACATGAAGTTCAAAATATGTTGGAACAGCTTTCACAGTTCCAAAACGGACAGGTAACATCCACATTTTTTCACACACCTTCATTTTTTTGAAGGTATTAACTTAATCAAATAAGCAGTGTGCTGAGACGAGCTTGTTCTCTCCAGAAGCTGTGTGTTTGTATAATTTGATCAATATTTAAAATGCAGGTTAACGCCGTTCAACAACCATCCGATCGATGTCTGTTCGCTTTAATGATTGAGATCTTAACAATTATAACAAAGTATTAAAGGAAACCAAAATCTGTCTTTTAACTCAGGACGTTGCAGCCGTGAACAGCTGGTCAAGTTAGCCTGTTATTTATATTATTTATGTCATACTTGTGACATGTTTTGTTTCCATTTTTTTATTTCATTGATTTTCATGAACATTGATTCACTTTGCATTAACTACAAGCAAAATTAGGAGCCAAGTTACAGTCTGTGTCGTGCATGGACACTTTTTGGACACAAGCAGAGATGTGACATGGAAAAGTTCATTCTCTGATTAACACTAAGGACCGTGCTCGCTTCACCTGCATATAGTCGTATGAAAAAGTTTGGGCACCCCTGATAATTTTCATGATTTTAGTTTATAAATCATTGGTTGTTCAGATCAGCAACTTGAGTTAAATATATCATATAGCAGATGAACACAGTGATATTTGAGAAGTGAAATGAAGTTTATAGGATTTACAGAAAGTGTGCAGTAATTATTCAAACAAAATTAGGCAGGTGCATAAATTTTGGGGCAACCCAACAGAAAAATTACATCAATAATTAGTAGATCCTCCTTTTGTAGAAATAACAGCATGGACAGCCCACATTTTCAGTAATATTCCTGTCTGGGGACTGAGATGGGCCATTCCAGAATGTTGTTTGTACTGGTTACTCTGCATGAATGCCTTAGTAGATTTTGAGCAGGGTTTGGGGTCGTTGGCCTCGGTTGCAACTTTGTCACTGATTCTTGAACATTGTTCTCAAAGAATCTGGAGATATTTAACTGGAATCCATCCGACCCTCAACTTTAACAAGATTCCTAGTACCTGCACTGGCCACACAGTCCCACAGCATGATGGAACCGCCACCAAATTTTACTGTGGGTAGCAAGTGTTTGGCTTGGATGCTGTGTTTCTTTTTTCCGCTCCTTGTTATGTCCAAATAACTCAATTTTAGTTTTCATCAGTACACAGCACTTTATTCCAAAATGAAGCTGGATTGTCCAAATGTGCTGTAGCACACCTCAAGTGTGACTCTGTTGGTGGCGTGTCTGCAGAAAAGGCTTCTTCTGCATTACTCTCCCATACAGCCTCTCCCTTGTGCAAAGTGCGCTGTATAGTTAGTTGAACGATGAACAGTGACACCATCTGCAGCAAGATGAGGTTTGTAGGTCTTTGGAGGTGGTCTGTGGCCTTGACTATGACTGTTCTCACCATCCTTCGCCTCTCTGCCTATCTGAGATTTTTCTTGGTCTGCCACTTCGGGAGTTCCTTAACTAGAACTGTGCCTGTGGTCTTCCATTGCCTCACTATGTTCCTCACAGTGGAAACTGACAGCTGAAATCTCTGAGAGAGCTTTTCCCTTTCCCTGAACCATGATGTTGAACAACCTTTGTTTTCAGGCCATTTGAGAGTTGTTTTGAGGCTCCCATATTGCCACTCTTCAGAGAAGATGCAAAGAGGAGAAAAACTTCCAATTGGCCACCTTAACCCTTTATCATAGTTGGACTCACTTGTGTATGTAGATCAAGGGTCAGTGAGCTTACAAAACATATTTTGTGTTCCAATAATTAGTGCTAAAGGTATTCAAATGACAGGGTGCCCAAATTTATGCACACCTGCCTAAATTTTGTTTGAATTAATTACTGCACACTTTCTGTATTAAAACCTATAAACTTCTTAATTTCACTTCTCAAATATCACGGTGTTCATCTGCTATATGATATATTTACCTGAAATTGCTGAGCTGGACAACCAATGATTTATAAAGAAAAATCATGAAAATTATCAGGGGTGCCCAAACTTTTTCATACGACTGTATATGTAGAAGTGCAGAGCGCCATCATTAGACCGCTCTGACTTCCTACTAGTAGCTTAGAACTCGCAACCTTGTTGGAGTATATCTAGCCTCACCTGCAAGCAAAGTGTGACACTCTCACATTCCAAAGACAAGTAACGTTTCCTAGTGAGTGAGTAGGTGTGTGCATGTTGGATGGTGGTTGTGTTTTTTCTTTCTCTTAGCTAGAGGTGCGTCCTGTAGTTCATGTATTTTGTCGAATCTTCTTTTATCTGATTCCTCTGAATCAGTCTGAGTCTGGTTCCTCTGAAGGTTTCTTCCTCTTATCTGAGTGAGTTTTTCTTTGCCACTGTCACCTCTTGCTGAAATGAGACTTCTGTAAAGCTGCTTTGTGACAACACCTGTTGTGAAAAGCGCTATAAAATCATTTTGATTAATTGATTATCCTCTCTAGAGTTGGTTCTTGCCTTGTGCCCTGTGCTGCTGATTGATTTCCAGATGCCGAACTGGACTAAGCAGGTAAGGAAATGAAAGAATGAATGAATATTTGGCCTTAAGGAACTGTGGCTTATTTTTTTTTCTTTACATTACACTAAAACGTTTGGAGGTCACACCTGGTTTGCTTCTCTGAAAGCAGTTTCTTCCGCTTTTGACATTTTCCTTTGCAAGAGATGACCGAGGCGCTCACCTTCCTCCTTGTTATTATAGCAGAAGGTGTTGCAGTTTTAGATCATATAATAAACGTATAGACTCTTACCTGTTCATAACTATAAGCGCATCTCCTAGCATGGAAAAAAAAACCTAATCTGTTGAACCAACAGAGCAAAGAGAAAGTGTGGAAAAACCCATCAATGGATGCTGCAGGGCTACAGTTAGCTGCAGCCAATTCTATTGAGAATATTGATTTTTCTCTGTAATTGCCTCGAGCTTCGTCTACGTGGATAACTGTTCATGGTGGCTGTTTTGATAGAAACCTGTGTGATCAGAATGTAATCAGTTTATCAGCCGTGACGGTAATGCATCACACCAGGTGTTCAATGAAAACCTACACGTACTCCAAGGGAGGACGTGAGGACAGGATGCAAATGCGAAGTGTTTTTATTGATCTAATAGAGTTTCAGAGGAAGTCGCAGTACTTTTATAACAGGCAAATCCATAGTCAAGGTCTACATAGACAAACGAGGTCAAATCCCGAGACGAGGAAAAAACAAGGAGAAGCAAATCAGCAAAGTGACAGATTAGATGATGTCACCAAAATTCAACTTTATTCATTCATTTTCGTAATAACTTTATCCAACTCAGAGTCACATGGAACCGGGGTCTAGTCGATAGGCAGGAATAAACCTTAGACAGGCACCAATTGCAGGATACATACACACACTGGGACACTTGGAGATACCAATCGACAGGTTTGTGGGATGAACCCAGAGTGCCTGAAACAAACCCACACGATTATGGAGAGAACATGCAAACTCCACATAGGCAGAGTCCAGGCTGGGAATCAAACCAGGGGTTTCTGGAGCTGTGACTCAACGTTTGTTGATTTTCTATATGTCTATTAATTAGGAAGTCTATTAAATTCTGAGACTGTGTGACTATGGTTGCCTAGAAGGCCCAAGGTTCAAATTCCACTTCTGCCAAACTTCCACTGAGTCCTTGAACAAGGCTCATAACCCACAATTTCTTGGTGGTAAGATTGTATCAATTATAAGTCACTCTGGATAAGGCCATCTGCTAAATGATCTAAATGTAAGTTCTAAGATATTTAGTGCATCGTCTTGAAGGGTGCCCACATTTTTTCTTCCCACCATGTGTTTTAAAATATACATACATTAAATGTATATAATTCACATATTACCAGTTTTTTCACTCACCATACTTTCCATACCTGCTTAATCTAATGTAATAGTCCAAAAATCTAATGTCTACTCCAATCTGCAGTCCATCGCAGAGCACGTGTGCGCACAAACACTCACTCACACAGAGCCAGTTGACCTAATGCATGACTTGTGGGGGGAAGCTGGAGTATCCGGAAGAAACCCATGCAGACGTGGGGAGAACATGCAAACTTCTTACAGTGAGAGACCATCCTGGGACTGGAACCTGGATTTCTGAAGCTGTGAGGTGACAGAGCTAACCCCTCTGCCACCCATATTTAAGTTTAAATCAACCAAACATGCACTGTACTTTGTCGATTGGTGCCTATACTTTTGCGTAAGGTTGTACGTTATAGTGATCTATCTGACAAAGCAAGTCCGTTGTGGTCTGTTTTGGCTGTTCCTCCAAAGACCTGTTTCTACCTAAACACACACATGCACTCCGTATCACAGTTACACCAATAGATTCAAATACTGGGAGGTAAATATGGTTAAATGTGGGACCTTTAGAGAGAAACAGTAATACTGGTTAATATGGGTAATTAATATGGGAATCCAATTTCACTGTTGTAACAAATGTATGAGTTAGGAGTTTGCCATATGGATTCATAGATATGTATTTATTCTTGACTTGATGTGTCATGTGACTCATCATGACTGGTTATGACTGCTGCAAAAACTTTGCTTGTCCATTTTGTGTTAAATTAAGACAAACTTTCAGATATTCATTAATTTGATAAATATTTGGATGAATACACAATCCAAGAGAAAAATGTAGTACAAAAGCATCATTATCAGTAAACCACATTAGAATTCCAAGTGTTCCTTAAAAAATAAGTCTAAAATTAAACAAATAAAGTAGTCCCCATCTCCCTTGCGACCCGGAATCGGATTAAGCAGGTATAAAAATAAATGTATGAATGAAATGATTCAGGAGAAACTAGGTTACCAGAAAATGTTTTGAATATTTAGAAGTAAAAGCACCGAGCTTATAAACTCGACAAAGACAGCTAATCCCTCCCGGGAGAAAAGGACTGCGGACAACATGCAAATGAATTAGAACTTGCAATCAGTTATTCCCTGAAATCAGTCTGGCATACAGAATCCAGATATTTTATTCATGTTGCAAACGTCTGCATTCCTTAAGGGTATTTCTATTAAGTGCTCTTTTGGATCATTTGAGGCAAACGTGCGTAACACCATCACAAAGTCATTGAAGTAATGTACAGAGGACTTGAAGTAATGCTCAAAGATTTTTCAATCTAACAAACAATCATACTCCCTCTACTGAAATAGAAAACCCACTTCATGGAAAATAACACACATTGTTCCTACACAGAGAACCTACAAACAATTGTGCTTTTCAAGTCTTTACTGAACAATGATGGATTATTCACCCAACTCCGGCTAAAAAGGGTAAATGAACCTCCGTACTTAATAACCATTACAATCAATTTAAGCTGCATAGAAACACTGCAAGCAGCAAATAGATGGGTTTATCAGCTGCATGTTCAAGCACTTTATCAGATGCCATAGATGCTCTTCTGGATTCCAGTCGTGTAACGGAAAGGGGCACTGAAGGACACTGTACTCATTATCATGTAAATGGATCCCGTTTGAGACGATATTCTGCTCTGTGACAGGAAACGTGATCATGTTTAGAAGACGACAAAGTGTGGCCACAAAGGGGTGCACATGGTCAGGAACAATACTGTGTCCTCCAAGTGATAGTTAGCTGGTATTATACCACATTCATTGATTGCTATCAAAAGTAATGTGTCAGCTTATTCATTTTTTAAATTTTCACTTCATAATTTGAATGAAGGTGCTCAGGTGGTCTTAGATGCTAGCCTATCATCGCAGTGACCTGGATTTTTCTTGGTGGTGCCGTCTGGCTAGATTGGGCATCACACAGATATGATTGGCTGTGTTTGAAAGATCGGGCCAAACCAGGAAAGCATTGCCCAGCATTGCAACAGGTGCCAGTGTTGTGCCAGTTCACAGCTTTTCTGAACTAGTTCAAGTTCAGTTCATACATGCTCAAAGTGAACAGTTCACGTTCAAAGTTCACAATATTAATTCTGAACTAGTTCAAAGTTCAATTCATTTTACTTTTTTCGTGAGATATTCAAATAAATACTTTTTTTCACACTACAAGCTAGAAATCACTATAAGTTCTTTGAAACTGCTCATTGTAGACATTTGCTCATGACACTGTAAAAATTGTGTACGCAGCGTTGCTATGGCTACCCCGCTCTGCTGCCAATTCATCAGGGGTAACGTCGTGCAGAAGCCAGTATGTTATTAAACTAGCCAGTATGTTAACTATTGTCAGCCGGACACTACGTTGCCCGCAATGCATTGCGCACACAATGTCAAAACCATTTCTGTCTGGTGATACATGATTTAAGCGGCACCAGCGAGAATACAGGAGGGAGGAACTTTCTCTCGTTGCGTTTCTCAAAGAGAAAACAGATGTCACTCAGTTTTCAATGGAAAACAAATTCCAACGTTCATTTACAGTGATGTCTGCCGTTCATGACACATAATGTGAACTAATTCACGTTCAAGTTCTTTATTAAAAAATGTGTTGCGTTCAGTTCAACGTTCACGAAAAAATGAGCGTGTTCAATGAACACGTTCTTTTGAACTCGTTCACGCACAACACTGACAGGTGCCCTGTTCAGTGTACATGCTGGATAAGCAGAGTGGGGTATGGTTTGCATTTTATTGATTCATATACTGATTCTGCTTTTCGATTCCGATTCTTATTGATTCCAAGATTTGATTCCAAAATTTTAGATTTTCAAAAGTAATCGTTTTTACTTTAAGCTTTTTGTCTTCCCATTTAAACCATTTATTAGTAAAAAGCTTAAAGTGGCTTAACATGCTAAAGCAGTGACCTAGAGACACAACTCTCTGTTTCTTCTGATCAAGTATTCTCTACTGCTGAAATGATGAGCATGTGCTATAAATGGAAAGCAATCATTTTTACATTAAACTTTTTACTTGTAATAGGTTTAAATGGGAGGAAAAACTTAATGTAAAAATGATTCATTTCCTTTTGGATCCCAGACTCAGCACTAGATATCACTTGTCACCAGTAAACTGAGAGAGGTTTGGTTTTCCTCTGTAATTCTTTCAAGACATTAAACCATGTTAAGCTTTGTTCACATTTAGGGTTTTAGACTCTCTCAGCTAGCGCAGCATTTGGACTAGAAGAGAGTAGTCAGTCGAACCCGGTCTGCTGCTGAAGCTCAATATCATTCTGGTGCTTTAGATGTTTTGCCATGTTGGAGGTTACAACAGATCAACTTTCCACACATACTGCATTTCTCCGTTTCGTTTTCTCTCAAACTGGAGCCGAACTTTCAAACACTAATAAGCTTCCGCTAATGCTCTAGAGGAGCGTATCAAAACAAATCTACATAAGAACGTGCATGATTACATGACCTGGCGAATAGATGCCTCCTTATTACTGATGTTTTTTTTAACAGGAACTGGGTTTGATGCCCAGCTTCTGGACAACTGGAATTAAAATGTGAGAACAAAAGCATTTTTAGTGTTTCCAGTTTAATAGTTTACCTCACCATTTAATAATACTGTAGACCTCGCTATTATCAAGCTTGAAGCATAACCCATTTGTTCACTCAGTATTTGACAAATGACTCATAATCACTATTTGGATGTCTACTCCTTAAATAAGGTCCAGGATTTCCCAACCTATCTCCACCATTAGCAATGCCGTTCTCCGGCTGCACTTTTTGCTTGCTGTCCTTTAGTTCTGACACACATAAGGAGATCAGTCTGAGAGGACAGACGGTGTATAATTACTCAGCATACCAAAGGTGTTGCTCTACAGGTCAGCAGCCTCGTAGGCTTTTCCTCGACGTGGTCGCAGTGTGAGGGCTGCCCTTGCTTCTCCTTGTTTACTGTCAAATCTGTTTTCCTCTCATGAGAACCCTCACCGTCCCAATGTGATTACACCACTTTGACGGGTTAGGATAACTCACTTAGCTTCTCTTTGGAATCCCAGAATCGAGCTATGTGTCGCCTCAACCCCTTTCAGTAACGATTGCTCTTGACGTTAATCCTGTTTCACTTCATTCCTGTGCACATCTGGCATGGTGACCTGCTGTGAGGAACTTGTTTGCCCCCAATTTGCATGAGTGTGGTCCGGCCAGCATTGTGGCCCCTGCAAAGCTGTCTGCATAGTTTAACTGGATACACGTTTTTATTGCAAATGATGAAGAATACATTTTATATTCCAATCGATGCGGCATGTCGTGGTCAGGTCAAAAACGAATGGGGTGCGCTCACGAGGGACTTTGGCGGAAACGCAACCCTATAAATTAAGCTCGCGCATGACTTCACATTTTATTGCCTATAATTAGGCTAATGGCATTTTGTTGATGCTTTGATTAGTAATACAAAGTGGTGATATAAATCAGTGGAGTAATGTGGTGTAACGAACTTTATTTCGTTTTTTTGTTAGCCACGTAGTTAGTACATCAGTACTGTTGTAATAGGAAGCAATCATAAGGCAGGCACCTGTATGCAGCCCATCTCTAAACCTTCTGAAGGACCAACCAGTGGCTGTTCTGCCTGCCTGAACATCTCAATTTCAAGTCGATCCCCCTCTCATTTTGCTGTCCTTTTGAAGGGGGGTTCGGGATTATCCAATCAGTCTGAAAGGCAGTGATCCGGAACCTATACATTCCTCTCAATTTTAGCTGCTGTAGCAGGATTTTCTTGATGTTTCAGGATACAAACGGTTACCGCCAGACACATTGGGCTAATGTACTCAGAGGCCACGTTTCTTCAAGGGGACCAACCAAATGTTATCCAGTGTCACAACCGCCATACATTCATATCATCACAGGGACAAAAAGCACCTACAGTTTAGGAAAAGCATCAAAGTATGAGTCAATGTAAGCGTTGTAGCTTAGAAGAAGGATGCACACCAAGAAAATTATTCTTAATGAAACTTTATTGAAGCACAACCCAAAAGCATGAAAAATAACCATTATAGGAGCTGTAAACAACACCTAAATCTGATTAGAGTGGGCTGAGGGAGGGAGCTACACAAATTTAAACCAAGTTCTCTTGATCTTAAGCAAATGCTGTAAATTCATTTAAACTGCAGACATTTCTAAAAGAAGTTGTGTGTAACCTGAACAAAGATAAAACATCCTAACATTCTAAGATGTGGCTTAAACAGCCCAAACAATAAAGGAAAATAAACTGGCATGCCGGACCTGCACTATATGCCAGGAGCCGCTGGGAATACCACACCCTCCCTGAGACTAAACAGGCAAATTGTCAACACCACAGCATTGAAATTCATAAATGCACCCAAATTGTAGGTGACCCAAGTTCAAGTCCAGGCAGTGCCTTTCTGCCAGGTCTGCCATCATTCTGGCAGGGAAACCGGTCAGGCAGACAAGTGAGTCCATCCTGCCCTGCAATGAACTAGAGTTTTGTTCATATTACACCTGTGCCTGCATCCTGTGTTCTCTGGGATATGCTCCAGACCTACAGTGGTGCTTGACAGCTTGTGGGCCCTTTAGAATCTTTTATATTCTGCATAAATATGACCTAAAACATCTTCAGATTTTCACACAAGTCCTAAAAAGTAGATAAAGAGAACCCAGTTGAACAAATGAGACAAAAATATTATACTTGGTCATTTCATTATTGTGGAAAATGATCCAATATTACATATTAATGAGTGGCAAAAGTATTTGAACATCTAGCAGTTAATTTGAAGGTGAAATTAGAATCAGGTGTCTCCAATCAATGGGATGCCAATCAGGTGTGAGTGGGCACCCTGTTTTATTTAAAGAACAGCGATCCATCAATGTCTGCTCTTCAGAACACATGTTTGTGGAAGTGTGTCATGGCACGAACAAAGGAGATTTCTGAAGAGCTCAGAAAAAGAATTGTTGATACTCATCAGGCTGAAAAAGGTTACAAAACCATCTCTAAAGAGTTTGGACTCCAGCAATTCACAGTCAGATAGATTGTGTACAAATGGAGGAAATTCAAGAGCATTGTTACCCTCCCCAGGAGTGGCCGACCAACAAAGATCACTCCAAGAGCAAATCGTGGAATAGTTGGTGAGGTCACAAAGGACCCCAGGGTAACTTCTAAGCAACTGAAGGCCTCTCTCACATTGGCTAATGTTAATGTTCATGAGTCCACCATCAGAAGAACACTGAACAACAATGGTGTGCATGGCAGGGTTGCAAGGAGAAAGCCACTGCTCTCCAAAAAGAACATTGCTGCTCGTCTGCAGTTTGCTAAAGATCATGTGGGACGATTGGACAAGGTTATTGGAAGAATGTTTTTGTGGACAGATGAGACCAAAACAGAACTTTTTGGTTTAAAAAAAAGCGTGATTTGCGTTATGTTTGGAGAAAGGAAAATCACTACTACTGCATTTCCAGCATAAGAACCTGTGAAACATGGTGGTGGTAGTATCATGCTTTGGGGCCTGTTTTGCTGCATCTGGGGCAGGACGGCTTGCCATCATTGATGGAACAATGAATTCTGAATTATATCAGAGAATTCTAAAGGAAAATGTCAGGACCATCTCTGTCCATGAACTGAATCTCAAGAGAAGGTGGTTCATGCAGCAAGACAACGACTCTAAGCACACCAAGTCGTTCCACCAAAGAATGGTTAAAGAAGAATAAAGTTCATGTTTTGGAATGGCCAAGTCAAAATCCTGACCTTAATCCAATGGAAATGTTGTGGAAGGACCTGAAGCAAGCAGCTAATGTGAGGAAACCCACCAACATCCCAGAGCTGAAGCTGTTCTGTACGGAGGAATGGGCTAACATTCCTCCAAGCCGGTGTGCAGGACTGATCAACAGTTACAGGAAATGTTTAGCTGCAGTTATTGCTGCACAGGGGGGTCACACCAGATACTGAAAACAGAGGGTCACATACTTTTGCCACTCACTAATACGTTATATTGGATCATTTTCCTCAATAAATAAATGACCAAGTATAATATTTTTGTGTCATTGGTTTAACTGGGTTCTCTTTATCTACTTTTAGACTTGTGAGAAAATCTGATGATGTTTTAGGTCATATTTATGCAAAAATATAGAAAATTCTAAAGGGTTCACAAACTTTCAAGCACCACTTTGACTACACACCTGACTGGGAAAACAGGGTTAAAACATGAACAAATTAACAGCAGCTAAATCACATTACCATTTCTCCTCCTGGTTTCAATGTCCTCTTGCTGGGTCTTTTTTTTTTCTCTCCCTTCGTCCTTTTTATACAAGAGCTCTAATTCAGTCACGTCCTATCCATGAAAACAAATATCCATATAAAGGGCCACTAGGGGCCAGTGAATCTCCCAGCATTAGCACAGATTCCCTTTACATAAATAAATAGTCATTCTGTGGCGAAGCCCTAAATGTTGCATTTGTTTTGGTGGCTAATCTTAATTCCCCTTCACCAAGGCTCTCGGGTGCTATCCATTAAGGCTAGTGAAGGCTTACTTTCTCTGGAGCAATTGAACTGACATGCAGCGCTGTAACTGAGGATGGGCAGAAATCAATTTTTTAATTCATAACACACAAAAAACCCCACTTCAGATCAAGTTTCTGCAAAATCGAAATCCAAACTGAACTTAAATAAGAGAACGTGGAATAACTGGAGAGCTTGGATTTGTCAGGTTTGTATTACCCATGTTCCTTATAATGCACTTTATAGGTTATAATATATTCCCTGGACAAAAAAATTAGTCAACTTGTGTGTTCGCTGCACGAGGATGATCGGGCTATACAGACCTGCTGGGTGTGAGACATGATTCATAGATTGAGAAGAGGTGGTACAGTGCAGTGAATGTCTTGTGCGATGTGTGGAAAATGAGTCACAAAGCAGATGTTAATGATTGATAAAAGGCAGTGATTGCATTTGGGTGTGCCAAAGGTCGTAGTGTGAAGGAAGTAGCTGAATTTGCAGGGCAATCGAAGCGTACAGTCATACAGGTCTACCAGCAGTGACACAAATCTAAGTGTACAGGAAATTCTCATTCGAAGTTGTGGAGGACTCACATGCTATTGGGTACGTTTCAGTCACAGGTCACTGATTGTTTTATCTGGTGAGTATATAATGGTAATTATTGCACTATATTCTCAAAGGAATGAAATTTGAGGCTCAGCTACAGACTAAACGTAAGAAAAAAATGACTGAATCTGCTTTGCGATGGATTGATGTCCCATGCGGTGAATGCTGTGTTCTCTGGGCTAGGCAATGGACTGACCAAGACCCTGACAAAGCCAAAGGGAGAATAAAAGAAAGATATTATACTTATGTTCATACAGGTGTGAGTTTCTATTTTGGAATTCACAGGCTCAAAGGGGCACATTTACCTGTTTTTTTCTCAGTTTTTTTAATACTGCATACATATTTTCTGTGTTTTCTGTTTCTATGCTAATACATGGACTGAGAAATAATTCAATATGGTAAATTTACCATTGCTAAAACAATGGTATATCTAATCTAATAGTGGCCTAAGACTTTTGCACAGTAGTGTAGATGTTAAAAAGTATTTGCAGTGTTTAACCTTGTTCCCTGCAAAAGTCAAGTTCGTTTAGAATATCAACAAAACACTGCTTGTAGCTGAACGCGTGTGAATTTGCCCTCTAACTGTTCAAGAGCAGGAGGATCCTGAGAAGGCTGTTTCTCAGAGTGTAATTCTATCAGCCTTCCTTTATCTTAGCCCAGCTCTCAGGAGATGACGGCAATTAGGAGAAATGGTGCTGTTGGGGATCTGGGTGTGGATGATTATCTGTCACATGTGAAGAAATGTCGCATCAGGAGGACAGTCTGGGTCTGCTCCTAATCACTCAGGCGTCTGTGCTGGAATAAAAGGCTTTTTCAAGGTGATCAGAGCAAAAAGATTTGTTTCGTCACCTGCGATCTTTAAACTGTACGTCTGATGTTGAATGTCAAAGTGGCGAACGAAAATTACAGCTTCGTAGGTTATACTAATCATCAGAGGATTTCGATTAAATCATGAAAGGAGTTCCATTTATCATCAAAGCAATGCTGTTAAGCAACTGTTGAGTCAGAGGTGCGGATTAACGTTCTGCTAGCTAATGGTGATCACTGTTGCATAAAAATTGCTGCAACAACGCAAAGGGGTGTATGGAAAAAATGTGAACTCAATCACAAAAAATTGGGCACCTGTGGTAAGATTACATGTCCTTGCCTTTCTACGGTGGTACGGTGGTTAGTGCTGACACCTCATAGCTCCAGAGATCAAGGTTCAAGGCCCAGCCACTGCCTGTACGGATTGTTTGCATGTCCTCAATGTGACTGCATCCATTCTATACAATTTTATTATTAAATGTGAAAACTTAATAATACTATTTCCAGATTGGGCATCGTAAAGCAATTGGGTAAAAATGCACACTTGCAATTTTAACGTCAGACTCGAAAATAAAATGTGATTCAACATAGTGTTCATTGGTTGGATACTGAAAGAGAAGAGCAGTAACTTGTTTTATCCTGTTAGCCAATCTGAGTGTAGAGAAAGGACTCATTTATTTTATTTGAATTTGTTGTTGATATTCAGTAATGATATAAAAAGTTCCGTTTATAATTAACGCTACCTCAGACAGATCTGAGGTCTCAAAACAATTTGAGTCCAACTTGGCCCAAGACTGAGATGAGACCAAGTCCAAATGACTCGAGTCTGGACTTGAGTACTACAACACTAGTTAGCCCTTTGGTCTCACATGTTCAGAAACCCCAGGTTCGATCCCTGGACCCCTGTGACTCTGAATTCAGTAGATATTGAAAATGAATGAATGACAGTAAAAGCCCTTATCCAGAGCGACACACAACTGATACAGTCTTACAGTCCAAGCAGTTCTGAGTTAAGGGTCTTGCTCAAGGATCCAACAGTGGCAGCTTGACAGAGGTGGACCTTTTGGTCCACTGTCCAGTACCTTAACCAGTAAGCCACCACAGTCCTAACATTAATTGCTTATATGTTAGAAAAGTTCCAAAGCAAATCATTTGGCCAGGGATCTCCAAGCTGTTGCATACAATTGTGTGTTGCACCTCTGTTGGCTTTCAGAACAGCATGAGTTCTGCTGGGAGATGGATTTTAGGAGGCTGAGTTGTGCAGGATTGTCGTTCATTGCAGAAAACGTCTCTGTGGCGTAGGCGCTGCAGTGCGGCTGCACGCACAGTCTTGCTGCAAACAGACTTTTCTGCCTTATTCTAGAGACGCTCAGCGGGGATTAGATCCAAGTGCAGTGGTGAAGAAATCATGAAATCTGCCACGTATCTAAACACATTTGCTGCTACATGCCTTGTGGCACTGTGTGTTGTCACGCTTAAGGTATTCATCCTGGTCAGCAGTGACGCTCAGATACATCATGCCTGTCGTGCGTGAAAAGACCAGGACAAAGCTGCTGAGGACATGACAGAAGCCACACACACACACACACACACACACACACACACACCTAAGCTACTTGTTTTGCCCATTCATATGTTCAGTTTGATACTATCCAATGCTAGGAATATTAATGTAAGATTTGATGTTTTAACAGAAAACAGGAAAAAACAGTAAAAAAAAATACAATAAAATAAAATTAATTTTATAATAAAATGCCAGCCCGCCCCCATGACCCTGTCCACAAACAAGCAAAAAAAAAGTGATTTTTGCAATAATCACTAATAAAAATACAAATCATTTCCTATGAACATGTAGTCGCATCTCTGAACAGACAAATTATACAGATCAACAAATGCATTTGACTGATTCGCACAGAAATTGTGAGGCAGGAACTGAAAAATCCTGACGTATTCCATTGCACCCTCACATTATTGCATTTTGTGTCTTTCAGCTCATTTTCACATGGAAGCAAACTGGCTGTTGGTCAAATTTCCCACCAGATGCACGCAGCTGCACCGCTGTCAGGCGCCAAGAGCCTCTCCTCACACTGTAATTGAAACCTAATGGAAAATCCTCAGATGCACTGAAATGGTGTTCTTGCTCTCACCTCAGCATTTCCAATGCAGCGGAAAACACTGGGCTCCAGGCAGAACGCACACTGGTATCTCTCGTCCTATACAGTGGGGCAAAAAAGTATTTAGTCAGCCACTGATTGTGCAAGTTCTCCCACTTAGAAAGATGAGAGAGGTCTGTAATTTTCATCATAGGTACACTTCAACTATGAGAGACAAAATGAGAAAAAAATCCAGGAAATCACATTGTAGGATTTTTAAAGAATTTAATTGTAAATTATGGTGGAAAATAAGTATTTGGTCACCCACAAACAAACAAGATTTCGGGCCGCACAGACCTGTCCTCCACTCGTTACCTGTATTAATGGCACCTGTTTGAAGTCGTTATCTTTACAAAAGACACCTGTCCACAGCCTCAAACAGTCAGACTCCAAACTCAACCATGGCCAGGACCAAAGAGCTGTTGAAGGACAGCAGGAAGAAAATTGTGGACCTGCAGCAGGCTTAGAAGAGTGAATCTACAGTAGGCAAGCAGGTTGGTGTGAATAAATCAACTGTGGAGTGTACCTATGATGAAAATTACAGACCTCTCTCATCTTTCTAAGTTGGAGAACTTGCACAGTCAGTGGCTGACTAAATACTTTTTTGCCCCACTGTAAGCATTGCAGAACAGTACTGACACGAGCAGAAGGCCCTGTCAGATGCCCTTTGACCCCTCTTGGGAGAGCAATATCTGGAGGAGGGTTTCCTCATAATGAATGCAGAAGATATACAGTGGATGCAAATGACTCCTCAATATGCACAGGAACTGCAGCTGTTCTCCAGCGCAGCAGGAAGCACTAACATTTTATGGTAACTGGTTTCAAGGATCGAGGTTATCCTTGTGTAAAGGTAATTCACCATTTGCTTGTGTATGCATAAACTGTAAGCCAATGAGAAATCGAGTTACCTTTTCACATCATAAAAGCATTGAAAATAGCATATCATATCACGCTATAAAGGCTAAACGATTTGGAATTTTCCTTCTTAATTACAGTCCTGTGCAAAAGTATGGGCAACCCTGTTAAAAATATTTGTTCTGTTTATTTTCTAAATAAAATAAACGGAACACAGCCACTGCATTGAACAAACTCAAATATAGCACATTTGTGCAGATTTAAATGCATACTTTTACATTGCACATGGCACACAAGCATGGCACACATAAGCCCACTTTCTCCTGGTCGGTGTCAGAATACAAGGCGCAAGCATAAGTGTGCCCAGGCAGACTTTAAGTTCACGTTCTGGAATCAGTGCATACAGCAGTATTTCTCAGATTGATATCTAATGGTGATGTCTGAGTTTCCCTTTTTTCCCTCCTTTTCCAGACCATTTCTGTTTCCCAACTAGAAGCTCCATATATCTCAAAACAGGATTGTGCTACTACCTTAATTCTTTCGGTAAAATGCTTGAAACGGTGAGCTTGCAGATCAACTCTAGGTGTAGATCTAGGTGTAACATTTTGCCACAACAAATACAGGTTGATGTGTAGGTCAATTTGTTGACTCTGCATGCCAGGTTGCACATGACCTTTTATTGCTAAATTCAATTATATCTGGATCAAGAGGATTCAGAATGACCTTTAGGGATTGTTAAGGGCAGTCTGTCTTGTTTTTGGTAAAGTGCAAATGCCTGAGTATCAAACTGGCCATATTCAGTTCATACACAGTGTGAACAATGTGGTCGCATCTTCTTATTAGTGGGTTTGACTGTGTATGAAAATCACTGGCACTAGAATGGGTCGAGCTCGGTAGCTTTCAACATCATGTCATGTCATAAAATGCCACTGCCATAGATAGGATCCAAACTTTTTAAGCCCTGCCCTGCTAGGATTGCCCTGGTCAATCTCTAAGTGCTGTTATTTGAGTGGAAATGCCTGAGCAACAAAAGCTCAGCTGCAAAACTGCAGCCACACAATTTCACAGAGAGGATTGTCAAACGGTTAAAGCATGAGGCGCATAATAATTGTCTACGCCTAGCCATAGCATTCAATACTGACTGTGTAAATGACTCTAAAAACAAATGTTAGTGGAAAGCTTCATGAATTGAGTCTCCTTGGTCATACAGCCTTATAGAGCCAAGTTTCAACTGAGAGGTTTAAGGCACAGAAGCAGGTTTCAAGCTTGATGTAGCAAGAACAATAGTCTGTAGCTGTTTTGTTGGTGTAAGTAGAGCCTCTTAAATCCACTGAAGGGAAACCTTAATCCTACAGAAGTCAATGACAGTCCAGAGAAGCATATAAGTCTGTGGTTTTGAAATGACAAGTTAATCAAGCACACGTGGATATCAGTTTTGGCTGTCCACATACTTCTGGCCATGTAGGATAGCATGTATTCATCTTTTGGGGTTTGGAAAAGTGTGTGCAAACATACTCCATTTATTTTAGACCACTGATGTTTGCTTTACACCTTCTCAGTGTAGGATTCGGGGATTTGGGGATTTAGGGCTCTTCTTCACCTGTTAATCCGTCTGTCTTGTGCAAAACAGAGTGACAATACTTTTTTTTTTCACTGTGCAAGCGATCCAGGAAACAAATGTTTTCTGAGGAACGCTGTGTGTGGAAAGTGCTGCAGAAGTCTTTCATTCATTTGACTGAAATATGGATATGAAAGCTGTATGCTAGTGTGCATAGAGATAATGGGAATTATGTATTTAGAATTTTTTCCCGCTTTGTATGGCAGTTTGTCTATCTTATATATCAAACTTTTTTGTGCAATCCATAGTACACTGCATTTTGCTTTATTTCCTGTGTGTGGACTGGATCAGGCTTTATTCACTCTTACACTGCAGCACTGTTAGCTCGCTAGTTGAAGAGTGTGAACATCTCTGCAAACATTTTTGTAATGTGATTGTGCGCTCTTTGCCATCGTCTGCTGTGTATCTTGTTTTTTGGTTTCATATGTGTTCTTTGTTTTGAGTTTCTGCTAGTTGTTAGCAAGCTATCGTCTGCTGTTAGTTCATACAGCATGTAGCAGTTGCTAAATTGCTAACAGCTTGACTTTGGAGAGTATGTCAAGTCAAGTTTTATTTCTATAGTGCTTTTTACAATGGATCATTGTCTCAAAGCAGCTTTTTTTAGATTATCTTCTAAATTATAAGGTTAGCCCCAAAGGCCAGAGCAAGCCTAGGGCGACAGTGTCAAGGAAAAACTCCCTAAACGTTATAAGGAAGAAAACTTGGAAGGAGCAAGACTCAAATAGCGAGGCATGTGAACTAAGTTATCTAATTAAAATGAAACATTATGAAGCTTCTAACAAAATAGACAATCTTTTATTATAAGATATTAATTTTATATATTTTATTTACAATAGTTACAATATAATCAAAATAGTTTCACTAATTTCAACCAGACATCTCTGTGAATTACTACATGTCCCACAAGAGCATTATAACACCATATCTTATGACTCATTAACGCTACTTAATCAGTTTTTAAATTCCGTGTATGCCACACCCTTAGATAAGGTACATTCTTTACCACAGACTTGAAGTATTTCTCTTATTGTGAATGTCTAAAATATAAACAGAATTTTCCCCAAGTGTTTTTTTATGGTTGTGTTGCATTTCTTGATGAAAATTGCATAAACAAATCCCCGTGCAGCGAATCTATTTTCAGTATGAAGAAGCGCCTGGCAGATAAAGCCAATCCTCCTGGGACTTTCTCTTTTTATTTACGACTCGCAAGGTTACATCTAATAGGGTGCTTTTTCAGATACAGACTACCCTGCATGGTTTTGCCCCCTTGTTCATGGCATTCTTAAACCTTGACCTTGCAAATACAAAGCAGGTTCTTGATAATGCTCCTGCCTGTCACTATAGTCGATTACCCAGCAGTGCTGCATAGGTGTCTTTGTATGGCTCAACCACTCCGTCTATGTCTATGTCTATAAGGATTCGCACGCGACTCTTTGACCAAATAGATTCGCCACACTTCATCTCCAGGCTGGAATTTATATATGCGGTCTGACCACCTATTGTTCCCTGCAAGGTGACTCCGGGGAGCTACCTCATGATTTATTCAAAAGGCGCTGGAAGGAACATTTTCAAGTGGAAGCACCAGTCGCACGCTTATAAAAACAGTCCTGACATGCAGGTATAATTTGCTGTCACATTCCCTGGCCGTACTTCGGCTGAACTTGTGTCACAGTGATTTTGTCACATTTGCATTTAACATGCATGACATTTTCATAGCATTCGCGACTACATGTTTGCAAACGTGCACAATTTGACCATACATTTAAGTCATTAGAGGCTTTTAATATAAAATTAGAAACATTCGGTGTAATGGCTAAGTAGGTACAAAGTGCTCCAATACTTAAGTGCACCTAGGAAATTTTGGTCATCTTATTGATATTTGTTCATCATTATATGTAGACACTCTTACCTACTTATTAGTCTCAAAAATAACTGAAGCTGCCTGCTGCATTCCTTCCCTGTGCCATCAGTACAGCAATCATCTCATAAGATGCTCCATGGGGTGCCGTAATGTAAATAAATAGACATGAATAGGAGCCGGAGGGCATCATGAAATAATCATCTCTTTCCTAAGAATCTATAACGATGCCTTGAAGTGCTATAGAAGTGCCCCTTTAAAAGTGCTAATGAATCCTTTATATGGACATTTAGCACTTCAGAGCTGCACCCACTATCCCAGCCAGAGCATGTATAACACCAGCTTTTCTTCTGTCTTCGAGTCTGTTTCACAACCCGGCTAAATATTGCCTCTTCCTAAAAGCATATTAGTCAAGGATTCGAGAGATTTAGGGAGCTGCCATGGGGGGAATATCTCCCTCTGTATGCGCCTCACAAGTGCTTGATTCATGGGGTGCAAGACGCAGATGAGCTCCTCGCGAAGGGACATAAGGGGGGGAGATTAATCTGGCAATCCCTAGGAAAGACCAAAGAAGGAAGGGTATTTCACTAAAACCAATCAATCTAATTCAAGGAGCTGCTGTGGGGCGATAAATCTTGTTCCCACCATGAAACTATGTCCCGGTTTAATTGGGAGTGTGGCACGCGATGAATATGAATATGCTCAGTTTGAAAAGTACAGATGTTCAAGAGCAGCAAGGAAACTGAGGTGTCTTTTTACGGAACTGTCTCATGGCCCTTTCAGTCCTGTTGCGAGGACAGGCCACAGTCCCAGCAGTCCTATTTGTTTGGGAATGCCAATAGCCAAAGTAAAAGCCCAGATACCGTACCTAAACCTGTCCCTTTGCAGTATTTATCAGGTTTGCTGTAATTGTAGCCCACATCAAGGACTTTGCTACAAAGCATATGTACTGTGTGGACTGCGATTTCTATCCAGTTCTTAAAACGTGACCGGTGCCTTGATAACACTAAACAGAAGACTGATGAATTGGTGTGAACTGAATGAGTGTTGAAAGCCAATTTCTTATTAGACTTTGGGAACAAGAGAAACTGACAACAGCTATGCAAGCTGAGCCCACCTACCAGGAATCAGGATTTCAGCAATTAATTTAAAGCGTTGAATATAGATTGATCTTTGAAACTGCATTCAAATGTGGAAATCCACACAGAATCATACTTCAATTGTTGGACTAGTTGATCAGCGTAGCTTCTATTACATCAGTTTTTAGTTGTTGCTCAGTTCCTCCTGAAGCACTTTATCGAAGATTTAGAGATAATGAAATGCCGAGAATGATTTTTACCGTAATTTCTAATTTGTAGGTATCTGAAAAAATTGGTTTTAAGGAGGGAAAATCTTATGGAAAGCTAAGAAAATGAACTCATTGTGTTTTCTGTGTACAAGTCTAAAATACGCTTAATGTCAGATCTGTGCCAAGTACAAAAAGCAGAGTCCAATAAGCATGGGAAAATATGGGATTTCCAGTAACTGGAGCAGATATTGAGGGGAAATTGCAGCCAAAAATGTGTGCCAAGTTGGCACAGAATACACAGCATTTCCCTGACTAATGGATTGCCAACAACATAACCACGAAAGGTGGGTAGAGGTGAGCAAAGCAGCCCCATGAGAGTTACTGGCAGACATGAGTCAAGCTCGATGGCCACCCATGCTGGAACTCAAGTCATTAAGGAAGCCATTGCTGCTGCAAAAAGGGCGAGAAAGAGGACAGCCCTGAGTGTGGATCATGCGTGTTCACATAGGCTTAGGGAGATGTATATAACACTTAATCCATGAAATCAATTTCTCACCAAATCCAAATTTATGCACTGTGTAGAAGAGATAGGGCTGCTCGACCCTATAAAAAGCTTTCTCAGCATCAAGCGGGTGCAAAATTTTAGGAGGGCAGGAATCAGGGCTAGAATACATAAAGCTCATTGCCCTTCTGACATTGAAGTCGGCCTTTGAAATAAACAGCTTGGTCTGAATAGATTATGGTCAAAAGTTCGGACTCAAGGTGTCAGATTAGGATCCTAGCCACTATGTTTATGTCAGCATTTAGAAGACTTTTTGACCCCATGAGATAAGCAGAGATGGCAGAAGTAATCAAGTTCTTTACTTAGGTGAAATTACTACTAACCTGATAAAAAAAATTACTAAAAAGTTGAAGTATGGTTTCTTTAGTTCTACTCAAGTAGAAGTATAAAACTACATGCTACTAAATGGTACTAAGCAATGATGTATAAAGTCAAATAGTGGCCTAAGACTTTTGCACAGTACTGTAGTAACAGCACAGTAGGCATCACAGGTTGATATAAAAATAACATTAAGAAATGAAAACAAATTGGAATAAAATAAAGAATTAAGTAGTTTCATGGCCCAGCTCCTGACATACGTCTCGCTCCTTCGGGTGCGTACTGGAAGTGAACCACTTTTTTTGGATAAGGTTTTGCATGCAGCTGGAATCCACCAAACCCTGGTGTGTACCCCCTTGGCTACTGACCGATACCTGGTAATTCAGAGTTCATAAAGTTGTGGAAGTTTATAGCACCTGATACACTTTGTAATTTACTATTCTGCAAAACTAGTACACATGTCCTGACCCCAATTCAGCTCCAAAACCTAGCAATGGCATACTGGGAAAGAGAAAGCGAGAAAGGGGGAAAGACCACAGGATAGGCATGAGATGAGGTAAGATTATTCTAAGCATGATAGCCATCCATGCTTGGTTGGGCTTCGGTGGCATGCTCTGGGCAGATGCCTTCATTGGACTGCTCACAGCTGAGGTAGATAGGAGTTTCTTTTCAATTCAGATGCGCCACTTGCTATATAACCATGTGATTTACCCTGATATTTACTTTCTCCCCTAGTAACCCACGCTATGTCATGCCCCACATGCTATACATAATGGTTATAATATTTGCAGTTTAACTTTCCCTAAAATTATTTTAAACCGTCAAATGTAAAGCTGTAGATTATGTTTGGGTTCAAAACAATGGGCTACCAAGCCATTTTGGATAAATGACTGAAAAAGATTATTCAACCAGCTGGTTTGTCATGTATGTAGGTCTGTCAGCCTTCTTCAACTTATTCAATCATGCATGTATCACAGTCAGAAATATTTGCTAAGATTTACATTGATGGCATTTAGCAGTCGCCCTTATCCAGAGTGGCTTACAATTGATGCAATCCAAGCAGTTGTGGGTTAAGCACACGGCAGAGGTGGGATTTGAACCAGTCCAGTACCTTGACCACTAGGCTACCACAGATGTTAAGATTTTTGCATTTACTGTAATGCTGAATATACTTTAAACAGCCAAGCTGGTGATACAATTTAGACAACGGCTAGCAAAGTAAGAAATGTGAACAAAATGGGGACGATCTACATTTTAAGGTGAATTGTTTTAGGGACCCTGCTGATTTTTGGTGATCACGGTTTGGGAAGTTGCCTTCCTTGCCTGTAGCTATACCATTGAATAAATGTGGCTTTCTGCCAATGTGGTCGAGTGTACAGCCAAGTTCTATGAATTTTGATTGGGGAACACGTTTATACAGAGAAAATAGCAGAGTTTAGAAATTGGAATTTTATTTTCTCTCCTAGACCCAGCAACTGGTCCCTTAGAGAACAGTCAGGTGGACCTGCTGGCCAGGGCACCAGAACATTTATTTTTTGTAATATATTGCCTGGCAGCATTTCAAAGCATTTATCTAATCTAAACAAAGCTGCAGTGCTGATGCGTTCTGAGTCACTACATTCAAACAAAGCCAGATTTCCTCTGCTGGCAAAAAAAGAAACAGGTAAAACAAATATGGTTAAAATGTGATGTAAAACTTCACTCAAGTTGACTGAAAACAATTTAATTTCAGAGATTCAGAGATCATTTAATTAAAGCAAGGCAAATAAAAAAAAAACACACAGGCCATATTAATTATTTAGCACCATGTCCAGTATTCATCATTTATCATTCATACCACATGATCACCGCTAACACGAGAAAGGTGGTCATACATACAAATGAAGATCTCCGAAAGACAGTGAAAAGCACTTGATTTAAGCAACCTGGACATTTAAAAATAAAGAGGAAAATATTTCTTGCTTTTGTTTTTTCCAGGTTTCATTCGTTTTTTGCTATGGATCATTTCTGATATATTTATGTGGCTAAAAAAGAGAATCGAAACACGCTGATAGGTAATGAAGGCATGTCACATTGTACAAAATATGTAGATTTAAATATGTGCCTTTGAGTTTATTGATTTCACATGATTTTTTAGTTGAACAGCATTCCAAGTGCAACTTTTACTCAATTCCAGTTGTATCACCTGTCATAAAATTCAAGAAGACAGTTCTACCCCTTCATGTTTATTTTTTCATCCAAAGCATGTTTGTTTTTAGAAGCGGCTGAATTTGAAGATTTTGCACAGCACAGCCTGTTCACAGTGTCTAAAAGCTACTGTCAGGTAAACATTTTTCTCTCAGGGTAGTCATTTACAGTTCCCGGTGCACTGCGCTTGCATGACAGCTCTACCAGAGTATGAAGACTAAGGTCAGCCTCTGTTTGCTGTGGTGAATATGGATTGTTTTCTGCATCTTTCCCATATCCTGTATCCACAACCAATAGGGGACGAAGACAAATTCATTAGATATATTCAGCTGACTGTGTTATGCATTCACGAGTGAAAGGTGTATGATCAGAAAACCACCATACAATAACAGCCACATAATGCCTGCTGCAGCCACATTGAAAATGAGGTTTCATGCAGTACTTCAGCCATTAAAACCCACTCCATGAATGAAGGTCTTAGTTCTTGTGATGATCTTGCTTCCAGAGGCAGTTTGGAACTCGGTAGTGTAGATCATAGGTGAGATTATTTTAGCTTCCCACATGCTACATGATCACTCGGTGGTCCCATTATGTGAGTCTGCTTGTCTACATGGCTATATACTGACAACAATGGATGTGACTAAAATAGTTAAACCCACTAATTAGGATAAATAAGGAATCCAAAATAAAACAGAAATATGGGACCATCGTAGGAAATACAGGATGTCTAGTCACTCAATTTGTATTCCCAGTATAATACCACAGTTAAAGTGCTTTTGCTTTAAGCCATTTTTGTGACGTGAATAATAAAACCACTGGAATAATCACGTCCCGCAGTGGATGTATTCCAGTGGCACAACTTATTCTTAGTGGAGAATTTTAAATATTTTATTCTGGGTAAGAGCTAAATGACCCAGGGCAGTCTTAAGATGTTCCTCTCACTCATTTTAAGTCTGACTTATAATGGCTCTCTAAGTGGCCTCATGCTCTCTGAGTACCCATCAGCCCATTAGTGTGGTACTGCATCTGAATTTTTTTAATCTGCTTAGCAAGTAAAACATCATTATTAACTGTCTCTCAGAAAAACATATCTGAGTGTATTTCTCAATGTTTATTTATACCAGCAGGTGGTTTAGAAATTAAAACAGCAATTTTAAACTTTTAAATTCTCAAAAATTTTACTGATCATTAAGCACTTTGGTGTCATGTGAAGAAAATACTTAGCCTCATGCCAAACTTTGAGCAATCCTGGACAAATAACCTTTAGTTGATTTTATAAAAGAAACAAAATTAATGCCTGCTTTGCCAGACTGAAGTGTGACATATTTCTGCAAGTTTTAGTACACAAATATTTACACATATCAGAAAGAAGACTACTAGTATTTTTTGTAATGCCTCCGCAGACTTGTGTCACATTTCCATGTTACCCTGTAATTTTGTTGTCTTTTTAATTGGTAAATCAATTTACCAATTCAAGAATTTAATTGTAAGTCATGGTGGAAAATAAGTATTTGGTCACCCACATACGCAAGATTTCTGGCTCTCACAGACCTGTAACTTCTTCTTTAAGAAGCTCTTCTGTTACCTGTATTAATGGCACTTTTTTGACCTCATTATCTGTATAAAAGACACCTGTCCACAGCCTCAAACAGTCAGACTCCAAACTCAACCATGACCAAAACCAAAGAGCTGTTGAAGGACAAACTGTAGACCTGCACCAGGCTGGGCAGAGTGAATCTACAATAGGAAAGCAGGTTGGTGTGAATAAATCAACTGTGGGAGCAATTGTAAGAAATTGTAAGACATACAAGACCATTGATAATGTCCCTCGATCTGGGGCCCCACGCAAGATCTCATACCGTGGGGTCAAAATGATCATGAGAACGGTGAGCAAAAATCCCAGAACTACACGGAGTGACCTGATGAATGACCTGCAGAGAGCTGGGACCAAAGTAACAAAAGCTACCATCAGTAACACACTATGCCAAGAGGGACTCAGATCCTGCAGTGCCAGGCGTGCGGCCCTGCTTAAGCCAGTACATGTCCAGGCCCGTCTGAAGTTTGCCAGAGAGCATATGGGATGATCCAGAAGAAGATTAGGAGAATATCAATGTGGTTAGAGGAAACCAAATAGACCTTTTTATAATAAACTCAACTCACCGTGTGTTGGAGGAAGAAGAATTCTGAGTTGCACCATACCTACTACTGTGAAGCATTGGGGTGAAATCATCATGCTTTGGGGCTGTTTTTTTCTGCAGAGGGGACAGGACGACTGATCCGTGTTAAGGGAAGAATGAAACGGGGCCATGTATTGCGAGATTTTAAGCCAAAACCTCTTTCCATCATGAGAGCATTGAAGATGGAACATGGCTGGGGCTTCCAGCCTCGGCAAACAAAGGAGTGGCTCCGTAAAAAGCATTTCAAGGTCCTGGAGTGGCCTAGCCAGTCTATAGACCCTCAACCCCATAGAAAATTGTGGAGGGATTGAAAGTCCGTGTTGCCCAGCGACAGCCCCAAAACATCACTGCTCTAGAGGAGATCTGCATGGAGGAATGGGCCAAAATACCAGCTACAGTGTGTGCCAACCTGGTGAAGGCTTACAGGAAACGTTTGACCTCTGTCATTGCCAACAAAGGTTATGTTACAAAGTACTGAGTTGAATTTTTGTTATTGACCAAATATTTATTTTCCACCATAATTTACAATTAAATTTTTTTTTAAAAATGTGATTTCCTGGATTTTTTCTTATTTTGTCTCTCATAGTTGAAGTGTACCTATGATGAAAATTACAGACCTCTCTCATCTTTCTAAGTAGGAGAACTTGCACAATCAGTGGCTGACAATACTTTTTTGCCCCAATGTATTTGCATCTGACTAGCTTGGCTGCTTGATTTAATTCCACAAGTCACCTGAAATGATTGTGGACCTCAGACTGCAACAACTGGGACTCGATTCATAAACTTGCGATGCCAGTTGATCACACAAGTGGTAAAAGACCAACCTCAGGGACTAGTTTATGAACAGCCATTGAAAAAGCAGGTACATAAAGTACACCTATAAGTACAGTGTCAAATGAAATGCCTTCATATCATCAATGTTCAGCGTCTCAGAATAGAACATTTTATGCCCTTGCAACCAAGACTGTTTTATGACATTATGACAAAACAACTTAGTGATTAAAATGCTAATACTATTTCATTTTTAAAAATGCAGGAATCAACCTGGCAACCACACAACATGTAAATCAGCTGTCTGAGAGTAGGAGCAACACTCTGACACTCATGTGGAAAAAACCTTTAGAGAAACCAGACTCAACTTGGAGCTTAAACAAGGAGCGCATCATCCTCGGGGGGTGAGACTGGATTAAATTAATTTAATCATTAAATTGTCATTACTGGCTAGACATTTGTTGGAGCCCTCTGTTCATTAACCCTGTGCAGTGAAGGATGATGGAAATATAAAATGGAATGTTTTAAACGGATCACATCAGTAGGTGCTAACAAGCGCTTACACAGATGTTGTTTCTGCATTTTCACACAATAAACATAGTACTAGACATAACATTATACACACCTGTGCTCAGATAAACAAATTTGATGTACCTGATATATAGCGAACATGCACCACTCATGGTTTATACTCTGTTTTCCACATTTGAATGAGTTCCTCCCTCTATTAGTGCTGCTCCAGTCCCTTTCTGAGAAAGGATGCTATCATCCTGTCTTACTGACAGGAGGAAATTGAACTCCTTTTTTCCCCACAAGGCCATTTGAGCCCTTTGACCATGCTGGGCCCAGGAGCTTAAGCCTATATCAGCTCTTGCATTAAAATGACCCAGAATGGCACATTTAGTGTTAAATGAGGGAGAGCTGACTTCAAGGAGATGAATGGAGAATGGAAAAACTTTCTTGTGCACCACTTTGGTTCATAAAATATGCAACATAGTATCTTGCCAGTGTTACAGATTAGATTTCCTTTCCGTTAGTTTTATTGTCATTCATTCATTCATTAAACCCACTTAATCCAATTCAGGTTCATGGGCCTAACCAGAAATGCAGGGCACAAGGTGGGAACCAACCCTGGACAGGATGCCAGTCTATCACGGGGCCCACACACACTCGCACTTGGAGGATTTAGAGATGCCATTTAACCTAACGTTTCTTTGGAATGTAGAATGAGAACATGCAAACTCCACACAGGCAGTGGCTGGGCCAGAACTCAAACCCAGGTCACTGGAGCAGTGAGATGGCAACGCTAACATTTGTGCCGCCGTACTGCCTGACAGTGTTTCTATTTGTATGTAAGGGTAACAAATGTTTGGTTTGTTTGTCTGAAGGAACTCCACAGACATAGGAAGAACATGCTAAACTCAATCAGGATTGAACTCCTGGTTCCCAGGAGCCTCCTAACTTCCTTGCATGCACTGGCTTGTATGAAACATTGTGGATGATTAAGATGCAAAGCCAGACAGCCCACCACCATAATGACCAAGGTTCGAATCCCAATGGTGCCATCCAGCCATGATAGCATCAAATGGACTTCTCATTAGCTGTGTTTTTAGAAGTGGAGGCTGGACATTTCAACATCTTCGCTTCATTTGCTTTTTCACCAGTCTCTGCACCTTTTCAGGTGTAACTGTCCAGTTACCCATAATGCCATGGACAGGTCTTTGAGACAGTTGCACTGAATCTACTTTGACATGAGTCAATCAACGTGAAATTTCTTTTGCTTTGTCGTGTGCTGTCTTCCTAATGAATAAATGTGCTCCGAGGTGTGGCGAATCATCTATTTTCAGCTTCAGCGCCGCGGTGTAGCGCTCAAGGACATGATGTCCACTCCTATCTAGCTAGAGCCGATGTAACTGACGGAGAAAGAAAGCAGCTCTCCGCCTGCTGAATATTAACAAAGCTCCATGTGCAGGCCAAAAACGATTTGAATTTTCTTGCTGTACGACTTGATTTAGCTTGACGTGGCTTAAAGAAAAAAAGATATTTGACACGGCACAGGTTTTCCTAAATCCGTAACAACAGGTTTGGCACCTCAGGAAAATCAGCAGTTGCAAATCCATAGGTCGAAACAGTTTGAGTTATTAGAGCGATGCCCAGTCTGAAACTGAGGCAAGACGTTTCCTTTCAAGACGACGACCAGACGTGTGTGAAGAGGAAAAGCTGGCTGTTTTCCATGCACTAGGTAGATCCTCACCCTGCAGTTTGACAGAATGTCAGAACCTGCCTTCAGCTCTTCAACAACAGCTGCTATGAATGAGACCTGGGGCTACTGAGACTCAGACAATGACTTTGTCCGCTGGTGGGGGCAGCCAAGGCGTGAGGAGCATCACAAGCTGGCTGACGGCCACAGAGAATCTGCATTAAAAATATCCAGCTTTGCTTTAATCCCTTAAGCATTCTCTATTTGTAAATATATACAGGATTGATTTATGCCATAAATCAGCCCATAAACAGTGGTAGACAATCAACAAGAAATCATACAACTCGTTAAGCTACTTAATTGTAAAGTACTTGCCCTTCTAATTGCCTGCATTAAGTGTTTTTATTTTCTGAGTTGCTCTGGATAATGTTAATGGAAATGGCTTAATACACACACACACACACACACACACACAATTCCTCAAAATATATTTTAATATTTTCCAAGCTGTAATCTTGTACTGTGGATAAAGGGTTTGATATAAGTATATAATTATACAGAAAATTATTATGAATAAAACATAAACATACATATCAGTGTGGAAGTATCATGTATCAACAGATGGATTAAGGATTATACACTCACCGGCCTCTTTATTATATACCCCTGTTGATCTGCTTGTTAATGCAAATATCTAATCAGCCAATCACATGGCAGCAACTCAATACATTTAGGCATGTAGACATGGTCAAGACAACCTGGGATTTCCTTGCACAGCCATTTCTAATTTGGAAAAGAGAAATTCTTAAATGTTCTGTGGGCAAAAAGGCCTTGTTGATGCCAGAGGTCAGTATCGAATGGTCAGACTGATTCGAGCTGATAGAAAGGCAACAGTAGCTTAACTAACCACTTCTCATAACCAAAGTATACAGAAGAGCATCTCTGAACCACAACACATCAAACCTTGAAGCAGATGGGCTACATCAGCAGAACACCAGATGCCACTCTTGTCAGCTAAGAACAGGCAACTGAGGTTAAAATTCACGTGGGCTCACCAAGCCTGAACTATGGAAGATTGGAAAAACGTTGAAAGTCTGATGAGTCTTAATTTCTTGGATAGCAGGGACAGAATTTCATGTAAACATCATGAAAGCATGGATCCATCCTGCCTTGTATCAACAGTTCAGGCTGCTGGCATCACAGCCTACCTGAGTATTGTTACTGATCATGTCCGTCTCTTTCTGACCAGAGTCTACCCTCTTCTGAGCACCATGTTAGAAAGCTCAGAAAATCCCAAACTGGTTTCTTGAAAATGACACTGTACTCAAATGGCCTCCACAGGTAGGGGTGGATCTGCAGCCTTATCCCAGGCCACTGGACGGGGTACCAGTCCATCACTGGGCTCAGAAGGGTTGCTCTTTCAGTGCCCGGACTCCCCTTCCACAGACAGTCAATTTTGTATCTGTGTGAGGTCTGAGCTCAGTAAGGCACCATGCTGCTGTGCTAGTGAACTGCCGCTGCCCCAGCCGAACTCTTTGTAATGTTTAATTTATAAAATGTATTTTAAATTAAATCCATTCATTCATTCACTGATCTTTTTTTTTTATCTTGTCTTACATGGGTAGGTTGACTTTTGGATTCAGGTCTCGATTGCTGTTTCAGGGTTGTGCTGCCATCTTGTGGACACTTGATTTTTTCCCTTTATTTATTTATTTATTTATTTATTATTTCATTTACACAGATCCGAACGAACAGTAAAATGAAACTACAACAAGAAAACTTGCGCCCAGGGGCGCTGCGAGGGATTTCAGACACCCACACAAAAGTTATTAGCTACACTGTGCCCCTAAATTTTAAACAATGCACTAATACATTTTTAGTGCCCCTGTCAGTCACAGACCCTCGTCCTAACCGTGCCCCCTCATATGGCGCTCCTGCTTGCGCCAGTGGCCAAATGAATTTCGGCACAGGGCTCAGGTTGTGCTGCCATCATGTGGACATTTATAGAAACTGACTTATACTCACCGTGAGAAGCACTGCAGTCTTTTAACTGAACAACTGATTTTAATAAGACATATAAGCAGACTTCAAAAATACAGTGGTAAAACGCCCTTTATCTTTCTACGTGTGTGTGGACGTGTGTGAACAGAGAGTGTACATATTTAAACATTGCTTTATTTCACATTGTTACTCCCTAATTGTGCATGTGACTGATGAATCAGATGAAGCACGTCCTTAAGTCGTTATGAATCCAAATGGCAAGCCCATAACCCTGGAATTATCTTTATCCTGTAATGGTTTGATTGACAATAGCCCCACCCAAAGTTAAATGACACCACTTCTGTAGAATCATTAATTATTAGTGATGGAGATATTGCCATGCACATGGTGGCAGCGCATTATGAATGCATGGGGCATGGACACACGTATGTGGATTCGCTGCTCCATTAACACAGGGCAGGCTGTTCTAAATCAGCTAAAATTCATTTCATGCTGTGTGAATGTCCAAAGCAAGGCTTGCATACAGAAGCTGTAATGTTGAGCTAATGGTGAGCTGTTCTTGTTGTTATGGTACCTCAGATGAGGATTGAATCAATGTGGTAGCACGAATATGTGAACTAATATCACAATGCATTTAAAAATAGTCAATTATCAGATTTCAGATTTATTTCTATAGCCCTTTTAACAATGGTGCATTGTCTCAAAGGAGCTTTAAAGGAGCTTTTCAGTCATTTTCAGTTACTTATTAATAATAAAGTAATTACACCCTATAACAAATTAACTCTTAAACTTTTTAACAATTGTTTTATTTCTCATCCACAAATATAAGTGTAGCTTAATAGGCTAGAATTGGACATGGAGCTATGAATAATGTAATGGCTAGTCCAGAATCAAATCCTAAATAAATGTTGAAATAGAATATACATATTTACTGCTGATAGTCATTTTCTCTGTGTCTGACTTATGTTGGACTTCCTTTTACTGTGAGCATGATCTAGTTCCTTAAAAACATGTTGCATCACATATTTCAGGTCTTTTTTTGTTGCTGATGAATTTTCAAACCAAAAACAAATACATACATGACTTAGAGGTGTTTCTATCCATTTTGCGTACTGCAGGCCCCAAGATTCAGTTTAAACACAATATAAAAACATTTAATACAGTACCATATTGTACAATACAGTAATTGTTATCCTTGTATATTTGTATATTGAACTTGAAACATTTACCAAAATTAAAATGAAAGGATTGTGAGCATGATGTTTTCTTCCTGCGATTATATATATAATAATCCCCTTTACTCTGTTCTCTAATGCCCAGGACCCCCACAGATCAGGTACTATTTGAGGGGTGGATCATTCTCAGCCCTCCAGTGACACTGATGTGGTGGTGGTGTGTTAGTGTGTGGTGTGCTGCTATGGCTGGCTCAGACACAGCAGTGCTGCTGAAGTCTTAAGTTCACACACTGTCCACTTTAGTAGAGACATTCACCTTATTTCTCCACCTTGTAGATGTAAAGTCAGAGACAGCCGCTCATCTGTTGCTGCACAGTTTGTGTCGGTCATCCTCTAATCCTTCATCAGTGCTCACTGGATGCTGCCTACAGTATGCTGGTGGCTGGATATTTTTGGCTGGTGGACTATTTTCAGTCCAGTAGTGACACTGAGGTGTTTCTGATCCACTCGTACCAGCACAGCACACACTAACACACCACCAGCACATCAGTGTCACTACAGTGCTGAGAATGATCCACCACCCAAATAGTACCTGATCTTTGCTGGTCCTGACCATTAGAGAACAAAGTAAAGGGGATTTACAAAGTATGTAGAGAAACAGATGGACTACAGGCTGTAACTGTAGAACTACACTAAGTGCAGTGACCAGTAAAAATTCAACTATTCTTAATCTATGACCTGTTATGTATAAGGATACATCCCATACTGTTATTGTATATGAATATATTTAGATATCTTTATCCAGTATAATGTACTGCTGCATTCAGAATCACCTACAGTTGCAGGAGTCCAGTCCGGACAAGACTGCATGAGCACCTGCATGTCTAAAATGGGCATGATGTGGGTTCACATCTAGTCATTTGCTAGTACTTTTTATTCGAATGATCTCACGATCGTCTCACTTGATGATAAGATAATTTTATAGTCAAAGTCAGTCTTAACTGATCAGGATTCTTTCCCACTGAGCCCTAATCTATTTTCCAGAGAGAAATAACAGATAATACCAATCTAAGAAACATCACTTGGAAATGTGTAGGAATTTAGATATGAAAGATATAAAATCTGCTTGAAGCTTATCCAAATTTGGTGGTTTGTACCTAACCCATGCTTTCTTCCTTGTGCCCACATAATGAAAGAACAAACTTCTCTGCATGCCAGTACCTGAACAATGGGCCAGAAATAAACAGCCTATCTAATCTGAAGCATCATGTTTCCTCGGGGCTGTGTTGGTATTAATGTGAGTGCAGTCTATTGAGTCTTGGAATCCTGGGAAATCTATTAAAAGATCTTAAAAGTATTAAGACAGCTTGAGAATGCAGAGCCTGCCTTTATATGGCACAAGAAATTGTATTTGCTAATGCTCCCAGCATCACCGCTGGCAAATAAAGATCTTACAAAATACAAAGGTATTACTAGTGGAAGAGGGAAAGCAGAGGTTGTTGGTGCTCCTTAATGAAAGATAAGTGATCATTTTTGTCTAAAAATCCTTATCTTAAAAACAGAGCCAATCCTATTAAATATAACTCAGCTGGTGTTCAATAAGATGTCGGTCTGGTTCTATCATTCTCCTGAATCCAGGCACACACACCAATTGTCGCCCTGGGATATGAAAAACAAAAGCAACATGTGGTCGCTCAGAATAGATCTATGAATGTTTATTTAAAGTACACACTCCAGCCAAAGGGCCAACCTCACTGCTGTTGAAACAGCTCCAGAATATGACCGGCACCCCTTCAGCTTTCAGGATAACTCCAAAACAATGTGCATGGAAGCTTTATGAGCCTTTCAAGGGAACTCTTGGCTTGCATTATTACAGTAGAGGCCAAGCAGCGATCTATATATATATATATATATATATATATATATATATATATATATATATATATATATATATATATATATATATATATATATACACTAATACTAATATATATATACTAATTGGTAGGTTGGAAGGTGAAATAAGTAGCTTGCGAGTTGTGGCCTCTTAGAATGTGTCAGTGTCACAATTGATGGCCCAAGGTTTAGATTTTCTGTAAACAATAGACAACATCCAAATCCACAGAAATTCGGATAGATTAGATTACTTTATTAATCCCAGAGGGAATATCAGGTGTATATATCTATCTATATATAAATAGATAAGTAAATAGATAGATATATACACCTGATATTCCCTCTGGGATTAATAAAGTAATCAATCTATCCGAATTTCTGTGGATTGGGATGTTGTCTATTGTTTACAGAAAACTCTAAACCTGGGCCATCACTTGTGACACTGAATCTATCCGAATTTCTGTGGATTTGGATGTTGTCTATTGTTTACAGAAAATCTAAACCTTGGGCCATCAATTGTGACACTGACACATTCTAAGACGCCACAACTCTCAAGCTACTGATTTCACCTTCCAACCTACCAATTAGTAGTTCAGAGCCTTAACCACTGATCCACCTACATCCCTGAGAATGGTTTAGATTTAAATTAATCAATCTTGGGTTACGGAGCCATCATGATTCCACTGGTGGGCACCCCAAATGAAACTTGAACTCTCAGTCCTGGTTTGAGTTCCACATGGCTCTTTGACTTAACCATTAGGTCACTGGGTCTCCACTTGTGCCACCCACTCATGAACAATAACGTCACTGATGGAGGATGTCACTAATGTTATGTACTGAAGGCTTATATTTTCTGTTCCTAAAATGTTGACACCATTTCCTGAGTATCAGGTGTACCCTACTCAACATTTCGTCAACATCACTTACTCACACAATGTGGCCTGATTTTTGCGCACACTCTAATTAAACTAATAACACACCTACAAATGTACTTTTCACATCTATTGCATATAACCATTCACAATTCGGATTGGAAATTACGTGAATGTGTCATTTTTAAGCAAATGACATGGCAGATCAGAGCATTTAGTCCGGTCTTCTCTCTTTTTACTCATACGTATGTTTACATACTGAGGTCATCGGCTCAAATTACCCAAACAAACTGAGACTCAATGTTAGAAGCTAACCAGTAAACCCTGTTTGATCAGACAGTGCATCTCCGTGTTTGTTTGAAACAATTTGCAATTGCTGTCAGCTGTTTTCATGTGTTCCCGTTGTAAAACTGGTTTTGAACTAAAAGCTAAATGATTGTGTGCTGAGTCTTTGACAAAAATGCACTTCTGAACCTACTTCTGATACTTGTCATATCTGAAGTACCTTCTACTTGCACTCTTTCTCCATATCATTAGGTGCAACTTCTATGTATTAATATACTATATTATGATATACAACTATTATTACATTCTGTAGCCCAGCTGTTCCATAATTTGTTGGGCCCTTCTACAGTACTGTGCAAAAGTCTTAGGCCACCATTAGATTTGTTGTATTAGCAATGGTATAATGACCATATCTTAAAGTCAAAAGGCTTTTCAAAAGTGGTTTCTTGGATACTACCCTTCCAAAAAGACCAGTCCTCATTAAGCTTCTTCAGACTGTAGAAGGGTCAACTTGGCATCCTGATGAAGCTGTCAGATGCTGCCATTGCTCATGTGTAAGGGGAGGTCTGGTCGTATTCTAATAAAGAGACTGAGAAATCGTCATGACACCATTGCTTAAACAACAAATCTAATGGTGGCCTAAGACTTTTTGAACAGCACTGTACATTAGAGTATTTTAGTGAGAATTACAGTGTACATATAGGCCGACCCTGTTTCCACATTTAGCAGACTTCCATACCCAGAATGACTTACAATGGAGCTGAGGGTCCTGCTCGAGGGCCCAATAATGGCAGCTTGGCAACTTGGCATTTGAACTCACAAGTGAGTAGTAACCCTCAGCCTTAACATTGACACACCATGCTCCCAATATGCTACAGTGAACCTCTGGTATTTTATTTATTATTTATTTTATCTATAAGAACCATTTCCATTAACATTTACAGTATTTAGCAGATGCCTGTATACAGAGTATCTTACATTTATTCATGCATTTATTGTCATACTCTATTAATCCAGTTCATGGTCGCGGGAACCTATACGGAATCACAGGACACAAGGCAATAACTAACCATAGACCTAGCACACATGCATGCACAAGCAAGGACACTTTATAGACACTAACTGATCTAATGCATGGGTTTACAATGTTGGAGGAAACTGGAGCACCCAAAGGTGGTCCAGGAGCCCAAGAAATGAATCCAGGTCTCTGGAGCTGTGAGGCAACAGCGCTAACCAACACACCACTGCACCACCAAGCCACCTCCTTAGAGTTCCATAGAATGATTTAATCTTAAATGTTAATCTTATAATTCAAGAGATTGTGGGTTAAGGTCTCTTCCCAATGGCCCAACAGTGGAAGCTTGCAGTTCTAGAACTCGAATCCTCAGCTTTCTGATTAGTACAAGACCTAAACCACTGAACTTCTCCAGGAGGGTAGGTTACCTATTTGGTAACTCCCAGCTTCTTATGCATCTCACAGGGTTTTTCCTGAACACTCTGGGTGCTTTATTGGTGTCTGACAATGTCTGTTGTAAAACATGCTGTACAAATAAAGCTAAACAGAATTTGGCCACGTTAAAGTTTTTGTTTTAGCTCTGTGTCTTGTGGACCTCTTGAACACTCTGTAGAACCGGCAACTAATAGTGTACAAAACACCGTGGAGATTTGCGCATGCGCACCACTTCTACGCATGCAGAGGACCAGGTAGAGATCAGACGTCGGCTGATGAAGCACTAGGACCCCGGAGAAATGACTGCTGGCTCTGTGCAAATTTGCATCTGCATGGCAGGAAGCTGAAACCAGTGCATGTTCCTTAAACACATCTGATCTAGCAGCATTCAGTTCTGTAGGCGGATGAAGCCGTGATGGGGCACTTTCATTCAGTCCCGGAGGATCATCACTATCGCGTTCTGTCTCAGAAGACTGGCTGTAAGTAAGACAGGATCTTCACTCTGATATGAAGATGATGAAAAGCTGTATGATGTTCTTCTTCTGGCTGCGTGCTGACTGTGTTTTGGGGAAGCACAGGACAGCCGTTAGTTCCCTTTAAACGACGCTCTGTTAGAATAATGCAGGTCTACATTAAAGCTTATATAAAAATAACGTAAACATTGTAAATTACAAAACTTTGTAAATATATATGTGAGTGGAAAAAAACGTCTGTATCCAGAACAGCTTATGAACAGGTTGTTGCAAATTTCAGATGTCAGGACTGATTAGTAGTCATGCACACAGCCACTCACACTGGAACACTTTAGACACATCAGTTAACCTAACGCGTATATTTGGGATGTGGGAGAATACCGGAGTACCCGGAGGAAACTCTCGGAGACATGAGGAGATAAAGGGAGAACATGCAAACCCCACACAGGTCCGGGCCAGTATCGGCGACAGCGCAAACCACTGCGTCACCGTGCAACCCAAAATGTCAGTATGAATGTTGCAAATGCAAAAGATAGAACTAAACGGAAATCTATATAATAACTATATATATTTTTTATTACATGTTTCATTATCATTATCATTATTACAAATTGTTGTTAGTTAACATAAACATCTTAATTAAAACATCCTGTAGCCTATTGTTGAACCATTGTTGCCTTTCAGCTTATTCTTCCTCATGCAAACTTTCATTTTTGCTTTCTGAAGTTCTTTTGAAGGTTCTTAAGGATTCATTCTGGTTGGAATATTTTTCCCCTTTATTGTTATCTAAAGGAGTTTGTTGCCGAGTCAAAAAGTACTAACATGAATTTTACAGCTTCAGAAATTTCGCTCTTCTGTTGTTTCCGTTACTGGGGCAAGGCGTAGAAATGTAACATGTGGGGGAAAAAATACAAACCTCCACTAGTGGCCGCTGTTTCAATTCAGTCGTTAACATTTTGTATAATAAACATTATGTCACTGAATAGCTGTTCCAGTTACATGGACGAATAATTGATTTCGCTGTTGGTGCTGGGGCAGTAACATACTCCTCATAATATTTAAGTAAAAAGATTAAAATTGGATAAAGCCCAGCAATCCAGATCCTGACCCAGACCCAGAACCCTCTTTCAGTGGAAAACATTTTTTGGCAGTAAGTGCGGTGATGACTGCAGATCCCTGTGCGCTGTGGGAAGAGAACCCAAACAAGCCATGGTTCCCAGCTAATTTAAACACCATTTCAAGGAATGAGACCATGCAGTTTTTAGTGGTTAGATTTAATGACGTGCTGTGGGAATATATTCCATGACAGAACAGCACTGTTGACTACAAAGGAAACATGCCTTTGTATGTGACCTTTGATTCCCGGTGTCCTTGGTTTTCAATGAAGAGCTATTTAAAGGGGACATTTTTCCATCTGGATCAAATGACCTTTTTTGTAGTCTTTTATGGGATCAGTAAGGTGCAAGGCTTAAGTGCATTAGCTGTATTGTTACTTAGAGGGCTAAAATTGAAAAAATATATGTGTAATGTTTTTATTATATTAGTATATTGTGTAAGCCTGCATAATCGCTAGATCATGCTATACAACATCACATGCATGTCAGCGTCAGCTAGAGGTTTATAAAATCATTTTACCATCTAGTTATAGCATAGCCATAGCACAGGGATTCTTATATCCCTCTAGTGGAGCTGCAGTTAGTTACTGCCATTATACATAATAAAACATCATCTTTTATCTTTGTGGATTGTAAATATTGTGCATAAATTGTAAAAAGGTGCTGATTTTTTGAAGTTTGAAGTCATGTATTTGAAAGGTTGACTAATCATTAATCAAGAGAAGCCATGCTTCAGGGCGGACAAGCAAACCAGTGAACTGTCCAATAAACACCCAGATGTTTGTTGTTGTTGTTGTTGTGGTTGTTGTGAAGAACACAACATCCCATATTCCATTTGATGCCAATGAAGTCAATGAATATTGTATATGACATTTTATTTGTTTTTAATTATATTACACAATTCGAAGAGCTCATGGATAACAATGACTGAACTCTCTCTCTCTCTCTTGTTTGCAGTTTCACTGGACCAGATTGTGATTCTTCATAATCGCTTCAAGCAGTTGAGCCACAATGAGGATGTGCTACGGTAGGTTAGCGGCAACCCGGTGCTACCTTCGTCCAATCAAGGCGAGTGCTAAGCAGGAATTAGAGGTTCAGTTAGCTGGAAATGGCAAAAACATTTATTTTGTTTGTCCCAGTAATGCAATTCTGTAGCTACACAACTTGCATCATCTGACAGATAAGCATACGGCAACAGATAAGTAAAAGTGGTTCAGGCCTAGCATATCCCTTATATAATGAAACATACCAGGTTTACCTACCACATAGGTTACCATACAGGGAATCACTTTAAAATCCCACTTTAATACATTTTTTACTCACCAACCAATATACATGAAAGGCTGTTTTCAAATTTATATGAAGAACAAGGAATCTAGGTTTTACCCACATTACATCGATTCAGTGTGAGCACCGTGAGTGATGGGACAAACAACAACACACGTATTAACAATGTTAAAGTGAGATTTACTGGGACTATTGAGAATAGTCCACCAGCTGATAACAAACAGTAAAGGGTCAGTGAAAAGTTTTGCATAGAAATATATGGGTTACAATCAGGGTAATGTGGGTACCTATAGATCTATGTGGTAGGTAAACTATCAAGCAATCAGTTGGCAGTTGAAGTATAAGTGAAGTATATATGTTGGAATATATACCGGAGGATATGATTTTAAACTGCTTGTAATTATAGTGGAACCTCAGAATTTGAATGCCTCTTCACTCGAAGAATTCGGACATTGAACAGTCTGTTTGAATTTGTTTTGCCCCAAGTTCGAACAAAAATTCCGACTTCGAACATGGGCACCCTTAATAGAGCACTCAATGGCGTGATCTTCCAAAGACGATGCATGTCATCCAGTCTAGTTGGTGGCGATAATGCACCATTATGGTATGTCAAGTGCCATAAAACCAGAACATAAACCTATTATGTACATTATATTATATCAGTCTACGGGTGCGATTTCAGACACCCCCTCAGTCTCGGCGCTACTGTTCCAGGGATAAGACATGCAGAAACTGTTCACCTCAGTGGCTTATTTCACTTATTTCATGTCTTTATATTTCAATTATTTCATGTATTTATTGATTATTATTGTTGTATTGCATTCCTTTGCTTTAGTCATGGTTTTTATCATTAATTACATACAAATATAGGTGTAAAAACAATCATTTGTGGGTCTGGAACGGATTAATCCTATTGACATGTTCCTATGTACAAGTTCCAGAACCAATTAAGTTCAAATTCCGAGGTTCCAGTGTATCTATAAGCTGTATCTATTGTAGATGAACTTGAAAAAATGCTCAATCATTCTAAGTGTAAGGTACCTAATAGACTAGCACCTGTCTGTATACCGTAATGATTTGCTCTAATAAGATATTACATAAGGTAATAAGCCTCTTATGAAGTATCCTTTTCTTAACTCAGGAGAGATGACCTTGACACACTTCCCGACTTGGCAAACAACCCCATTCGCTCCCAAATTGTAGAAGCTTTCTTTGACAGAAGGTCAGTGATGGATGAAATGATGCTTTTGGTATTCGTATTTCAACATTTCAAGTCTCCTTACATGAAGTCTGACATTTGTGCAAAGTTCACTGCATGCAACTTGTGTTTTGCAAGCATGGAAGCAGAACTGAAAGTAGGCTGACATGTCAAAGTGATATTTTTGCAGCATTGCATTGTAAACCTTATCTCATTGAAGTGAATGGTGAATTAAAACCATAAGTCAATTTGTAGTTCATTTAGTTGCCTTTTTAAAATTATTGTCAGTATTTGGTCTCAATTCATATATGTATGCTTTGCCTTGACAGAAATTTCCAGAAAGATGGTGATGGCTTTAAGGTTGAAGAGATCGGGTTCGAAGAGTTCCTGACTGTCATGTCCTACTTCAGAGCTCCATCAATGCATATGACGGAGGAGCAGAGAGAGGAGATAAGGAGGACCAAACTGCGCTGTAAGACTTATGCCAGGATGGCAGGGGGGACATGGTGACATTTCTAACTTGCACACTGTTGAATATTTGCAGTGGGGGCCAAAAGTGTGAGACCACTAGTGAAAATGCTTCTACGTTGAATTGTTCAAATGTAATACAGTGTTCTTTATTTCAAATACAATGGCGAAAACACACTTTTGAGTAACCACTTGAAGACCAAAGAAGATCAACGAGTGCTGACTGTCATGGACTTTTGTCCACAGTCACCTGGCCTAAATCCAATCAACCTGTTATAGGACATTTGACAGAGAAAGCTGAGCATTCAGTAACATCACAAGATGCTCCTTGAAATATTGTGATGTCCTGGTAGATCGAGTGCATGCTCTGAAATGTATGGGTTTTTTCAACATTTCGTTCAAATTGTTATGTTGATGATATGATTTATAATAAAAAACAGTGTATACAACTTGAGAAAAATGCAAAATAGAAGGATTTTTACTAGTGGTCTCAGACTTTTGTGCATATGATCTGTTATTGTTGATGTTTGACTGAAATGTACCTAATACCTCCACGAATTCTGACAAGCATTTTCTGAAGACTGTGATTTTTGCCACAGCTGGTAGACCCGTATGAGGGTACGCTTTGATACACCTGCAAATTCAGCTACTTCCTTCATACTATGGCCTTTGGCACACCCAAATGTAATTTCTTATTTTTGTCAATCATCAACATCTGTTTTGTGACCCATTTACCACACATTGAACAAGACATTCACTGCGCTGTACTGCGTCTACTCAATCTATGAATCCCATTCCACACCCTGCTGGTATTTATAGCTCGATCGTCCTCGTGCAGTGCCATCTGCAGGAGAAGTTATTACCACCTTAAACACACAAGACCACAAATTCTTTTTGTCCGGGGAGTATATGTATGTTTAAAAACTTAGACATAACATAATTCTGGAAATTCTTATGCACACATCATGAAATATTGATAAAAATCGGAATCCAGATGATCCTCCAGTGTTTTATGTAAAGTATCTGAACTAAATGAACCTCTTAATGATTTAGTAAAAGGTCATATTTTTTTTGTTTTTTCCCTGGGGAACATTACAAAATGAACAAAGCATGTCATTTAACCAGGGATGAACCATCATTTAAGACATCTTGTGGACAGGACTTCACACACTCATCCTTTAGGTTTTCTACTCACACCTGGGGATAATTTGGAGTAGCCAGTCCACCCATTGTCAGGATTTTGAGAGAACAATGAAACCTGAGTACAGGGAGACCCTGCCAAACTCCACAAAGACAATAACCAGAGGCGAAGAGGCATGTATTAGGGTATAGTAAAATATTCAACATGTTCCCAGCAAACCTGACTCTTACACATTCTGTAATTAGACCAGGAGGACTGCTGACTCATGCTTAAATATCCATGTTCTGCTCGATGCTGTTCTGGCTCTCTGCCCTGGGTCTCATAAGCAGTGACACCTGACTCTCCAACCTTATGAAATTTTGATGTCCATTTTTCTGCCCTTACAGTCTTGTTTAACATGCACGATACTGACAACGATGGTACCATAACACTGGAGGAATACCGACGGGTAAGATATGCAAAATCAATATTTGTTAAGCAAATCAGCTTGTGTGGGATGTGCACTATGTTCAATGCACACATGGTTTGATGAACACTAAAGCGTACCCTTTAGAATGAGCTAAATCACCGAACAAAGTTACTTTGACACATTTGTTTTAATTATTTGATAAGTTATTTTGTTCACTTTTAACATTGTCTTTGTCTGTGCAACAGGTGGTAGAGGAACTGCTCTCAAGGAGTGGAGCTCTCAAGGAGGAGACGGCAAAGGGCATTGCAGATGCTGCCATGCAGGAGGTTGCTAACATCTCAGTGGGACGCATGGTATGCTCGATATACTTCGACATGCAGTTAAGATAAGATAATTCATACACAGCAGAATAGTAAGAAATGAAAGGATAGAGTGAGAATTTAAATGAAAGGATTACATTCATGTCTTCTAGTTATAGCCAGAATCTGTAATGTGGTTGTACCTCTGGTCCGGTTATGTGTCAACCACAGACCCAACTCCCACCACAAGGAACAGGAACCCATGGTTCTGAGGAACTCATCAAATTGGAGGTAATCTGATGTAATATACATAGAGATCAGTAACTATTTGCTGCACAACCTGAACTTTCGAAGGTTCTAGCTGACTTACAGCTAGGGGCAAATGAGCTGAGAGCTAGAATTAAAGGTGCCAGTCTACCAAAAGAGCTCAATTAGGGCATCAGGGACCACAACCTGGAACTGACAAAAGTGCCAGCAATCAAAATGCAACTCTATAACCAACAGACCTCTATTCACCAGAGACTGGGATTAAACCAGAGTCACTCAATTGGTATTGCACTGTTCCCAATGCTAAGCCTCTCTGTTTTGATCCTTGCCTCTGGTGAAGAGAGGTCTGTTAATTATAGAGTTGCATTTTGTTTATTCTCAGTGTGTATTCCACTGGATTACCTCCTGTTTCGCCTGAAGAGTTCCTAGGATTAAAAAAGCTAAACGTAATAGGACAGGCTTCAGTAGCATTTCTTAGGGCCACTAATTGATAATATTTTTGTTTGGTTGACTTATAATAAATGTCGATAAACGGACTAAGATTAAATGTTGGATTACTCATTTAAACACAAATGAATTACGCGCTAAGCCATTTTCATTATTCTTTTTTTCACGTGCTTACCAAGGATTCCGATATTTCTACTCTGACTTGTAGCGACACATCAACAATTTGTCCAACAGCACCCTCTGGTGGACTCTGCTGATAATTTCATTATAATGAATACAATGTCTAGCTGCCTTCTGTTAAAATCTATATACCGTAAACCAGCGATTAGAAGGTTGTGAGTTCAAATCTCAGCACGACCCTAAGTCCTGTAATGGCCCACTATATTCCCGCCTCAGTTTGCAATTAATTCGGATAAAGAAATTGTAAAATAAGTGGGTGAATTTATTGTGCTCTGAGCACAGTAATATAAAACTAATATACAGTGCATTAATATTTTCTTCTGTTATAGGGTCCAGATGAAATTTATGAAGGGATCACATTCGAGCATTTTCTTAAGGTTTGATCAATTTATTTTTACCTCATTATATCCCGTACATTTCATTCAAACAATTATTTTCATAGCCAATTAAACCAACACAGACACTCATAAAACATGCAAACTACACACAGGGAGCCGCCAGGTAAGGACTCAAGCCTGGGCCTGTGAGGTGCCAGCACTAACCACATTGCCATCGTGTCACAGTGCCACCTATATCACTTGTACAGATTTTTGCAAATATTTGGGCAATACTGGTTACATTTTGGCGATTTGTTTTTGCTGCTTTTCTAAATCAAGAGGACTGAGGATCTTTTCAGGAAACTTAGAGCTACCTTTTTGCCAAAAACATTGGAAAACACAAAATATAAAAATTGCCATGTGTAAATATTTGGTTACCTTTCCAGATGATCCGCTATAGTTTTTGTAAAGTCTCAGTTCTTATTTGACTTGCTAAAGGTTTATTAAAATTTGCACAATATGTAAGTTCCATGCAGGTGTTGTCTTTTTCACTTTAGAAAATCACTCATAGGTCATTTGAGCAGGTGTTTTCATCTGTATATGTTAGTGGCACATATCTTTTTTCAATATGACTACAGTGTCAAATCTACCATTTCTTTGAAACAGATTCTGCAAGGGTTGGAAATTGAGACCAGGATGAACATCCGTTTCTTAAACATGGACACCTCCGTTCTGTGCAAGTGAGGCTCAGCCATCTATCAGCAACTGTTAGATTAAAGCTTAATACCCAGGTGATTTATTTCTGCACTTTATCTGTAGCGTTAAACTGGCTCAGTACTGTTGGAGTGCTGCAGTTCTATGAACTAATCACAATAATAACAGAGTATGGAGCCAAATAAGTTCACAGAGTTGTAAATGGCATGCATATGTCTCAACATATAGACATATTTAAACTTTGCGTATACTGTAAACGCTGTACTGCACTCTCAGCCTTGAAGATCTTGAACTTCACCGACACTTTTGTTCGAATCAATTCTAAGCAATAAGTAGAATTATAGAGGCTTGAATGTGTCCTACTTCTATTTAACTGTGTGTAAAAACACATAGAAGCTACTGTATTCAGGTATAGGTTAGAAGTAGAATAGAAAAAATATCCTAGAGAACAGGGATACGATGCTCTTTCACTGTGCAAATATGAAATGTAATATTTAATAGGAAATGCTGTATAATAATGTATGAACTTGAATATTCTCATATTAATATAAATAAAAACGTACTTCTATAGTGCGTTTGTGTTGTGATCGAAGTGTTCTTTGCTGACCAGCAGATGTCAGTAATGTTGTATAACCTAGTGACCAGAGTATTTGCAGAAGAACACGTGTAACAAATCGTGTTTAGTGACTGGCATGATACTATCATGTTCTGTGTCTGGCAAGAAGCCCATGGAGGACATAGTTTCCACACAGCCATGAGCTGACCCCAGGTAAGGCTCGAGCCTGGATTTCTGGAGCAGTACAGAACCAACACTACTTGCTACTGCATTGTTGTTGGTGGAAACAATCAAAAACACCCTGAATGCAAGGTAGGAATACAGGCTGGACAGGGCACCAGTAATACAGGGATTCACTGACTTACTGGCATCTTTTTGTGAGATGCAAGGAAGCCCATGTGGAGAGCATACACAACTCGTTGGACTGAAAAAGCACAGAGACACATACTACAGTTAACAATAACGTAGTTTAGACAGGTCCAGGCAACCATTTTTCATTCAAAATAAACACCTTCACTAATGAAAAATAGCATGAATATATTTTCATGGACTTCAGTTCACTCAACACTCAGGGCTCCAAGCCATTGCTCGTCTTGCCTGCCATTTAGCGTTGCAAATGAAAATGGAAAACTACTGCAACAAATAGTGGTTGTGGTAACTGTACAGCATCCCATGGATTCAACAGGATTGAATTCAACAAAAAAACCAAGATGTGTAGTCCTGGGTGGTACAGTCATTCCTAAGTATGTAACTGGGCATTAAAATTCATTTTTAAGTGTAACCACAACAAAATAAAAAACCTATACCTACTAAAAATGAATTAAAAACTGCACTGTTGAGGTAGACTGGTATTCTACGTGCCAGAATATCTTTGCTTAATTGTCCTGTAACAAAGTAATTGAACAGAACAAAAAAGTTATGTATAGGATGTACCTTAGTTGGTCTGTCTAATCAAGATGTACCTTAACTCATCGGGCAGATGTCATCATTGTATGGTTTTTGGTCTGGTACGATATTAAAACACTTCTGGACAGCAATGCATGACTGAACTGTCAGGACTCTGTCTAGGATTTTACACCTATATGGTCCTTCTTTGCCACCGATCTGACCAGGATTCTGAACTCCATATCTGTAAGGAGGTTTGCTATAATATATACAGCAAGGAATCAACTTGATTGACTGGAATCAACAAAGACCTCCAGCATTTCAACATGAGACTGTGCTTCTGGAACAGTGTACTTATCAAAGGCAATTCTAGGATCAGAGCTTTATGGCTAGCTGCAGTTTTGGACTATCATTCCCACACTTGTGAAGGAAGAACGTCTGACTTTTTGGGTAGGGAAAACATTACTTAGTTTAGAAAGTATTGCAAATGAAATTGTATAAAAAGGAAAAGATAATAAGGGATAAACAATTACTAAAAAATAAATAATATGAATAAAGAGGGGCAACCTAGCCTAATGTACAGTTTCTCTCCTAAAGAGAAAGTGGATCATACAATTTGCGAGACAAGGGGGACTACTGCATTTTTGTTGTTAAAATATAATGTTTAAACTATATACTTTCTATGGGTATAACATTTTTTCAGCTTAAGAGACACACCCTCGTTTTTAAAAACACAACAGTAAAACCTGACTTTTTACTCTTAATTTTAGGGGTGCTAGGACCCAATTTAAGGGTGCTTGAGCGCCCCTAAAAAGGGGCTAGACACGCCTATGGTACTTATTGTTTAAAAGACTAAGGACACATTTTTCGGAGAATATCTGACCCACTTCTAGACCTCTGACTATCTGCTAAGCCTGTATATAAGGGACATATGTATCCTGACTGTAAAATGTTTTTTGTATTCTGTTTATCCCTCCCTTTACTTCTTGTTCTTTGTTATTGATTGATGAGAGATAAAAACGATAAATGAATAACTGAAGACAAAAACTGTAGTGTTTAATGGCAACTCTGAATCAAACCTTCCATATTCTGCCAAGAACTCCATTCTGTCTTTGATGTTTTTCTCTTTCAGCAGTGTTTTTCTGGGGTGTAGCTAATGAAGTGCTTAACGAGGGATGGTATATCCAATCTGTCCAGAATGGTACTATATATTTTGCTTGCCAAATGAGTGGGTGCATCTCTGAATTAGAGATATTAGCAAGATAATTTTTGATTCTTGGATGTTCTATTGTTCAAGTAATGTGTTTTCTTCACAATTATTTACCCAAGTAATTAATTAAAATGTATAATCGAGGCACACCCTCTTCCCACGCCTGTGGCAGTGCCTGTCTGATTACTCAATACGACTCTAATCTTTATTTATTATATAACAGAAATGGCCTAAAATGAATGGAATTGGGCCTCTAATGTTTCCGCTGGCACACTCTGGATGTCACATGCTGGGTTTCTGTGTCAGGTGGATCCAGCAGAGCTGTCCAATGAAATTATTAGGATTTGTTTATTTGTTTGTTTTATTTGTTTACTTAACATCCCATCAGCGTCAATGACTATGCATGGCAGGATGCAAGGTTACATCAATACACGCACAGAATCGCGGAATTGAGGAATAAAAACAGAAATACACAGAATTTGAAAATCTAAAAAAAAAGGCAACATATCCTTCTGCCCATAGCGTGATCGACCATAACCAGTGCAATGCGCGACAGTGACACAAACACATCCACACATTAACAGCACAGTGCTTTTATTAATTTTCATTTAGAATTCAGTTCATGTGTGAATGGAGCTTTAAAAGCTCAGCCGCTCACAGGTTTGTTTATGAGGTGCTGATGTATGTTGGTGTTAGATTTCAGTTGTGTTTCTAGTGTTACTTCGTAGGCCTATATAGAGCAATTCTAATGTTGGAATAGGGAGCCTAATGAGGGAGCAGGTGTTTAATTCCGACAGAGAAACTTCATAGGCTACTTCACAGTAGTGCTGTTTGCATGCATGACGAAAGTAAGCGAGGAGAAGCATCTCTGAAAGTGTTTGAAACAGTGATTATAATAAGACGTTTAAAACAGAATCACCCGCTGTATATGTGGAATTTGACAAAACTATCAAAGGCAAAGAGGTTAAAGCTAAAGTTAGTGAGAGCGTAGAGCCAGGCACAAGCCAGAAGCCTTGGTTATCTTTCTGTAGCAGTGAAGAAGTTTCCATTAAAAGAAAAGTTGAACAAAAATGCTCCACACTCCACACAACTCTGCTGAAAATCGGAATTGGTCAAGAAATCTTTAGAAGGTAATCTAAAATTGTACAGCTGTTGCATTGTAAAAAGCGCTATATAAATAAAAAACAAATAAACAAAAAATTGTATCCTAATGATTTAAGGTCATTACTAAAAGGACCTTAGGTTTGTTAATCTAATTATTTAAGTTACTGTTAGGCGTCGCGGCGAGGAGTTATCCCGGTTTGACGGCATGAGCTGCAGCAGCGCGATCGCGCGTGCGTCAGCCCTCCCGGGCTATTTAATAGGTAAGTGGCGCCACCTTCAGTCCTGCCTATATAAGCACACCTTGGCTCGTGGCTGCCACTGCCTACGCCCGCGGTCACTGTGACTGGCGCTCACGTGACTCTTCATGCACCTGGCGGTTTTGAATGCACTGACGCGTTCTCTGCTGCCTGCACTCCGGCTTTTTAATTTATTTTATTTGTTATTTATTTTGTAGGGACGAAGGTACGTTCTGGGGGGATTAAGACCCTCAGACGGGGACTGCTTGGAGGCAGTTCGGTAATGTTAGGGCCCTAGATAGGGTAGGGTCAGCTTTTATTTGTTTATTTTTTTGCTTTTAGCGAGCTGCTCCGGCAGCTTTCTTCCTCGTTCCCGCCGTCTCTCCCCACGCCGTCGCCCTCCCTCGCCGCGATCGGGGATATTAATTCCCTGATCTAACTTGAAGGGAACTCTGAGTTTTTAACCACGTTCCCTTCCCTGCGACCGTGTCACGCCCACGCGGCCGCGTATTATCCGCAGTTGAGCTGCACGAGGTCGCAGAAGCTCCGTTCGGGCCGCTGCGCATGCGCAGTCCCGGCGCACGTATTGCGCAACGGAGGCACGCCGTAAGCGTGCTGTGAATCCACACACGTGCAGTTTAATTTATTTAGTGTGATTTATTATTTATATCTTTGGCTTATTTTCGCATCATTCATTTAATTACATTTCAGTTATAATTACCAACTGGAGCTAACTGCACTTGGGTCCCAACCCGTTTATATTTTTTTTTTAACACGGTTCGTCATTATTTTTACATGGCGAACCGTAACAGTTACGAATTGCACTTTATAGTTATAAAATATGTACCTGAACCTTTCCTTATTTGTATTTACATCTTTTATATCATTTTTGATGTTGCTTAATGTAACCGCAGCAATTCCATTAAATACAAAGGTGCCATTTTGCTATTGTTTGCTTAATTGTCATTATTTTCTAAACCTGCAAAATGGAAGGGTAAAAATATCCATAAAAATGACAATGGGGGGGGGGGGAATACAACAAATTTCTTAGGGCCAGAGTCCAAAATCGAGATCAAACCGGAGATCACAAACGATTAGCATGTGCAAAAGCAAATTTGTAAGTGGGCACCATTAAAAGAGCAAAGTTTAGCTAATGCGTGCTATAGTGCAGCACTCTAGTGTAACAATGCATGCATACAACTGCTTGTGTTTCAGTTACATTATGAATTTCAGCCCCTTTTCTGAACTTGTGAAACTGTTTTTATCTAAATGGAAGCATTGGCATGAATATAACTGCTTAGTGAATCTTGTCATGTTCGAAAAATGAGAACGCTTAGTTTCTACAGTGTTTAAAAATATTTTTGTTCGTTATTTTTTTTATCCAGTAAGCATTTCTATCGTTATTCTGTACATAATAACAAATCAAGAACAAGAATTTCTCATGGCTTTCTTACTCACATAAAGGAACTGAAGCTCAGCCTTAAGTCAGGTGTGAACACTGTGCTGTCATCGCATTCCTGTAACACTAACAACTTTATGATCAGGACTTTGATGTTGGTTTTATATCGAAAAAACTTCAAAACACTTCTTGCTAGCTGCAGCGAGTGGAGAAGAAACCTGACACTTTGAAGTTCTCTGACACGCACAGTTCTCACAGACGTGACTCTGGTTGGGGGCATTGTCCCCCAACCCACTGCCCTCCTTTCTGTTTCGCTGTAAGACAAACCCCTTCCGCTATACTCTTTCTGTTTCACTCTATCTCGCTCACCTTGTTTTCAGGCATAAGCAGCGTGCCAGGGTAATAAAATCCCCACCTCTATTTCTAGAGAATCTCGCTGGCAGGGGCATAAAAAGTTTTAAAAACGGTATTTCAGAGTACCAGGTGGTGTAGCTCTTGGAAATGTTAGTTCTGTACGAGAAATATAGCTGCTGTCGGGGAATTAAAGGTTTGTTTGCTTGTCACTTTCTGCAGATCATAAGTAGATTTAGATATCTCTAACAGGACCCACAGTAGAGGTACAATATGGTATTGTACAGAATTGTTGTGGTACAAAGGCATTCTTTCACCTGAACATGTGAAATATATGTGTTACCAACATTTAATTATAGCTTAAAATTGGACACCCCTAATTCAGATCTAGGTGATGCTCATTATTACTATTATTATTAAGACATGTGCGTTACATTTGAGAATGTACATTTCTGAGAAAAGATAAGCTGGAAGTGGTTTGCCAGACACATGGAGCTATATTTAATTTTGCACGGAAGTCGCAACCTTATTAATCAACATATTCAAACTAAAAAGCACAAAGACAGTGAAAGAAGTAAGTGTACAGTATTATGCATGTGATGTATGGTGGTGCTTGAATGTTTGTGAACCCTTTAGAATTCTCTATATTTCTGCATAAATATGACCTAAAACATCATCAGATTTTCACACAACTCCTAAAAGTAGATAAAGAGAACCCAGTTAAACAAATGAGACAAAAATATTATACTTGGTCATTTATTTATTGAGGAAAATTATCCAATATTACATATTAGTGAGATGCAAAAGTATGTGAACCACTAGGATTAGCAGTTAATTTGAAGGTGAAATTAGAGTCAGGTGTTTTCAATCAATGGGATGACAGTCAGATGTGAGGGGGCACCCTGTTTTATTTAAAGAACAGGGATCTCTCAAAGTCTGCTCTTCACAACACATGTTTGTGGAAGTGTATCATGGCACAAAAAAGGAGATTTCAAAGAGACCTCATAAAAAGAGTTGTTGATGGTCATCAGGCTGGAAAAGGTTACAAAACAATCTCTACAGAGTTTGGACTCCACCAATCCACAGTCAGACAGATTGTGTACAAATGGAGGAAATTCTAGACTATTGTTACCCTCCCCAGGAGTGGTCGACCAACAAAGATCACTCCAAGAGCAAGTCTTGTAATAGTTGGCGAGGTCACAAAGGACCCCAGGGTAACTTCTAAGGCCTCTCTCACATTGACTAATGTTAATGTTCATGAGTCTACCATCAGAAGAACACTGAACAACAGTGGTGTGCATGTTAGGGTTGCAAGGAGAAAGCCACTGCTCTCCAAAAAGAACATTGCTGCTCGTCTGCAGTTTGCTAAAGATCACGTGGACAAGCCAGAAGGCTATTGGAAGAATGTTTTGTGGACGGATGAGACCAAAATAGAACTTTTTGGTTTAAAAGAAAAGCATTATGTTTCGAGAAAGGAAAACACTGCATTCCAGCATAAGATCCTTGTCCCATCTGTGAAACATGGTGGTGGTAGTATCATGGTTTGGTAGTATCAACGACCCTAAGCACACAAGATGTTCTACCAAAGAATGGTTAAAGAAGAATAAAGTTCATGTTTTTGAATGGCCAAGTCAAAGTCCTGACCTTAATCCAATCGAAATGCTGTGGAAGGACCTGAAGTGAGCAGCTAATGTGAGGAAACCCAGCAACATCCCAGAGCTGAAGCTGTTCTGTATGGAGGAATGGGCTAAAATTCCTCCAAGCCGGTGTGCAGGACTGATCAACAGCTACAGGAAACGTTTAGTGCAGTTATTGCTGCACAGGGGGGTCACACCAGATACTGAAGTCAAAGGTTTACATACTTTTGTCTTCAGTAATATGTAATATTGGATCGTTTTCCTCAATAAATAAGTGACCAAGTGTAATATTTTGTCTCATTTGTTTAACTGGGTTCTCTTTATCTACTTTTAGGACTTGTGTGAAAATCTGATGATGTTTAAGTCATATTTATGCAGAAATATAGAGAATTCTAAAGGGTTCACAAACTTTCAAGCACCACTGTATGTATTTGTGATAATGTTTGTGGATGGAACAATTTACTTGGTGCTTGTGTGCTGAATGAGCTTGTTTCACTACTCAGCGCTCATCTCCAAGTACTGACAGGTAAAAAGACATTATGGCAGTTTAAAGGCGCTTCTCTGGTACCTCATCCAGGCCGACACTACAATACAGTACATACAGCGTCTGGTATTTCAGTATCAAAAATCTGCCCACTCTAGGTATATAGCTAGAAGACCTAACCTCACATTTTTCACTGAACACAGAACTTGGACAATACTTTTGAGACTTTAACACTGTAGTTCCCATCCTAATATCTAACTGACTTGCCATGATGATAGTGCTGCTTAAAGCATGGTGAATAGAGCTCTATGAGTGGTAATGTGGGTACATCATGAGTAATAGCAGTAGTATCATATTGGTGGGTGTAAGGGGTGTCAGTCAAACATGGGTTGTTGTTGTTTTTTTACTGTATTGCATGCATATTTATAGATCCTACCATTGTTAAAGTTAAAGAAATCACATGATCCTGACATATTCAGGGTACATTTACCTTTGCGGGTACATGGTTTAATTAACAATTAGCAGTAAAAATACTGCCCTCTGACTTCGAGCTCATTTAGTACACTGTCAGCATTGCTGAGGTTTGAAATGTCACCGTGTCTAAACGAGGAACTTCAGCCAAGTGTGCATCTCCCTGCTTCCATTTTTACAGAAACATGTGACTATGGAAAAGGGCATTATTTGTTTCCACCACTTCCTATGATGTTGTTCCTTAAACCGCAGTCACAAATTGGCATTTGAATGCTGTATAAGTAGAAGCTCATAAGACCTACGGACAGTTTTTATGGCCAGAAAGGCTTTGGGTACTGTATTGGGGAATGGCATTTCACCATCAGATAGCTGCACAGTTGGGAAATGACTAATATGATACAAATGTGCTGCAAACCTAATGTACTGCAAAAGAATGTACTTGTTGATATTAAGAAAAATGTCCATTGTCAATCAGAATTCAACAGTACTGAATGAAAATCAGGATGCTGTCTGGGAAGCCGCATAAAGCATGCCTGGACTCCCAGACACGCACCTTGTGACAGGGGAGACGGCTAGTCAGTGTTTTTTTTGTTTTGTTTCCTATCTGATGCGTTGAGCTGAATGCGTCATTAAGGCCTGATATCACCGTCTCTTTCACTTCCTGTCTTTTAAACCATCTCAACACAACGCCATGTCTCAGACCACAATCTGAATCCATTCACCAGTTTATTCAAGCCAAGCAACTCGCACATACCACAGAAGCCAATATGGCTAACACCTTAGATCACAGTCTTTGTGAAAGCTTGAGCAGCCAAGTAGTGTCATGGTTGACAACAAACTTTACTTTCAGAAGGACATCTTAGAGGGTCAAAAAGCAGCTGTCGGCTTTACCATAGATGGAAAGGCTAACTGAGGGCAGCACTCAGTCCGAAGCCTTAAGAAAGCTGCAGTTAACATCTGATTTCTGACCCAGGATTGTCCTTGGAATTCTGTAATGCTGCAACATCAACTACATCAATGCAACTTAGTCATTCAGACATCAAAGTAGTACAATCATTATTTCTGACATCATAATAAATTAGTGCAATAAATATATCTATATTTAAACTCTAAACTGTACATCCATATATATACAGGCTGCATGTGTGTATATATATACAGGCTGCATGTGCAAAAATAAATAATCAATAAATAAACCTAAAAAAAGATAACCCCCGACGTTTCCGAATCACTGACCAGCAGTTCTGCGTCGACTCTTTCTTATGCACATGCCCTTGTGTGACCCCAGTTCACTGATGACTCTGGAGAGGAACTTGTTGAGCCGAGTCAGGACGACGCACCCGTAGACCTTCTGTTGAAACACATTTTGAGGCAGGGGAATTCCAGTGGGAGCCACTGGCTCTGGTATGGGAACGTTGGGCTCCACTATCTGCAGCATGCAGTTCATCATGTTGGCCAGGTGACTGGTCTGCAGAACAGCTCCGTCCAGGTCTGCGAGCAAAGGACAGAGAGGAGGCTGCAAGTCTTTCTGCTGCTCCAGCACTTTTTTCATGTGTGGCAGAAACTCCTTCAGACGGGTGTAAGTGTTGACCACACGATCAGCAAATGTTTCTCCCAAGAGGTTTGATGATGGCACGTTTTCCATCGGCATATTGCAGAACTGTCGGGCAAAATCCCCTTGGTTGGCTTGCTGGATAAGAGAACAAGAACAGTTTATTAACTTTGTGTAGTGACAGAAGAATGGTGAGAATTTCCCTCAGTTTAGAATCCATCTGAAGTAAAACAGGTTTTGTCAGATTATAGGGCCACCCTTCTTGGACACCTCCTTTGGGCACTATGCCTTGCACATTCATGCAACCAGAGGTGTACCTTCAGGGGTATGTATTTGGCCCAGTTTGCTTGTAAGTTGTTAGGGTAAATTTTTAAACACCGATTACAAATTCAAGTAAACCTTGAATAAGACTGGTGACTGTGTTTTGCTGCAGGAAACATTTTGCTGGAAATGGTGTGGATTCATTTTTGTACTTAGAACAGGAGTGTCCAAACTTATTTCAAAGGGGGCCAGATTGGACCATTTTAAAATACCTAAAGGCCAGTTTTCTTCTCTTTCAGGCAGACAATGCCACCATCCATAGGGCACGAGGGCTCACTATGAGTATGAAAATGCCTTTTTTGTAACCAGATCTCAACCTGATTAAACATGTATGGGTAATTTTGAATGGTTCTAGAACACCAACTAAGGGAATCTCTTTTGGAAGAATGGTGTTCTAGCCCCAACCCACCATGTGCAGCTTCATAGTTGTAGGGAAGCTATTCTGGTGGCGACTCTTTATACTGCATTATCCATCGATTATAATATCCTTATAGGATATTATATTAGTTATATTATAATTAATGCACAATTTAGTCTGTGGCATCCAAGCTATGTCCCAGTCAAATATGTATGAAATGTATCATGATGTATATAAGAAAGGGACATATGTAATTACCTTGACTGTACCACCCCAATTACTTTTCTAAGAGTGTTCCCAGTTTGCTCAATTTTTCATGGAGTGGCAGTCAACACGGTCAACTACATGTCAGAGTTCAGACTAAGTTCTTTAATAGCCCTGCATGATTGACATTGCATAAACATTATTCCATCATTTCCAAAGCAGGTTTCAAACACATTGATTACAGAACAACACATTGTGGTTCTTGATTCCTTAGCACACCTTCATGTGTAATTGTTCATAGCACAAAGAGCATTTAATGGGATTAGAAATCTCTCTGTAGCAGTTACAATTTTTTAACTTTACAGTGCAGTCAGATGTATTGAAAGAAGAACAGTAATTTTACTACCAAGTCTGAAAGCAGCCTACAGCAACGCCAACGTATCATAATTTTACCACACTCACAGGGCGTACCAAAATACTTCCAGCCACTTTGTGGTGTTGTAATTAGTCTATATACAGAGGCATGCTAATGTTGGACTGAATGTGTGAGTGGTTATTCCCCATTAGGTCTCTTTTTTTAATTTCCTAGACATTGCTTTGGAAGAATGACCCAGTGCTATATACTGAACTTCATGTTCCTACTTATAAATATTGGCTATCACTGTGAATGTGAATTATTACCTCATAGGATATGATACCCAAGATGACCATATAAGACGGAGACAGCAGTTTCCATCACAACACTATACGCTAAACAAAAACATTACACATACGCACATTAACATTACTGAAGAGGTACTTACATACAGCTCGATGAGATCTCCTGTGGTGCGATTCATGAGCTTGGCAAACTTCAGACCTTTGTTAAGGGTCTTACAGAAAGTCTTCTGATTGCATGGGACTGCCGTACTTGCTAAGTTGATCAAGGTTAGCAGGACGATGGAAAGCAGGATCACTGGGAAGTAGACAAGGAATTGGAATTAAAGTCTGTACCAAACGCCAGATACGATAATAAGCAATTTAAAGAGAAATTTATGAGAAAAATGTAATTCATGAAACAAAACATGGAGAATAAGATAGATGGTACATCAGTCTATTCCAATGTCTTGTTCATGTAACTGACTATAGGTTATAGTGACTAAGTTTATGATGTCATTTTTTCGTAGCATTTTACTCATATCACCCAGCTCTAAGCGTACACACATTAAAAAAGCATGCACATTCCTTGCTACTTCTGCTATGATATTATTTTGTGCCTACATATCTGTTGAGTGATACAGTCTATTAAAAACATTAAGCAACACTATAGTGCACTAAACTGAATGCATAAGTCAATGGTACTACCAGACAGGCTTATATGAACTGAACAGTGCTCACCATCAGTGTAGTGTACTCAAGTACACGTGGTAAAATTGTAATCTCTTTCATTTACACTGCTTGTATCTTTGATAATTATAACAAAAATATTCAAAGGTCCATTGCAGTACTTTGGTGCAGCTGTGTAGGTCTTCTACTTACTGGATGCTGATTGTGGTCTGTGGCTCTGCCAAAACATGTTCCTGTCATGACCATTCATTTCTCCAAGCACAGAGGTTGAAACTAAGTCATGGTCACAGCCCGGCATAAGGTTTTAAAGATCTGAAACCACACGTTTGTCATCGGCGGAAATGACGTGACAAGCCTTGTGAGACAACAAGATTTCCCAGAATTTTTTTTCTTCTTCTTGACTTTGCATCACATGTGCTATGTGTAATGCTCTAGCCTCCCGAAGACACCCTCTTTTTGGCGCCATCTAAATATTCACTATTCACACTTATTTTTTGTACTCGTTTTTTTTGTTAACTTACACAACCTGGCCAAAAATATGTGGACACCCCTTCTCACTAGTGCATTCAGTCATTTTAGCCACCCTGTTGCTTTGTCAATGTGGCACTGTAACAGATTGTCACTGTTTGGATATGCACTCAGTATATGGACTATGACCCTTGGTTTGTTCTCGCTCTACCCTTTTGGACTTACCCTTTTGAATACTATCTTGCATATTCTTTGGTATTGCCTAGTGGAAACCCCTGCAGATGGATTTTCTTTATAATGCTTTTGACGCAATACACCAACAACACCTTTTGAGACAGATTGTAAAATCGAATGCAGATCAGTGCTTATTACAGTTTCTCACAGATGTTCATGTTAATGTTGTTGGTTTGAGAATGATGGGGGACAACTTGAATTTGGCTCAGGTCTGCAACATGAAAAAAGTGAAAGGGTATGAAGGCTTTCCGAATGCACTGTACATACGGGCTTCCGTATGTACAGTGCATTCGGAAAGCCTTCATACCCTTTCACTTTTTTCATGTTGCAGACCTGAGCCAAATTCAAGTTGTCCCCCATCATTCTGCACTCAATACCACATGGTGAGAAAGTGAAAACATAGTTATAGAAATTTTTGTGAATTTATTAAAAAGGAAAAACTAAGATTTCACGTGAGCATAAGTATTAACCCTTTGATATGATGCTTGAGATCTGTGGGGGCCTCACATTTCTCTGGATCATCTTTGAGATGTTTCTATGGTTTGATCGGATCCACCAGTGGTAAATTCAGTTGATTGGAAATGATTTGGAAAGACACACACCTGTCTATATAAGGTCTCACAGCTACCAATGCATATCAGGGCAAAAACCAAACCATGAGGAGGAAAGAACTGCTTGTAGAGCTCAGAGACAGGACTGTGTGGAGGCACAGATCTGGAGACGGCTACAAGAAATCTGCTGCAATGAAAGTTCCCAAGAGCACAGTGATCATCATAATTCTTAAATGGAACAAGTTTGGAACAAGCAGGACTCCTCTTAGAGCTGGCCGGCCCACCAAAGTAAGTAATCAGTGGAGAAGGGCCTTGGTAAGAGAGGTGACCAAGAACCCAATGGTCACTCTGGCTGAGCTCCAAAGATCCTGTGTGGAGGTGGGAGAAATTGCCTGAAGGTCAACCATCACTGCAGCACTCTACCAATCTGGGCGTTTATGGCAGAGTGTTTAATCTTTTGATCAGACCAGAGAACTTTTTCTCACAGTCTCAGAGTCCTTTAAGTGCTTTTTTTGCAAACTGCAGGCAGGCTATTGCGTGGCCAGTGTGCCATGAAGCCCAGATTGGTGGAGTGCTGCAAATTTCTTTCTTAAAATTTATTTCAGCACAAGTCTGCATTATAACAAAATGTGAAAAAGTTAAAGGATATTAAGACTTTCCAAATGCATTGTATGTAATATTTGGGTTCTGCACACTTCTGTGGCAACTGAATTTTGCAGCGCTCGCCAAATCACCTCAACAGATTCAGCTGAGCAACGTTGTAATACACCATTTACTGGCATTGCCACACAAAACAGAATTCAAGACTTCACCTTTTACATACAGTGCAGCTACATGCGCCGTCATGTTCGTTATTATTCTGTGCGTGGGAAAACAGGTCACCTCTCTTGCAGTTCGCTGTTTCATGCGTCTTCACCCACACTTGGTATGTTTACACTTTGTATATTTTTCCACAATTGGTACAGCATGAGTATTCTAGGCTATAAAATGGATGACATTGTATATAAATGAACAGACAGAAATACTATTAAAGTGTGAAAAAAAATGTTAATTTGTAAAAAAAAAATTTAATCAGAGGAAAACATTCTCATAAATAAAAATGAAAAAACATAAAGTATATGGTTTAAACATAATATTTTCACAATGAAAATACAGCAGTCTCCCTTGTCTCACAAATGGTAATGAAATATTAGGCAGGATTGCATCTCTTTATAGACCTTATATAGTTTTATTTATTTTTTATCCCTCATTCTTTGACTTTTAATACAATTTCATTTTACTACTTTCTAATACTTTCTAAACCAAGTCATGACTTTGTGGCTCACAGGCTTGTTAGTGTCTTTCCGATCTTCCTTCACAAGTGTGGGAATGAGGGTCCAAAATTGCATTAAAATTTACAGTAAAACAAAATTCTCATTGGGTGAGCACCCCTAAATAACCCTTTCTGAGAAGAAGGAATATCTGTATGTCATATGTAAGCCTTGCGGTTTATTGGTCAACAGGAAGCAGGAAATGTTTCTCAATAGCCAACTTTCATTCATGTACAGTATATTTGCTAAATACAATGCAGAGTCTTTAAAAGCGTCATCCAATCATTTTTATGTGAAGGAAGTTTGGCTATATTGTGCAATATTTGATTTTTTCGACCTCTTATTGACCTATCTTCGATGCATCATTAGTATCCTTTGTCTGTAGTAGTGGCAGGAGTGAAGGAAAATGTGAGTGCAGTGTTAAAGTCCTGAGCCAGACGGGAAAACCCCCATGCTAAAAGTGTAATGCTGAAACAATTTGCTTACAATTCAAACAACAGCAAAAAATGTTATACATTGCAGTTAGTGGTGAATTGGAGTGCCATGTTTGAGCTTGTATTTCATTACATGCCAACATTCTCAGAGTAAGTTACAAAAGACCTGAGTCTGAGGTTGCTGTGGTCAGTAGCCCAAAGGGGAACTTTTAGGTTTTCTCAGCAAAACTCAGGTAGGACTGGCAACAGTAGTTCAGCTCCTGGCGTTGGTACTTTCCAAGTTTGTCTAAGAATTTGTGCAAGAAGCTAAAAGAAGCATTAAGGAAAAACCTTGCTGTACAGCAAGTAATTCCCTTTGTGTAGTTATTGGAGTCTCGGGTCATACCCTGAGTGGTTACATTAGGTCTTTTGATGCTGGCTTATCACTTAATTTGTTTAGATTGACCTTAATGGGCCGTAGGGCATTTAGCATTGCCCCTTCTCTTTGGAATTTGTTGCCTATGTCTATATATTCTTGGTCCTCTCTCGGTGTCTTTAATCTTTTGTTAAAACTCACCTTTTTTCTAATTAACTTTATATTGTTTTGTTAAGCGTCCTTGGGTTTGTGAAAGGTGTTTTATAAGTGTAAGCAAAGGTGGTAAGTACTGTACTTAAGTATTTTGTTTATGTATCTGTACTTTACTTGATAATTTCAGTAACTTAATACTTACTTTGACTCATTACATTTCAAATGTACATCTGTATTTTTTACTCGCTACATTTTCAAAACAGACTCATTAGCTTTTATGAATTGGTTTATTTATCTGTTTAACTGTATATTTATTTTTCTTTTTATTTGGACAATTCTCTTGTGGCACCTAATGAAGCACCAATCGGAATACTGAAACAAATATGGACAAGCGTGTGCACAGGGGCTGTGTGTGGAGTCGTGTTTGCCAATCAGACACGAGAGCTTTATTCATGTCCCTGGTATGGTGAATTCTATTCCTGTGATGAATAGAAGAGGCAAAATAAAATACTATAACATTTCTAAAACTTTTGCGTAAGTATTTGAAAATGAAGCAATGCAGTGGAGTGTTTAACAAAATAACTGCTCTAAAAATGGGTGAAGCTGCAGTTTGTTGGACTAAAATGCAGGTGACAGTGTTTCAAATTGTCGATGACAACTACTGTTTGGGTTAATATGATCTACTTGTTCGAATTATGAGCAATTTAGCAGCATTTATTTGAAAAAATCCAACATATTTTGTATATTCCACTTCCTCATGTCTGAAAATGTTTTACTCTGTTTTAGTGGTTATCTAAACATGTATGATTTTGCAGATGCTTCATGTAGTTGTATTACAAACCATTGTGTACCCTCAGTGTCATGGATGTGTACCTTTTACCCTCAATAAAAGACATGCTGTCTCAAAACTTGAGTTTGAAAGTCTTTTTAAATAATACTATTACTTTTTTTTACCTCACCACGAGGCTCACGTACTCGAACCCGACTGTTGTTGGATCCCAAACAGAACCTGGATTCATCGCTAAAAATGATTCTGTTCCGGTACATAGCAGTCCAGGTTTCTCGTTGACTACACCACTGAAAATGAAGGCATTGGTGTCTGGCTGTCAATGGCAGGACACGTAATGGGTGCTGTGACAACAAATTTCCTTTTGTTAAGCGCCTGGAAATGATTCGGGCAGAGACAGGGGTGTGTAGTGAAGGTGCCACCTGTGTCTGGATGGTGGACAACGAAACTGTGTATTCGTGTTTGTTGGTGGATCAAATGATCCTCTCTACTGGGGGTCTGTCTGGGCCGTCCAGAGCCTGTTCACCATGTGTGTGTGTCCTCACTGCCTCCAACAACTCCTAAGAGCTAGATCAGAACAGCCTAGATGGCAGGCAATTTGTTGAAATGTCCATCCGGCTTCTCTCAGTCCAATGATGCGCCCCCTCTGAAGGTCTGTCAACTGGACAACAGTTCATTTACCTGCTGTTGTAACCATGTTCCCTCCAGAACGGCTTTCCTGAAATGCTGTCCTACAAGTCCGTACTAGTTTGTGGTGAGAAGTTGGGTCATTCTTGAGGAAATTAGGGATGAAGGAGGTGGATATCTTCACTGCCTACTTCACAGTTAGGCTTGTCTGCTGCCACGAAGCCAATGAAACCCAATCCTTGAAACTTCTGATGATTAGTTCTTCTTGTCCACGTCACAAAAAACAAAACATACAACACTTCTCAGTGTGACCTATTCTCCCGTATGACTTATTAGTGGCTGCACTTAGTGTGCCCCTTATACTATGTATTTGACCTTTTGACCTGTTTTTTGAGAAACTCAAATGTATGAGCATTGCTGCGACCAGTTTGTGTTTCCGTAGATGCATGATTAAGGTAATCTTCTACATCAGCAATAGTCGCTGTATGTCATTCATGACACATGCTGACAAGTTACGTTTCATTTGAATGCAGTAAACCTCTTTGGAGGTTTTGAACAAACAGGCATTTACTAATTTTTGCTAATTCAGCTACCTCGGAATTAGCTCAGACTAGGCTGTAGATATCTACGTCTACACACAGTGACAGGATCAAAGGCACTATCTCTGTCGAACTTCACCACACAGGAAATTCGTAGGTAAGGAATTTCCCCTGCCTTTCTGGGTAAATGCAAGCCATGTCTTATTAACTCCAGTTCACCTCAGAGTCAGAGAGACCGACAGACCAGCTAGTGATAAAATAAACTGGAAAGAGAACGACTGTGTGCAGATTTTATTGTGAAACACAAACAGCACACAGGAAATTGGCAAACAAAAGCGCAGATGTGGGCACACAGCAAATACTACTGGTACCATACTGCTCCAGGGTGACAAATTTGCCTCTGTTTTGTGTCAGAGTTTGGCATGTTCTCCATCTGAGATGTATCCAGGAACTCCTCTCTAGGTGGGTTAATAGCTCTATAAAGACCCCCATGAATAAGTGATGGACTGTCGTTAAATTCAGAGCCTGTATGGTAGATAATGTCATTGAAAAAGCTTTTATTTTTCTGAATAGCTTTTCTGAAGTTTGCAATTTCAGATTTGTTTGACTACAGAGAAACCTGTCATCCATGCACATCTTATCCATGAAAAGTGAGCATGAACATTAGTGGTGCTTGAAAGTTTGTGAACCTTTTATAATCCTGTCTATATTCCTGAATAAATATGATGTAAAACATATTACAAGTAGATGAAGAGAACCTAGTTAAACAAACAAGACAAAAATTCTATACTTGGTCATTATTTATTGTGGATCATTGTGGATAACATCATTTGCTAAATGCTGTAAATGTAATAGTCAAGTGAGAAGGCTACTGGAAAAAAAAGTTTTGTGGCAGATGAGACCAATATATTGGTTACTAGCAATATATGGGTTAATGTCAAATACAGAAATGAACAAACAATCACACTAAACCTGCGTTTAGTGTATGTGGGATGCAGAATTCCATAGTTTATGGTGGCTTATTGTTTATTTGTTTACATGACATCACTCTTCAGCATCAAAGGTCATTCAACGAGGTTACGTCGAGGTTCAAGGTTATATCGAAACTAGTCATATATACTCAGGTTGGAGCCAATTTAGCATAATCAATTAACCTAAAGCATGTCCTTGGGAGAAAATCCGAGAACCCAGACTAAACCAACACAGACATGGGGAGGACATGCAGACTCCACACACAAAGAACCCAGGTAGCTCTACCTGGGATCAAACCCAGGACCTTCTCACTGTGAGGCGACAGTGCTACCCAGCAAGCCACCATGCCACCCATGCTATCTTATTGTCTCTGGTTCATTGACGCAAGGCTGGGAACATGATGTCGCTCTGGTAGGAATCATTATGAAGCCAAATCGCTGGCAGAAGGAAAGATTTCAAATATAGTTTCTGCCAACTGGAAGCACCCCCGGTCAGGCCCACGCTACTAGAGAAACCCTGACACTCTAAGGAGAGGGGAATCCCCTGCTGAGGTGAATGCAGACAGACAGACAATGAAGACCTGGGGCTCGGGACTGAACTCAGAGTCAAGGAACACTACTACAAAACTGACTGGCATCAACTGTGGTAGCCTAGCGAGTAAGGTACTGGACTATGGACCAGAAGGTCCAGGGTTCAAATCCCATCTCTGCCAAGCTGCCACTGTTGGCTCCTTGAGCAAGGCCCTTAACCCACAATTTCTTGGGTTGTAAGACTGTATCAATTGTAAGTCACTCTGGACAAGGGCTGTAAATGTAAATGTAAATGTAATGTAAATGTCGGCCCACTCAGGTCACCATAAGGGGGCCTCGCTATGCTGCTCGAAATCGACAGACAGAACCTCCTTCCTTACTTGTGTCTCCCATCCTAGGTTGCCATCATCTGCCTGTGTGTTTGCATTACCAGGGGAAACTGCCTTCTTTCAAGTTTCAGAGTTCGTCTAGTCAGACCTGTTCTTAGAATATTGTGGCATAGCTGTACCATGGGTTGTAGCTCTGATAATATAGTAATTCAGCAAACAACCTAAGAATAATAATACTTTTATTTTTTATTATTCAATAACATATTATTATATGTTATTGAATAATAAAACCAACTTTATATGACGTCATCTGCAGATATAAAGAAACAGACCTATGAAACACCTTGATTAAAAAAGAGTATTACGTAGTCATAGTAATTTATAAGAAGCACATGTCTGTGTATTTTATGTCATTTTTGTCATACAAATTCCCCAAAAACCTTTGTGTCTGTGAAGCTTCTTGTTTTTCATGTCAGGTCTCCTTTTGTCATTTGTCATTGGTATTAGTCATCTTAACAGTCAAGGAAAAGAATTTTGAGCCAAGTAAAACTTTATTTTAAACAATTAGTTTATATCTATGGGATTATTGAAAAGTGATTTGATAGATTGTGGAGTTGAAAAATTAAAATGTGACATTGTTTGTGTCACTGTGACCAATGGCTGTTTTAATGAGACCTTCACATTCAAATTAATGTAACTAAAGAGAACTCAAGTGCAATTTATTTATTTAGTGCTTTTTACAACAGAGCAGTGTATCAAAGCAGCTTTACAAATATTTAAGTCCACAGTAATAATTGAGCAAGCCTAGGGCAACAGTGGCAAGGAGGGGGAAACCCAAGGGTTATACAGGAGGCTACTAAAAAACCTTGGGAGGACCAAGACTCAAAAAGGGACCCAACCTCCTTGGGCAGCCTACATGTCATATGTAAGAATTAAACTGAAGTTGTCTAATTAATAAAAAGTTATTTAATTTGTTATCTAATTAATAAGTTAATACTAATAGTTTAAATGCACAGAAGCTAAATATAAAAATTAAAAGAGAGAACATATTTTAAGAATATGTAATGCATAAAATAATATATAGACCATAATGAATTACAGATTATTATTATTATTACGGCAAGCTCTGAGGCTGAAACTCATGGACTGTGGTAGCCTAGCGGTTAAGGCACTGGACTATAGATCAAAGGTCCAGGGTTCAAATCCCACCTCTGTCAAGATGCCACTGTTGGGTTCTTGAGCAAGGCCCTTAACCCATAATTGCTTGGATTGTAAGACAATTGTAAGTCGCTCTGGATAAGGGCGTCTGCTAAATGCTGTTAATGTTTTCTTTGAGATCTCTGGTTCGATCCCAAACCTGGGCTCTGCCTGTCACGTGTGTTAGCTTAAGTGGTGCGCCCCTTAGTGTGTGAGTGTGTGTATGAGAGTGTGAGTTTATGTGCCCTATGATTTATCAGCGCCCTGTCTAGGATTTTTCCTGCCTTGCACCATATGCTGCCAGCTAGGACCGTGCTCTCCCGCGACCCTGGCCTCGATAAGTGGATAAGGCAATGAATGAATGATAAGACTTTATTTGTGTACCTTTTGGCAGGCACGGTGAGGTTAAAGTGCAACAGGATGGAAAAGGCGGGCATTTTCTGAGCCCTTTGTCATTAGTGTCACAACCAAAATGCATTCTGAGAATGACCTGTTTGTTGCTGAAAGTGCTTTTAGATATAATGCCATGTTGGATGGGCAGAATGGTAAATGTTCTTCAGTTTTGCTAATATCCTCTTCTAGAACTTTTGAACCACACTGCTTATCCATGAGAAGTAAATGACAGACCAGTAATGCCTTATACGAGGAATCATGTGCAGCCTTGATCTTGGATGACTCGACACACTAATATGCTGATTGGGATAAAGCACTAATTTGCCTCTCTGATTTTTGGGCATGGGTCTAAAGCAATTGCTTCATTTTGGGAATAGTTTGAGAAATGTAAAGGAATAACAGCTACAGCAGGTTATATATAAAACCATGTATGAAGAGACAACTTTTCACGTGCAACATAAAGGACCACAACATATAATACAACATAAATTGCAGTAATAAAGCTCTTGCAGATGCATCTTCCCCGATATGGACATTGCTTAGGCTAATTCACCCTTTCCCACCGGATCCGTTTGCCTCCTCCTCTTCCTCTTCCTCCCCCTCCTCCTCCTCCTTCTGCTATTCCTTTCAGTAAGCGTCTCCCTCCCGCTTTTGCGCTCTCCTGCTCTCTCGTGCAGTTCCACGGACATCCGCCGCCATGCCGGGCTCGGTGGCGGTCAGGAAACCCGCGCGACTCCCTGCTTACTGACCTGAGAAACCGCAGAGAGGGAGGGAGAGGGAGAGCGAAGAAGGAAGGAAGAGGATGCCGGACGCGAGCTATGCCTTACGCGGGACGCAGGGAGACGCAGCATCAGCATCATCGGCGGCATCCTCATCCTCAGCAGCAGCGGTGGCGGGGCGCGCGGCTGGCGCCCACCCCCCATCAATACCCGTGGCTCGCTCGTGCGCTCCCCCCCTGCAGCAGAAGGAGGATGCTGGAGTGAGGGATGAGGCTCGAAACGGGCGAACCGGGCCAGAGCCGCGGCCTGCTGCTTCTTCTCCCCGGAGCTGCGCGCGCCAGCATTAAAGCCCGAGCAGCGTCCGCATCCGCGCACCGGCGTCCTCGGTAAGGATCGCGCTCCTCCTGTTCTTATCCCTCCCTGCTTTCGTGGTTTGTCCCTCTTTTATGTCATTCCATTGCAAAATCAAAAGGAATAGGCCACTTGCGCATCTGTAGGCCCCGCATCTGTAACCATAGCAACCACGTCCCGTTAATAAGCCCTTTCCCCCTCTCATCCTCCTCCTCCTCATCCTCCTCTTCATCTTCCTCCCCTCGAGCACGTCTCTTTTTCCGTTCCTCCTTACGTCTGTGTCTTGTGTGTTTTCCCTTTCAAGATTTTGATTCCTTCCTATTTTGTTGGCTGGGGTTGGCAGAGCTTTTCTTTTCCTGTAGAGCTAAGCAATGATGTAATGCTTTTTTTTTTTTTTTTTTTACTAGACCCATACTCCTGTGAATTGATCTGATTTCTAAGTCCCATCCAGTACACAGGTCTGTGTTAGATTTGCAAGGGGTAGTAAGGGCCTGTTACATAGCTTAGCTTGTAGCCAAACACATCATCTATACAGAATCTGGGGTTGTTGCAGAAGCAGTGGAGCAAACAATGCATTTTATGAACCTCTCCATACTTTAGATGAGTTTTTTTTTTCTTAATATGCATTCAGACCAAGCCATAAAAACAGGTAGGGCTTCAGCATTGAGCATAATCTTCAGGACCTCTTACTCAGATCCATGGCCATGAGCTATGTGAATCGGATTTGCAAGTTAATCAGGGATACTCTGAATTCTCGTGACAGTCTGAGATGGACACATACATTTATATTGTTCACGCCATTCTGATCTTAACATTCATATCTATGATTTGGTGCTTGGGTTCAGTGCTCCAGTTAAAACCTTTTATGTTCTAAAATACTATTACGATATCCATGGCTGCACAGTAATGACTTATTTTGCAGAATTCTGAAGTCATGATATTGAGTCCGTTTAGTTTATTGAATGTTATGATGTTGCCATTTCAAATCCATGGAAAACATTGTTTTCTTTCGCATTGTTCTTCCAAATACAGTACTGTTCAAAGGTCCTAGGCCACCATTAGATTTGTTGTATTAGCAATGATCATATATAACGTATTGTTGATGATTGGACCCCAAACTTGCATTCATCACACTGTAATCCTTTTTTCCCACTGGTCTTTGTGAGCTTTAGCATATCTTAGCCTTTTCACCCTGTTCCCCTTATGAAAAAGTGGTTTCTTGGCTGCCACTCTTCCAAAAAGACCATTCCTGATCAAGCTTCTTTGGATCGTAGGGTCAACTTGGCAGCCCCATGAAGTTGCTGAGTGTAAGGGGAGATCATTCTAAATACTTTAGACCATTGTAGCCTATAAAAGCTGTGTTTTTCAAAAAATTTTTAATACGACATACAAATCCTGGACAGGGTTGCCAGAGAGCCGATGCGTAAACAATCGTAGATAGTAGACAGGGCACCAATCCTTTGTACACACACTCACGCCAATTTAGCCTTAACCGGAAGCACCCAGACTCAACATACACAGAAAGGAACCAGACCCCTCCACTTGGGATCAAACCCAGGACCTTGTCACTGTGAGGCGACAGTGCTACCCACTGATCCACCATGCTGCCCATAGAACTAATATATGGTCATTATACTGTTGCTTAAACACTGGTATATCTGATCTAATGGTGGCCAAAGACTTTTGCACAGTACTGTATACAAATTCCCAATGCATCTGGGAATAAAACAGACCCTTAATCAGGTTAGGTTGTTAAATCAAAACATAATAGGGCTGTATATTAAAATAATTAATTCACTTTAAGTGGGTAGACTTTTAAACCATCATTAAAACATACTAAGTGTATTATTTAATAAGAAAAAAAAAGAATGTAAACTTAATTACATTTAATCTAACATTAGCCTATTAAATATAGCTTAATGCATCTATACTAAACTTAAATGTTTAAATCAGGGCAGGTGGTATAACTGCAGCCAGGTTAGTCACACATCTGCCAAGACAACAGCCTAGAAGAGTGAGGGCTAACACAGTTTAACACATTCATTTATTTATTTAATCTTTCATTCCCAATAACTATTTAATCCCATTGAGTGTTCCAACTGATCCTACCCCAAAAGTACTCGTACATAGGAACAGTTGTGGTATAAGGTGCATATCATGCAATTGATAATGACAATAATTGAATATTATTACTCTCCTGTCAAGGCTTTGAAATGACAATAATATGAGGCTCTGAAATGAAACCCAGGATCGAACCCAGGAAATTGGATCTATGCAGCACTAATACTACCTGCTAACCATCATCCCACATTGACGCTGAGTCGATGGTGTTAGCTTGACCATATAATAGCCTAGCATTGCCTAATTTGTTCCTTAACTTGGCTAACTTTAAAGCTAAAGCTTTACTACTGCAGAGGTAACAGTTGCATGAATAAGTTCAATAGTTTACCTAAAGCCTTATCCTGAGCTAAAGAATGTAGAAAGGTTATCAATTGTCACATAAATTTGGCTGATGATATTTTATAAATGCTACTTGACCTACTGTTTGACTTGCTGTATTATTCAGCCAGTGTTTGCCAGATTTGTAAACCAAAAACCATGATCACAAACATGATTCAGATATATGATATTTCAACATATTTACAAACACCCTAACTTTTGTGCTTTGCAGGTCAGCTAGGAGATCCAGGAGCATGAGCAAGACTCTGTGCGAAGGGAGCAGATGTCAGGGTACAAGCGCATGCGGCGGCAGCACCAGAAGCAGCTGATCGCCCTGGAGAACAAGCTGAAGGCTGAGATGGATGAGCACAAGCTTCGGCTGCAGAAGGAAGTGGAGACCCAGGCCAATGCCACCTATATTGAACTGGAGCGGCTGGCCAAGAAGCAGGCCGCCCAGATGGAGAAGGAGGTAAAAGGAATATCTAGGTTCAGGAATAGCTGGACATTCGTAGGTAGGGTTTATTAGCACAGTCTGCATCCGAGGTCCATAAAATTAATTCTAAATATTGTTTGGTGGCACGGTAGCCCAGTGGTTAGCGTGGTTGGATCACAGCTCCAGCATCCCCGGTTTGATCCTGACTTCAGACTCCGCCTGTGCATGTCCTCCCCATGTCTGCGTTGGTTTACTCCGGGTTCTCCGGTTTCCTCTCACAGTCCAAAGATATGCATGTTAACTAGTGTTACCAAAGTGCCCTTAGTGTGTGAGTATGTCTATGGGTTTGTGAGTGTGTGTGCCCTACGATGAATTGGCGCCCTGTCTGGGGTTGTTCCTGCCTTGCACCCTGTGCCGCTGGCTAGGCACTGGCATTCCACTGGTGACCCTGACCAGGAATAAGTGGATAAGAAAATGAATGAATGATCATCATCATCAACATTGTTTCAAGAGGTGCACCAATCTTATATGCTAGCCCACCACCACAAGGCTCTGAGTTAGAGTCCTGGTAATGCCTTCAGGCTGGATCAGGCATCATACTGAGGCATGACTGACTGTGTCTGAGGGAGGAGAGGCTGGTCGGGGATCTTCACTGCAACAGCAATCCCTACCAAGCCCTGCAATGGACTGGCATACCAGTCTGGTTTAAAGTGAAAAAAATCATCATCAACAGGATTCCCAACTTTTTTTGGAATGTGTTGCAGGCCAGAAATGCAGGGATGGATGCTTACTAACAAATTAAAAGATGCTGAACAAATTCAACATGAAATATCCTGGGTTTATACTGTCTGCAATGAAATAAAGGTCAAAGTAAATGTAAGGAACATGCGTTTTATTAAATTAGCATTTTCCATACTGTCAGACTTTTTCTGTTTTGGGCTTGTATTTGGAAAGTGTTCATAGCTCAGCTTTCCAAAGATGGCAGTGTTGGGCAACTGAACAAGGCCCCTCAGCTTCTCAGCTCAATTCTTAGTTACTTTGGACACTCCATCAGTTACATCAGTTAATACGGGTAGTGGTGGCTGAATGGTTAAGGACCGGCACCTCTTAAGTAGAAGGTGGGGAATTTAAATGTTTGGCCTTTGAATAAGACCCTTAACCCTTTACAGCTTGGCAAAATTGTGTCACTCTGGATAAGCGTGTCTGCCATGGATGGCATTTTTTATTCTTTCTGTCTCAGTTTTGTAGCTTGAAATGTTTAGTTGCTTTTTTTGGACGGAATTCAACAGCAGCTGTCCTTGGATTTCAGTGATGAGTTGTAGCAAATGTGCTTTCCATTTTATTCTCAGTACAAAGAGTTGCTCGTTCAGGCTCTTTGCTCATTGGCTACAGATGCAGTGGATAGAGATTAGTTTGAAAGCCACCACGGGATAAAGCAGCACAACTAGTAAAGACTGAACAGGTAAATATTGTTCCATTACAGATTAAGGCAACAGCCACAGAGGAGAAGAGAATCCAGCAACAAATCTTGGTCCAACAGAAGAAGGAACTGACCACCTTCTTGGACACCCAGAAAAAGCAGTACAGGTTGTGCAGAGACAGAATAAAAGAGGTGAGCACAGAGCAGACATGGTGCATATTGCAATAATACCATGGTATATTCCCTGCAATTGTCTCCTATCTATGTATTGTATGTAGAATTATGTGCAAAAGTCTTAGGTCACCATTAGATTTGTTGGTTTAGCAATGGTATAAACATATAGATAACATATTGTTGACAACTGGACCCAAAAATTTCAAACTTGTATTCATCACTCCATAATACTCTTTTTTCTGATCTTCATTCCAATCTTTGTGAGCTTTAGCATATCTTAGCCTTTTCACATTGTTCCCCTTATGAAAAGTGGTTTCTTGGCTGCTACCCCTTCCAAAAGACCATTCCATTTCTTCGGACTGTAGAAGAGTCTTTGTGGCATTCCGATGAAGCTGCCCGATGCTGCTATTGCTGAAGTGTAATAGCCACTGTAGCCTATAGAAGCTGTTGTTTTTTTCTCCAGTTTATTAATATGTATACAAATTTCCTGTATTTTCCAGTTGTATAGGGACTGATAAATAATTATATATGGTCATTATACCTTAGCTAAAACAATGCAATACCAAATCTAATGGTGGCCTAAGACTTTTGCACAGTACTATATGTGTTAGTAGAATTGGAATGATACATTTCTAGAGTTAGCCAAAGCTTTTTCTTCTGCAGGAGATGAACGAGGATCAGAGCACACCGAAGGAGGAGAAGCAGGAGCGACTGTCACGCCACAAGGAGACGATGCAGCGTTCGCATGCTGAGGAGGAGGCGCATCTGCTCAACCAGCAGAGGCTTGTCTACGAAAGGAGCTGCCGTGCTCTAAAGAGACGGACTCTTATAAAAAAGCATGAGTTTGAGCAGGAACAGCTTCGTGAGGCAAGTATAGTATTGGTGGGGTTAGCTCGTAAGAGTGCCATCAGGATTCTTTGGTCCTGATAGGAGGCAGGACAAATAAATGTTACAAATGTGCTTTAATCAATGCTTGATCAAAGTCTTAAAGTGTTATTTAATGTCACACACACGTTTATTGATGATGGATTCAGTATGACTTACTCTATACAGGAATGTGCTGTTAAAAGACCGCATTACATCCTGTGAAACAGGCCGTTGATCAAATGGTCGATGACTGGAAATGATCATAATCACATACAGTGGTACCTCACTTCTAACGTCGTTCATTTGTTCCAGAAGGCTTGCCGAGAACCGAAAATGAGGAGTACCGAGCAAATTTTTCCCATAAGCAATAATGTAAATTGAATGAATCGGTTCCAGACCCCCAGAAAATCCACACTTTATAAGGCATTATAGCATTAATGGAGTTGTATTGTACAGGTGCTCCCTGATTTATGATGGGGATATGTTCATCAAATCCATCGCAAGTTAAAGATAACATGAACTGGGGAGTTGAATGAGTGTTTGGTAGAGTGGTCTATACTGTAATGACAAGTAACTAAACACTTTATTAATCTACAGTTGGCCAAATCATTAACACAAATCTTATTTTATAACAAAGTGTTGAAAAATCTCATGTAATTCAGTGAGTAATGGATTCAAAAATTAAAACACAAAGCAAAACACTTACTCTGACTGTGGTAGCCTAGTGGTTAAGGTATTGGACTATGGACCAGAAGGGCCAGGGTACAAATCCCACCGCTGATATTGTTGGGCTCTTGAGCAAGGCCCATAACCCATAATTGCTTGGATTGTAAGATTGTATAAATTGTAAGTCTGTTAAATGATGTCAATAGAATGTGAAAGTTTGGAAATATCAATGCAATATCAGATGGAAATATCAGTGAAAGTTTCTGTAGCTCATGCAGCTGAGAACCCCAACAATGGGACTGTGGTAGCCTAACGGTCAAGGTACCGGACTGTGGAACAAAAGGTCCAGGGGTCAAATCCCACCTCTGCCAAGCTGCCACTGTTGGGTCCTTGAGCACAATTAATAACCCACAATTGCTTGGATTGTAAGACTCTATAAATTGTAAGTCGCTCTGGATAAGAGCGTCTGCTAAATGCTGTAAATATAAATTTACTCTATTGGTGAACTCCGGGGTGCTAGCATAACTGCTAATGATAACGGCAGCCTGTGTTCTGGAGGATTCAAGTCCTGTTTCCCCTTTGGTTGGCTGTAGTAACCTTTTTAGAACCCATGGAGACTTATTCGCACTAAGAATACAGTACTGTAGATTTAGAAGATCAATGAGCGAGAGCTATTGTGAATCTGAATCACTGAATCACTATGTACTGAATCATAAATCATGAATCGTGACTTGATTTTCGGCTGAAACAAGTTGTGCGACTCGACTCTTAAGCAAGTGCACTGATTACCGAGCAAACCACGAAAACCGAGACAAAGTTTTTTTGTCAAAATGTGCCAAAAACTGAATTCGACGAGTTCTGAGGTGGTCGAGAACCGAGGTACCACTGTACATGCAAAAATATGTAAACTCAGACTTGTTGCGTAAAGCTCCTGCTAACATCATATCTAAACCCTACAACCTGTGTGCTAGGAACTGAACAAGAAGAAGCTGCAGAAGGAGATGGAGCAGGCGCTGATGATCCGGCATGACGAGTCCACGCAGGACCTGGAGCGGCGGCAGTTGGAGTGTCTGCAGAGGCTTCGAATGGAGCTAATTCGCCTGCAGCATCAGACTGAGCTGGAGAACCAGGAAGAGTACAACAACCGACGACAGAGGGAGCTGCACAGGAAGCACGCGTTGGAGCGCCGGCAGCAGCCCAGGAACCTAAAGGTGCACACCACAGATTAATTACTTTAGCTTATGAGGAAAGGGGTTTGGTGGGTATAGAGTTTACAAACTTTTTTTTAATTATTCAACTATATGTGGAACATTTCGAGTCAGATTTACTAACCATTTGCTTTTGGCTTTTAAAACCTTCCTGTTGTTTTTCCTATTTGCCTTATTTCATAAGAATTTAGTTTAACTCTCAAAGCACAGAATGCTGAAGATTATCCCAATGGACCACCTGCTGTGTTCTTTATGAAGAATGATTGTCCTGTTTGCTTAGTGGAGACACCAAAGTCTACAGGCACAGTGTGACAACAGCAGATTTTCCATTAGTAATGTATTTTAATGACTAAAAATGTGTGTGTTTTCTATGAATGTATTACATTTTTGCACAGTCTGTAAGTGTGAATGTGATATTTCTAGTTCATGTAACTCTACAAAATACTTCTTATTTCTTTTGGTTTACTTCATGTCTCTGCCATCAAACCAGGCATTGGAGATGCAGATCAAAAAGCAATTCCAGGACACTTGTAAGGTTCAGAATAAGCAGTACAAAGCTTTGAGGAATCATCAGCTCGAAGTCTCGCCCAAGGGCGACCACAAAATCCTGCTGAAGTCTCTGAAAGAAGAGCAGACACGCAAACTGGCTGTGTTGGCCGAACAGTATGAGCAAAGCATCAACGACATGATGGCCTCACAAGCGGTAAGAGACATGAAAGGTCAGGAAGTGGTTAATAACGCAAACGTTTCATGAGAAAGGGTTAGGGCTTGTATCTTATAGGAATAATTTAGTGTTTAGCTAGAAAACTCTCTAGCCACACATCTAGATTTTAGATGATGTAAAAGACACTTATAATGCAAGTATAAGCACTGTCAAATGTGGTGTAATATGTAACTGTATCTGAAGTGGCCCTTAACTATTTAAGCTATGTATTTTTTTTTAAATTAAACTCTAATTGACGTTACCCAAACCAGAAAAAAGTTAAAAATAAGTTTATATAATGTACAACCCCAAATACATTTACTTTTACTTGATTGCATACAGTATGAACCAAAGATATTTAATGTTTTCTTTTTCAGGTCAACTTTGTTTCATTTGGTAATAAACATCCATTCCTGCATTTCATGCCTGCAACACATTCCAAGAAAGTTGGAAAGGGGAGAATTTAGGGCTAGTAATAAGGCACAAAAATGAAATAATGGTGTGATTTCAAACTGTAATCATGATTTGATACAAAAGCAGTATCCACAAAAGGCTTAGGTTTTGATTAGCAAAGATGGGGAGAGGATCTCCAGTTTGTCAACAAATGTGCGAGGAAATTATCGAAATGTTTAAAAGCAATGTTCCTCAAGGAAAAGTGAAAGGGATTTGCATATTTATTCTTCTACAGCGCATAATATCATTAAATAATTCATGGAATCTGGAGGAAATTGAAAGTCTTTAAGTTCCTTAAATGTAAGGAATAGTGAGGTTTTTTATTTATTTATTATTTCTTTCATTTTTCATACTGTCTCAACTTTTTCTGATTTGAGGTTCTAAATTCAACATCCATTCATGCATTTTTCTGTAAATGTGTGAACATCATGTTGAAGTTGTTCGTACGCACTGTAATTCAACTGTCCAACACTTCAAAAAAATGGGATTGTTACTCAAATTACTCACATTTTCGCTAATATTTTGTGGAGTAAATGCATGACCAAACCCACCAAAACACTGGTAGCACACAACTAGAAATTCTTCCATTATAACATAGCCCCACTAAAGTTGCCTAAAAATGTACAGATACTTTAAAATTAACTTTTTTTGGTTTAGCTTTAAACACCTGCCCAACATTTAGATGGGGCTTAAAATGCTGGATTGTAATAATAGTGTTATTAATTACTTCCTGATTACACTTTCAGCTACGTCTGGACGCTGAACAGGAGGCTGAGTGCCAGGCCTTGAAGCGGCAGTTGCAGCAGGAGATGGAGCTTCTGGACGCTTACCAAAATAAGACAAAGGCGCAGGCTGAGGCCCAGTATGAGCATGACCTGCAGAAGCTGGAGCAGAAGGCGTCCTTACGCAGGGCTCATCTGGAACAGAAGGTGAGGCTTTTGCACTCAGGGAGAGAACCTTGCTTTGTTATGTAAGAAACTGGCACAGAAGACCAAATGTGCAACGTACAAGACAACATGCAAGTTGCAGTTCTGTCCCTCTTACATATGTATTTAAGATAGGACTGTGGAAAAGCTGGTGCTAGGTTTGAGCACAATTTTCTCCAAAAGCAGCAGCAATGGCAACGAATGACTTGAGTGGTTTAACTGCAACCATGGATTAATTTTTGTCCATGAATAGGGGTTGGGCTATTTTGCACACAGTACTACATTTTATTAAATCGGTACAGTGGTGCTCAAATGTTGCTTGTAGTTGCTTATAATTTGCCCTAAGAGAGAGGCCTTTAGTTGCTTAGAAGTTACCCTGGGGTCCTTTATGTCTTCGTGGACTATAATTGCTCTTGGAGTGATCTTTGTTGGTTGACCACTCCTGGGCAGAGTAACATGGTCTTGAATTCCAAACTCTATAGACATGATTTTGTAACGTTTCCAGCCTGATGAGCATCAACAGCTCTTTTTCAGATGTCCTCAAAAATCTCCTTTGTTTATACTGTGATACACTTCCACAAATGGCAGAATCCATTCACACCTGATTGTGATGCCTGTGACTGAAACACCTGACTCTAACTGCTAACCCTAGTGGTTCACATACAGTACCTTTGCCAATCACAGATATGTAATTGAGTAAAATTCAGTCTTACAGCCTGAAATCAATAGACATTAAAAATCTCTCTCCAGTTTTATTTGCCTTATAACATTCAATCAAGAAGAATAAGGCAACAACTCTGAAAATTGATCAAAAATGTCAAACTAGAACAACAAGCTGGAAAAGGGGTCGGTCCATGGATATACTACTTTGTAGAGTCATCTTCTGCTTATATTTCAGCCATCAGTCTGTTTGAATATGTCAGTACCAGTTTTCCCACCTAGATTTAAGCAATATTTGCCCCTTCTTATGTGCAGAATTGTTTGAGTTTAGTCAAATTTTGTGATGAATGGCAATGGACTGCTCTCTTCAAGTCCACACATTTTTCTGTCAGATTTGTCATGACCACTCAAGAACATTCACCTTCTTATCCTTAAATCCACTGTGTTGTGTTGTTTTCTTTTTTTAGTAAACCACCTGCCCATCTTTTAATTTTTCAAATGTACTTGGCAGCAGCATCCGTTTGTCCTTCAGTTCTCACCAATTGCCCAGCTCCTGCTAAAGAAACTTCCCATAACATAATGTTGCTAATGTAGGTTTGGTGTATTTTGGGTGGTGTGGTGTGTTTTTTGTTTCCACGAAACATAGCACTTGAAGTTCAGACAAAGTTTAATCTTGGATTCACCTGACCATAAGACCTTTTACCACATGGCTTCAGAAGCCAAACTAGACTCAGTGTGGCGCGTTTTTAGAAGAGGCTTCCTTCTTGCCACCCTTCCATACAAGCCTGCTTTGTGTAAAGCTTGTGAGGTTGTTGTTACTCGCACAGTCCTACCAATCTCAACCATAAAGATTCATAAGTTCTTCAAATTTGACAATTGCCTCATTGTAGCTTCTCTGATCAATATCCTTCTACTCAGACATGCAATCCTGTTTTGAATATGCATTGTTATAATAGATAAAAATAAATGCCCCACATTTTGATTGCAGATCGAAGAGGAGCTGGCTTCACTTCAGAAAGAGCGAACGGAAAAAGTCAAGCATTTATTTGAGCGGCAGGAGCGAGAGCTGGAGACGTTTGATGCTGAGAGCGCCCGACTGGGATTTGGAAGCTTGGCCTCCTTGGACTTTCCTAAGGAGGACGACAGATGATCAGACCCAGGCCGGTGGGACCGTTCGACGCTGATGTCTCTGGACACATTGTGCCTGTACTGTCTCAGACTTTCGGATTTACCAAGATGACCTTTACAGTGACCATGCTGGATCAGTCTTTTGAAGTATCTTAATTATTGTCTGGGGGAACTTCTCTAAAGGAACATAATCTGCAGCCGACACAGGTGACTTAATGGAAAGCAAAAGCGCTAAATCTAGAAGAACAGACCTTTTTTTCTCCATACCGTCGACTCACTTTTGGTATTAAATCAGTAATTCAGGATATTTTAGTAAAAGTAAGCACTTTGATATGTTTAAGTATGAACCCAACATGTAAAGTGAACATATTGTGAGAAAATGCCTTTGGTCTTATCAAAGGACATTGCGACTGTAGAATGTGTCCTCCGTCTTCACCGTGGCTATTAGCTGTTTTTGTCTTTGTTTCTCACAGCGAATGTGAATACTGTTGACGAAAGCTGTACGCAAAGGCAGGTTTTGAAACAGTGTCTGATTTTAAAATATAGTGACTATATCAAGAACATTCGATTACTTTCATATCGTGGTAGAACACACCTGTTTTTGGAAAGGGAAAAAAAAATAGGCACTATAATAATTTATTTATTGTTCAGTATCCTAAATGAATTGGCATTAGTTTTTATCAGGGTGTTTATTACAACAAAATCAATTCTGTCAGATTCCTTCCTGGTATTATTGCATGCACTTTAAAAGACAAATTCAGGTCGTGAAGTGAGCATGGATCTGTCAGAGATTTTAGCTGTCTGTAAATAAAAAGTGGTCCATAGCAGTTTTGTTTCATGGCTATTGATACTGAACATAAGCTTTATCTTTGATATGAGAGATTGCCAAATTGCCAAATGCCTTTAAGTTGTGTTGATGAATGTTTTAGTTTTTTTGCCCAGGCGACATCATTGTTTGTTGCATTGTGATTCATTCAGTGTGGAGTTAATCACTGCTCTTGTACAGGGAAAAAAATGGTGCGATTTGTGTTGTAAAAAATTTTATATAAATATTTGTATATGATAACCTAAATAGGGGTTTACATATGTATTGGTCAGTCTTTGCGAAAAGAAATATAGGGAATATTATTCACTGGTGGTGATGGAAGGCAAACTATTTTTGTAAGCGAAATAGAGAGAATTGCCCGTTTCGTTTGTAATGTGACAGCATAATGGTTACAGAGGGGTTCTTTCTGGCAGGGTTCATGGCTAGTTGGCAACGGAGTAAGCAACATCTAATAATAATCGACTTCTTAAGAATTCTAAAGAATTCTAAGTCATTCTGAAGATATGGCAATTCACAAGGGAACCATCCGTTTTAAGAACAGATTATTTGGGCCCAGGACATTTAATATCTTTTTAATCCCTAAAGATTCATATCTTTTTTAAAAACCACTTGCGTCACACTATGCATACCTGGCACATAACATGTGGAACTCAAACTAAGGGACGCCATTCAGTTTTCGTATTTTGTGACTGTCATTACAGGCCTGTTTTCGAACAAAGCCATTGTTGAAACTGCCATTGCACAAGTGAACTGATGTTTTAATGAATAAACTCTATGAAGTTTTGGTTGGCTATTGATATGTGATGTAGATATAGATGTGTGTATACAGATATACATATATGTATATATATACACACACACACAGGAGTGTATTTTATTTTTGTTTGTTTTTTTCCATTTCAGGCTATAAAGAGATTACCAAGAACTCCTGTAAGTGCAATAAAACAGCATTCATCAGTTCAGCACTTACAGTGGTCATACTTGTGTATAAAGTGATTTATTTGCAGTAAAGGCGATTGAAAACATAATAGGTCATACAAACAAAAAAATATCAGCTCTAAAAATAGCCCAGTTGGGGTCATTTTGGACTACCCAGCATAAGGACTGCAAAATTAGTACATGTATGGGTAAAAGGCCAGTCAGTATACTCTTGTACAGCACTTGTACAAGAGACTACTTCTCACATTCACTAGACTTGACACTAGACTATAGAATATATGTGAAATACATGGCACTACAAGTTAAATTAAAATGAAGATTATAAAGTTCTCAATAAAGGTGCAGGAATTCAGAGATGTTTTGATCATATGTTATCAGGTGGTGCAGTGGTTAGCATTGTTACATCACAGCTCCAGAGACCCAGGTTTGAATCATGGCCTGGCTGCTGCCTGTGTAGAGTTTGCATGTTCTCCTCATGTCTGTGTGGGTTTAATCTGGATGCTCTGATTTCCTCACATTTCAAAGGCGTGCATCAGGTCACCTGGCATCTCTAAAATGCTGCTGAGTGAGTGAGTGAGTGAGTGTGCACCTCCTGTGATGGACTGGTGCCCCAAGGGTTGGTTCCTGGTTGCACCCTGTGCTGCTGATTATTCAAAACGGGCTAAAATGGATCTATAATGAGTTGAAATTTCAAACAACGAAATAAACAGATTTAAATAAATACATAGCGTTGCTAACAAACTATGAATCAACTACTACATCAAAATTGGTAAAAACGTAACGTTTGTAATGGCAATAAAAGTATGGTAGTGACGCGTACCGCACGCTATGGTAAAAGAAAAAAAAAAGAAAAAGATAAAACAAAGGCGTAATTCCCCATGTGGCCACTAGATGACGACATCGTTGAGGACAAACAGCATCAGTAAGTCAAACGTCGTATTCCTTTGCCTTGTCTCTCAGCCCTCCAAATTTCAGTTTGTGCCTCTTCAATATTCAAGTTTATATCTTATTCCTTTATCCAAACGTTAACAGTGCCCAGTCTGCGCTGCTAGAGGTACAAAATGAGCCGACAAGACTTCAAACTAAGAATGGGTAACTGCAACCATCTGTTTGGAAGGTCATTACTTACGAACGTGGAATCATTTTTAGAAAATAGTGGTGACATTTTACTCAAAAGTAAACTCAAAAGCCTGGTGTTAGACCATGCTGGAGTCCTCTGGGTTCAAACATGCCTTTTACCACAACATTCACTTCACAAGTTTATGAGATATATAATATTATGCTAGCTAGCAACAACAGCGTCTTCGCCATATTTGAACAGCAAACGTAACACGAAACCTTGCTTCCCCTGTCAGAGAACAACCAGGTGAAATAATGTTGGGAAACGAGTAATAAAACTGATATAGAAGAAAGCTACTTCATCAGAGCACAAGGTGGCGCTATTTGCTCAGGAGATACCATCTGTTGGCTTCGCATCGTCGTTTTTTAAAACTGTTTCTTCCATTTGCTCTGCATCGCTAAACCTATTGGGCAGTTGTCTCAGTACCATGTATTAAATAGTATTTGAACTTCACCATGTGTTTGAGTTTCAAGCGTAAATCAGGCAGGAATGTGAAATTATCAATTTAAAAAAAAGGTAACGCAAATTATCCCACGATCCAACCAGTAACTTGATGTAGGGGAGACCGGGTATGGTTGTAACATGGGGAGAGTTGTAACACAGCCAATTTCACCAATTACAGATAAGATAGGAGTCATATGATCATTCCAGTGTTTACCTATTTCCTTCCCAATCCCACATGGTGGTTGCCAAGGCTGGAAATAGGTGCATGCAGATTCTATAAAGAAAACACTGATTTTGAGGTAAGAAAGTAAGAAAGTGTAATTTTTCAAACCACCAAGACTCTATTTGGTTTAGTACTTATAGTTATTGCAGATAAAACCAAGGAAATCAATAATACATTAAATTGTTGTTTTTCAGTCAAAATGTGATTGCATTTTTCCTCTGCTAATTTCAAAACCACTATGTAATATAGCTAGCTTAAACAATGGCTAACAGGGGTGGGGTGTGTGTGTAACACATCATTTAAAAAGTGTATAAACCATCCCCTACTTACATAAACTAAAAACACTTCTTGATTTATAACCTGCAGAAGCGCGGCCAGTGGAAAAGAAAGGACTGACAGAGGTGTGACTTCCAAAATGTTGTTAAAAAAAAGCATCTATGAGGTCACAAAGAAGGGAGAAAGTCAGTCGATCAGTTGAGAAAGGTACATGGGATATGCAATGTTGAACACTCAGGCAGATACTGCCAAATCACTGCAAAAGCTGAAGAGACAGGGGTCCCTGTGATTCTTACCAGTGTAGGTTACAGGAGCAGCAACAAAGTTTTCTCTGAGGTTGCAGGAGGAATATGAGAATTCTGAGGACCCTCAGCTGATTGAAAAACTTTTGTGGTGTATGCAATGGAGCCCAGATTTGGAAACTCAAAGCCAAAGGAAGTGTGGGTAAAATGTGCTCTATGCAGTCTCTGGGCCCACCAAGCCTGCACTCCAGGGTTACCAACATTCATTTGTCACCATTGTGACTCTGATTAAGAATACACACACATAGACAGACACACACTCACACACTGACGTCGTTTTTTATTTGACCTACATGTAGCCTACATGTTCACAGGTGCATTGTAGTAGAGTGTTCATTAAGCATACATATCATTAAGGAAGTTTGTTCTAGTACACTAATTTACATACACATTCACACAGTCCTGAGCCAAACAGAAAGTGGATTTGATTTATGGTTAGTCACAGAGAGAGAGAGACATTGTTCTGGATTGTTCTTTTTGAAGCATATTGCATGATGTGTCCTCTGTTTTTGTTTCTTTTGTCTAATTGTTACAACGTACCCCAGCACGTGTTACAACCTACCCGGTAGTGGGGGTAGGTTGTAACAAAGGAACACCATGTATTTGACATCAACTCACAAGGTCTGTGGTAATCACAGAGAGGTTTGAATTAGCGCCATTTGTAGTAAACATATGTGTTTACTGTGTATAAAAGTTTGTGAACTATAGCTCAAAAATTCAGAGAGTTACAGGTGCTGAAGCAAAATGTGTTACAACCATACCCGGTCTCCCCTACTGTATGTTTGTGTCTGAGATTTTTATTGTTTTAACCTGTCAGGTAACTGTATGCACAGTTGTCTAATATGTCTATTTTAGAAACTTCCCAAACAGAAATTTGTTACATATTTTTCTTGACTAGTTATTCTCTAGTTAATAGGCCCCAAATTAAGAAACTCTTAATTTTGTGTTTGTGTTTTGTTTTAAATTGACATCTTAATTATTTCTTAATAATTACTTCCTGAATAAATATTCTAAGGTGAGTATTCAGGTGTTTATCAGTTTTCATCAACATTTAAATGGAAAAGTGGCTTATTTTTGTTTTTGTTATTTTTATTTTTCTTCTCACGACAGACATTTCGACTGGTCAGCAAAATCTCCGTCTCCCAATCCCATTGTAAAAAAAACCTCTAGCTCACACAGTTAATGAGTGACACAATTGACAGAAACTTCATCTCAAGATATGGTTTGACACTTTCTATTGTGTGGAAGAGTTTTTCCTTTCCACTGTCGCCCTAGGCTTGCTCAATTTGGGACTGGACGTATATATTAGGAGATAATCTAAACTTGAGAAGTTGCTCCATGCTCCATTGTAAAAAAGCGTTATATAAATAGATCTGACTTGACTTCACTTGGAAGTGTAACCAAGAAATGAAGCATGAGCAAACATGACATGAACATCACTGCATGTTTTGTTCAGTTTCCCGGGTCCAACTGTTACTATGCAGGCCAGAGCTAGAGTAATTGATACTGAACACTGATGGCATTCGATGTCTGGTTTAAGGGTCTAACATAAATATACAATTGAGAGACTGAATGTGACAGACTATTGGACATTCAAATTGCAATGTACAGCCTTGTATGCAAACTAGTATGTTTGGTTCACATTTACATATTATACAAGTATTTACAGCCAACAGGTTTAGTCCTGTAAACTTTAATTGCCAGGAAATATGATTGTCTTCTATATGTGTGCCATGATTATATTATTGTGATTAGGAAATCTGAAATCCATACACCAAAAATCATCATTAGTACCCATTGTCTTAATGGGTACTAACTAGGCTTACTTGGGTTGTTTGTGTTCTTAACATATTCTCAGTTGAAGGATTGGAATTTAATTTAATGACATTTCTGATGACTTTTTACTTAAATCACGTTATATGTTGTATTTATTTTTGTATACTTCCCTTTACAACGTAGGTATACAAAGCATATCAGAGAGGTTATTGTTACTTGGGTAAATGTTATGGGATTTGTATTAGCATTCTTACTCGTATAATATCATTCCCAAAGGAGCTGAAATACCAGCCTTTATTTACATGTCAGGAGTTAACAGCTCAGCAGAGCATGAAGTTAATGCGACGAGTGATGAAATGCTTGGTAGCTGGAAGTCTTAAATCATAGCTGTGGGGAAGCCTTGATGAGCTGCTGATCTGTAAGCATTTACAAGTCCAGGGCTACTCTAAACTAGCAATAAATACAAGACGTGAAGAGTACGTGTAGAGTTTCAGACCTCAGATTTGGCACTATCAGGAGTGCGCCAAGCCAAATTTGACTATTAGAAACGTATCCAGCATTTCAACTGGGTAACACTCTTCATGTTTACAGGTAATGTAATACAGCATGTTTATAGTGCATTGGCCATATATATATGGGGATTTTATAATGAAACTATCTTGATTACAGGATATCATATACAACCCCTATTGAATATCCACAATATATCAGATGTACAACAATTTCCAGTGAGTGATAACACCAAGCTCTAGATTTTTTCTTTCTTTTTCTTGTTTTAGAACTAGTACAGTATGCAGTATGCATAAACTATACAAAGTCTGTAGTATTTACTATGAAATCTAGATTCCTTCAATTCTGAGTGATCTCCCTTTGAATGATGCAAAACCATTTATGAATCACAGACCCTTACAAGCAGACTTCCATAAGTTTAACTTTTAAGTAAACTTTTTGTGTTTTTATCCCTTAAACGTACTACATAAACACAAAAAAATACTTTAAACAAGATTTTATAGTGCCACATTGGCTGGAAAGTTTGTGTTGCTTGAAGGTAAGGTCCAGCTGGTGGAAACAGCAATTTCTAATAACATGGGTTAGGACCCTGTACCTCTCAGGTTGTGCAGTTATGAGGCTCTGTAATCTATTGGTGTCCCAAAATGGGGGCACTTTTACCTGCCCTCAATGATTTTAGGATCCAGCAGATCTTTGAAAATGACTGGGTCAACTATATAAGGAGGTTTTTTTTTTTCAGACACAGTCTCAAGTTACCATTTTGAATGGCAGGGCAAATGTTGCCAAGTGCGTCATGGCTCAATATGGTCACACTTTGCATGTAGGTATGTTATACGAACAAAATCAACTTTGACAAGGAGCAAGTACACTTGCCTGGTTACAACTGAACATGTGTGTATGAATTAACAAGTCCTTAATTAACAATCAGGCTCCTACATCCTCAGAAATATATCATACTCTAATATAATTAAACCTGTGCACACCAGAGTAGTGTCTTATGTGGATTATTTTAGCTGTAGTTGACAGCTGAATGAGCTGTAAGGCTTCACCCCATAATCGAGTTGCATAGACAATCAGGATGGATGGCAAAAGTTGTTTTTATGTGCGTCTCAAAATAGCCATGCTTCAGTACCATGTCTAGGTGGATTGGTTTACATGTCGACCCCCTGTCTCTCCCTACAACTCTGTCAGTGGAAACTTACAACACATTAATCACTATTAGATAAATGGGGATGTATTCCTCATATATACATGTAGAATTAGATAACTCCCATAAGTTCTTACTTATTACTGGAGAATAATAGTAGGGCTGTTATTACTATAAATTAAAGCAGAAGTGCTTCTGTACTCAAGAATTTATTTAGTTTTTTGCCCGTTATTTAGACTGTAACACGCAACCTGTAACATTTGTAATACGCAAAATACGCAAAATGGTATCTCTTCTACCTAACCCGTTAAACACTACTCCTACACATTCATACATTTCAAGTTTTACATGTGTACATGTATTGCTCTTATGAACAAGCTGTTAAAATGTGTATGGAAACCCGAGCTGTGTTTTGTGCCATCTGGGGAGAGTATAGAGCATTCCCGGGCTCAAGCGAGTCTTAACAAGTGAGCTCTCAGTTCCTGTACATGGCTGGCTGTAGAGTGAGATTTTGTCCTTGGTGTTTCCTTACAAATCTGCTGTCTCGTATATTGTTTATAGTATACTGCTTTGAAGACAATGGTTTTATTTAAGTCCATGGCAGTGTGCCCTCAAACTCCACCAGTGCCCCTTACAGGCAAACCTGAAGCACTTGATTTGTTGACAAATCAGGATACATCAATGGTACCCTCAGTGACTTTTGAGGACTCTTTTAGCTGGTGCTAACAGTTTCATATCTCAACAACAAATAGAATGCCTCCTGGTTGAAGTTTGCATCCCTAGCATTTGAATTTTCTGCACAAAATCATGCTTGCATATGAAGGTGTAGCCATTAAGGAGTTGCCAGTTGTCAGCACTACCAGTGTTATATACAATGATTGAGGCGGTAAATATTTTCTTTTATTTATTGTCTTTGTTTTAATTTGACTCTTAAAACCAAACATATAATAATAATAATTTCCCCTCTGGTTCTCGACCAGAGGGTCCAGGGTTCAATTCCCACCTCTACCAAGTTGATATTGTTGGGTGCTTGAGGAAAACACTTGACCCACAATTCCTTGGATTATTTTGTATCAGTTGTAAGTTGTTCTGGATAAGGGCTTCTGATAAATAACATAAATGTAAATAAGGATTTTAAAAAACATCTACAGTACTGTGTAAAAGTATTGTAGAATCTGGCTGTACTTATTAGAATACAGCCAGAAAATATAGGAAATTTGTATGCAGTATGAACAACTGAAAAAAAATCAGTAAAAACAACTTCTATAGGCTACAGCAGCAAGTATTTAGTGTGACCTCCCCTTACACTTGAGCAATATCTGTCAGCTTCATTGGGTTGCCAAGCTGACCCTTCTAAATTACGAAAAAAGCTTGGTCAGGAAGGGTCTTTTTTGAAAAGGTAGCAGCCAAGAAACTCTTTTTTTGGAAAGGGAACAGAGTGAAAAAGCTAAAATATGCTTCAAAAATATGTTATAAGGTCATTATACCATTAAGTCTTTAGGACCATTAAGGCCTAAGACATTTGCACAGTACTGAATATAGAGCTTGAAACAATCTAGAAAGCTTGGGTTTAAGACTGATGTATGAAAAGGAAAGATGTAATGTAAGATGAAGGTAAGACCTGGCTCCAGGGTTTGGGACTGTTGTATGCAAACTGACAAAAAAAGTAGAATACACACTTCTATAAGTTGTCTAAATGCCAAATGTAGTTTAACTACTTTAGGTCTCAGGCACTCTCTGAATAATTGAGAAACAGAAGTGATTCATTATGCAAGATTTTATTAGCAGTCAGTACAAGAAGATCTGCTAAACAGTTGTATAACAACTTCAAGATTTACTCTTCTTTACTCTGGAAAATAAAAGAAGAGAGAAGTTTGTTACTTTAGTGCCTTACTTAAGAAAATTATTAGTACTTATATTAACTTATTTACTGACCTTCCCAGAATCACGGCTCTTAGCTCTGAGCTTGTTGACCTGAGACTCAGCAATGTCAGCACGCTCCTCAGCCTCCTCCAGATCATGCTGCACCTTCCTGAGCTTAGACAGGTGGCCATTGGCTTGTTCCTCCTGATAGTACAAAATTGTAGAAACATGGTTATGTAATATTTTTGGAATTCTCATATTCAAGAAAATATTCATTAAGGTCATAAAGTTTTACTCACGGCTTCCTCAGATTGTCTCTTGTAAGACTTGACCTTCAGCTGCAGTTTGTCAACCAGATCCTGCAGCCTGGTGATGTTCTTCTTGTCCTCCTCAGTCTAGACAGGAAACGATTGTTTTTATTATTTGGTTTTGATATACTGTAATTAGTACTCCTGACTTGATATGGATAAAGGTTATACATACTTGGTAGGTAAGCTCCTTCACTCTCCTCTCGTATTTGCGGACACCCTTCACAGCATCAGCTCCACGTCTCTGTTCAGTCCTCAACCTTCGTCCTCCAGCCTCCCCTAACCTGAAAAGAGTTAAAAGCCGTCTTAAAAAATGGTGTAGAATTCCACATTTGTTTAAGGAAAATGAGCCTTTTTGGGAAAAACTTACCTAGACCTCTCCAAGTGTCTTCTGAAGTTTGTTTCCTTCTTTTCCCCCCTTCTTGGCCAGATTCTCGGCCTCATCCAGAACGGTGGCTGCAGGTAACTTGACTGTGACCCTCCCAGGTTCTTCTTCATTCTCTCCAGATGAAGCACTGTGTCCCTGCTCGCTTCTTCTTCAGCTCCTCCGCTCATCATGGCAGCCTAATGAAGAAAGTTAAGTAATGAGTTTTCACTTTTCAGGTCCCAAACTGTATTAAGCGATTGTGTCCTCTAAACTTGTTTCACAGACTCACATAGTGATAGCTTTCTTGGCCTTTTCTTCTGCAATTTCTTGCTTCCTGCACTTTTCATCGACCATCACCTCTGATCTGAGACAAAGATCAGCCTCAAGCTTCCTTCTTTGGTTTTCAGGTCAGACTGGTGTTTCTGGCAATGACTGTAGTGAGTAGGCAGTTTTCCACATTCACGAGTCTTCAGCTTTGTACCAGAAGCGTTTTTAATACCTGAGATGCAGCAATCCAACCACGCTCACTATCATCAATCAGCTGCTCCTGTTCCAAATGCCACTTTGCCGTCCTCGCTCTGTCCTGCTCAAGGGCCAGCTCTGAGCTCATCATCCTCAGCCAGCCATCAGAGTGTTTTCTTTCTGCTCTCGACATGGCCACTTGTTCCCTTCATGTCCCTTCCTTGTCCTCGGTGGGTTGGGTGCGGAAGGCAGTTCAAGGTGCAGAGCACTCCTGAAAAGTAAATAAATATTTCCGTTACGACATCCCAGTTAAGGACCTTAAAGAATAAGTTAGGGGAAATGCGGTGTGCCCAAAGGTCCACCTTGAGTTGCCCTGGACATTCTCAGCTGTTTTCTGAGTTCCTCAGCAAGCTTGCGTTTGGCATGGCTCAGCTGAATCTCTCATCTCATTAGATCTCCCTCCATCTTCTTCTTGATTCTTAGAGCGTCATTTCTGCTCCTGACTCAGAGTCCAGAGTAACTCTGCTGTCATGTGATTTCAGTCACTCTCCTCTGGGCTGTTCCTCTTGATCTGCTCAACTCCTCGTCCTTCTCTTGCAAGCTTTCTGTTCATCTCACTATTAACCTGGTTAAGCTCAAGCCTGGACACACGAAGAATCCTTTGACTCTTTCATGCTCCAGTGGGCCCTGTTAATAAAACACAGTGGGGGATTAGGCCAAATACTTAAACAGCCAAATACTAACCCTAACTCGTGAATGGTTAAATTGTTTTTTTTATTATAAATTAAATAACTTTTTTATGTAACTCTAATATTGGGTGATTCCCATATACCCAGCCCCTCTTCAAGGTCAGTCTTGCATCTCAGCACTTGATCTCATCCTCTACTGCCTTCTTGGCCTTCTCCAGCTCATGGTGCGCTTCCAGTCCCTCCACCATTTGTTTTCGGTCAAGTCTGAGATTCTCCTCTGTCCGAAAGAGAAATAATTGAAGCGTAACATGTTATAACAGAAGAAAGGTTTAAAAAAAAAGGTACGACTTGACTGATCAAATGAAGTGAAATGGAACATTTTCTATCGTACGCTGCAGATGCTTGTTCTCTCCTCCTGAGGGCTCCAGATGATCAAGAGCTTCCTCCATGTGAGTTCTTCATCTTGAACACTCAGTGGCTAAGAGAACGACTTCCCTCCTGGCTCCCTCCAGCTCAGCCTGAAACCCTCCTCATACTCTGCTTCCTCTGACCATTACCTGTGGTTTTTAGACGCACAATCAAGGCAATCTATAGAATCTAATAGTAAAACACCAAAAGTGTTTATCAATGAAGAATAATTGAAAGATAAAATGATTTTTTACCTTGTCAAAGTTTCCTCTGCTTTTTGTCAAGGTTGGCAGCCAAGGCATTGCTCTTTCCACATCAATCATGAGGTCCCCCACCTCACCTTGAGTCTCTGCTGGTCTTCTCCAGAGAGGCACAATTTGATTTCACACAAGCCTCAATTTGTTCCTCAGCCTCCTGCAGGCCCGCTGTGGCCACTTTCTTCCTGTTAAGATTATTTTTATGTAGGTTTAGTATTTTCATTGATTTTTGTAGCATTTCGTAGTATTAGAAATATTTTATTTCATTTCAAAAACATACTTTGAATTTCCTCAAGTTCCCTCAGTGACGCTGGATCGCATCAGTTTCATCATATTTGGTTCTCCACTGAGCCACTTCGCTGTTGGCCTTGACATTCCACGCTGATTTCAGCCTGTTGGCCTCCTGCTCCTTCTCAAACTGCTCCCTGAAGAAGGTCACAGTCATGACCGAGCAGACTGCAAACCGTGAGCCAAGGCATTTCTTGGCCTATGGTGCCTAGAATGTTTTTGATTATTTCATGAGAAACTAACAAAACTTGTTTGAGTATCCTATATTATGCCAGTACAATTCCCTGACCATTTACCTTAACTTCCTCCTCTGTCTGTCTCTTGAGCTCCTCAATTTGCTGTGTGAAAGCCTGTTTACCTCTGGTCAGCTGAGAAATCAAAGCTTCCTTCTCCTCAACTTGACGAGAAAACTCACCTGTTTGGTTATATTATCAGACTATGACTTGGAAGAAAATCTTTTTTAGTATGTTAATAAATGCATTGAACATAAAAATCATCATACTTATCAAAGGGTATTACCATTTTCAGTTTGTAGTCTGGCTTTTTGGGCACTCATGTCGTTGACCTGGCGCACATTCTCGTCATTCTTGGTCTTGATCTCACTTAGTTGGTCCTCAAGCGTACGGCACATCTTTTCAAGGTTTCCCTATAAATGTAAACACATTTAGTTTTCTGTGCATTCCAGCTTCTAATTTTACCATTTGAGATATTATAAAGAAATGTCACCTTAGCTTTAGCAATAGCTTCCATATTGCTTGAGAGGTCATCAATCTCCATTTTGTATTCACTCTTCTCCTTCTCAAGCTTCTGCTTGACCCGCTGAAGGTTGTCGATCTGCTCTCCCAGCTCTGCCACGCTATCAGCCTGCTTCTTGCGGAGGGCGGCAGCAGTTGCTTCATGCTGCAGGGTGGACTCTTCAAGATCACGACGCAGCTTCTGGAACTCAGCCTCCCGCTTCTTGTTCATTTCAATCTGGGCTGCAGTTGCTCCTCCAGCCTCCTCAAGCCTTCCCACACTGATCTCCTCAAAGTTCTCTGGAGAGATCAGCTCTCTGCTTCTCAACTTAAGCACGGGGCCCGCAGCACGCTCGGCTTCATTTCAAAATTTTTCCTCCAGCTCCTCAAACGACCTATAATTAAAAGTAATATTATTGTCATTTTGCATTTTTTTGTTTGGATTCATGTAGTGTTGTTCAATGTTTTAGTTTGTAATGCAGGAAAATTCTTTAAAAACCTGAAGCTCCTTGATCTTCTTTTGATGCTGAAGCAAACCCAGAGATTGTTCATCCTCGATCTTGGCTAAGACTGGCTTTACTTCAAAGTCTTTCCTGAAAGAATTAAAGAAAAGATGGGCACCATGCAATAGCTCTGGGTATTCGATTGAATATTGGCTAAATGGAGTTTTATTTGAGTGTGTAATTTTGCATTTAAATGACTTCTTCAGCTTCTCATCCAGACTGCTGGCTTTGTCATTCTCTTCCCCCCCCAGATCCATTAGGGACTCGTGAGACGTTTTTCAAGTCGCCCTTCACGCTTTCTCTTGGCTCTTTCCAGATCCATGCGAAGTTTTCTTCTCTTGCTCCAGAGAACCTCCAGCTGTAAATGGAATATTTTGTTCAGGTACAAGCAGAATGCTTTGTGAGGTGTCTATTGTTTTATTTTGTTTAAAGAAACTCACATCATCCACTTGCCTAGTCCAGCTTAGTCTTGGATTTGTCAGAGTGGTTTTTGGGACTTTTGTCCTCCTTCTGGCCTGGCGAACATCAAGGGTCTGCTGATGTGTGCCCTTGCTTGGAGGGCTTTCTTCTCTTTGTAAGTTTGGCAATGCTCTCATCCTTTAGCAGTCATCTCCTCTGTGAGGTTTATTGACCCTGACATTTTCGAGAAAACATTGGAGCATTTTTTGAGTTGATTGTAGTCTAAGCTAAATTCATCACAATGGTTTTTATGTTACGTTTGGAATATAGTACAAACCTTGTTTTCAGTTGGCGATGTTTCTCTTTTCGCCACTTTGCCAAAGTGAGCTCCCAACTCATCTATATCCTTCTTGAGCTCAGAGCACTCATCTTCACCCAAAGTTTTCTCTTTCTTGGCAGTCCAGCTCACATTGGAATCTCCTCCTCATCTTCCAGCCTCTCAGTTTGTCTCTTTTAGTTTAGCTTCAAGCTGAATTTTGCTCTTGAATCAGACCCGCACAACCTCTCCTCAGCATCTGAGAGATTCTCTGTTTCCTAACATTGCAAAAACTCTTCAAATGATGATTAAAGTCCTTAATCAGGCATGCTTATTAATAATTAGGATGGCTTACAAGGTTGCTTTAAAAAACAAACTTACAGAGGCTACTTGAGCTGGCAGGTCATTCTCTCTTGAAAGCAATGCCACCCTCTTCTCCTCAGCTCCTTCTTCTTGGCCTCTGCCCTTGACCAGATTTTCCTTGCATTTTCATAGTCCCCCTCTTTCATGGTTGCCACTCTCTTCTCAGTCTCAGCACTCTTCAGCAGAGTTTTGATCTTGTAGTAACAACGCTTCATCCCATGCCAAATGTTTTAAAACATTCATGAATTAGCGGATGTTGTACTGGAATGGTGTAAATAGACTCCTTTCCTACGGATAAATAACGTAACTGAGTTTGGCGCCCTTTTTTGTGAGTTCACAAAAGGAGGTCCCGCAATAAAGGAATACTTTCAATGGCAACATGTAAAGAATCACACATTAGAGTGGACTAAGGGTTTACATTTTCAGTACACAGTGTTAGTCAATTGTTTGGTGTTCCAAATGTAACAACATTCTTTATATAATACCTCCTCTCCATCATCTTCACAAACTCTTCCTTCTCATGAGGTAACCACTGCCAAAGAGCCTGAGTCATTGTGACCAGTGCAGCCAGTTTTCTTCATTTCTCATCTCTTCAAGTGTACCCACAGCCAGCTTTGAAGAACACCTTAATAAAGGTAATAGCAATCAATCCACTGCCCTAAGCCTCTTCGTGAATGTATTTTGTACAACTTTTTGTCCTAACTTTTTACCCAGAAAAAATAATCTCAAAAGGACCTCTGACAAATTAATTATTCACTATTTGTGGGTGTCCAAATCGATACTGGTCATGGTTCGACTCAATGGACCCCAGAAGCTTCCTCACTGGCCTTTTTGTTGTCAATGAACTACCCTCAGGAAGAACCGTGGCCATCATACTTTGGATCTGTAAAGTTTAAAAAGGTGTCAATCATCAAGTGGTGAGACAAGAAAGCTAATTAGCACCTAGTAAAGTGTTATGTTTCTCTCTTCTCTTCTAGCATTTTTGCTTGAAATCACCATAGTGGATTCTGCTGGGAATCCTTTTCCTGCAGATTCCTGATACGCCTCCCAGTACACCATTAGCATCTCAGCTGGTGGATAACCAGGAAGTTCTCCAGCAGAACCTGCAAATCAAACAAATGATAATGATCCAGGACTTATATTTTTACATTTTTTATAACACGGCATACCAGTTTTTTTAATTTATTTATTTGCTTTTGGTTTCATTTGAGTTCATTTCAGAATAGTTTTAACCTGAGTCTTGACCTCATTGGGAATCAGACAACTCACAAAGTTGAGGATGAGTTAAAGCTCTCAAGTTGGGGTCATCAGCCTTGCCCAAGTTCTCCGTGTAGCGAACATGTTTATTGGCATTTATTCTTAATTTAGAATATGTTTGATCTTTTAGACTTGTGTAAATATAAACATATACCCTTAAACTGTGGAGGACACGGTCTGATTGAACCACCCCTTCTTCTTTCCTCCTTTCCTTGCCACCGGGCACCGGTTTCGTAAACATTAGATTACAAAACAAACTCTGCAATTTACAGCACCCGTCTAAGAAACTGTAAAATACTCATGTCTTTGAGGTCATGAAATTACCCTCAACAACAGGTGGGTATATGACAGGAAGCAATTTCAATAGAAGACTTTCTGAGATACAGCTTGCACAACAGAATTCCATTCAGTGGAAATCCTTTGTCTTGTCCCAAGCCAGCCAGAAATTAATGTGTCCCACAGTGCCGGAGCGATAGTGAACCAGGAGAATGGCCTCACTTTGCCCTTTGGCAGGTCTGGGTTTTTCTGGAAAGCGTTGCACTTCCCAAGATGCTGATCGTACAGCTTGTTTCTTTGAAGCTAGTGTCTTGTGCCTTGGGGAACATGCACTCTTTCTTCAAGGATGGAGAAGATACCCATGGGCTGTTAATACAAGTTGAAGTGGTGATGAAGGGACGTGTCACAAAAATATTCTAAATGCATTGCAAAACATCTTAACATTTCAGAACCACACCTTCTCAATAAGTTCAATGCAAGCAGCCAAGTCCATGCCAAAGTCAATGAACTCCCAAACAATGCCCTCCTTCTTGTATTCTTCTTGCTCCAGGACAAACATGTGGTGGTTGAAAAACTGTTGCAGTTTCTCGTTGGTGAAGTTGATGCAGAGTTGCTCCATGCTGTTGAACTGGAGAAAGTAAAAAACAAATATATAAAACGTGAGTTGTTTTTTTTTACATGATTCAAACAAATATTCCCAGTAATGCTAGTAATGTAAAAATGCCACGTACATCAAAGATTTCAAATCCAGCGATGTCCAGTACACCAATGAAGAATTGTCTGGCTTGTTTTGTGTCCAGCATCTGGTTGATACGGATGACCATCCACAAGAACATCCTCTCATAGATGGATTTGGCCAGTGCGCTGACAGAGTTGTATACCTGGAAGTAAAAGTTTTGATTAGTTACGTGATACTGTTTTCAGTTGTATACAATAAGAACTTTTATACTTTTGATTACCTGTGGCACAGTCTGGCCCTTTGTCACAAACTCGTTTCCGACCTTGACTCTGGGGTAGCACAAGGCCTTTAGCATATCTGCTGAGTTCAAGCCCAGGAGGTAGGCGATTTTGTCAGCCTCTGTTAAAAGAGGTAAAGTTGTACATATGCTGGCATGTATACTATTATAAATAGAAATTACAGCTTAGCAGTTACATGCTGAGAGCCTCACACCCAAATGTGAGACAATAATAGATGGATCCCCTGATGGATCCCCTGAAAAACATTGTCTCACCCTCTGTGCCATCAGGCTCAGCCTGCTCCTCACGCTGCTTCTGCTTGAACTTCAAGTTACCGTGATGGAGAACAGCACCAGTACATTTGTAGATGCTGAGTTTCTCATCATTGCTGAATCCCAGAATATCAATAGCAGTCTGTAACATAATGAAAGTAATTAGACCCAAACACAAAGTTTTTCAGTGTAAGAAAGTTTTTGAAGAAGTTCTTACATCTGTGGCAATCAGCTCCTCCTTATCATTAATGCTTGCCACTGTGATTTGACCCTGACTGCACATGGGGAAGTCGTAGGGGTTGGTGGTGATGAGCGTCATTTCTGTCAACAAAAGACAGTGGTTAACAGGAGGTTCCATACCATCTGTGCTGAACAGAGAGAAGAATTCAAGGTTTTAAATAATTGTGTACCAATAAGCTCAGGCTTTTCATTGGTCATCATCTGGTAGAAGATGTGATAGCCCCTCTCATCTGGAAGCTGGAATGATACTCTTGACTTTTCCAGCAGATCTGTTCCGAAAAGGTTTCCATGTTAACTTATAATTATTATGATCCAGCCTGGCTGATTTCGCAAATTGCAAATAAGTCAACTTACAGGTTTCAATGTCAGCACTAGATAGTTTGCCAGATGTGCCGAAATGGATTCTGATAAATTTACCCTGTTTCAAACAAAACAGGTGTTTCAGTGTCAGAAAACACCGATTAGACATAAAACCTCAAACGTCTTTTAGCAGGTTTAGAGGTGAAATAGAATAAAACTTACGAAACGAGAAGAGTTGTCATTTCTCACGGTTTTGGCATTACCGTATGCCTCAAGCAGAGGGTTGGCTGCAATAATCTGGTCTTCAAGAGATCCCTGACGCCAGTAAAAAGGGGTTACTTTTAAGTTCTTAAAAGTATTTTGCTTTTTTAATTAAGTTGCCTTTTGAAAGCCAAGCTAAAAATGTAATACTCTTTGTGTGACCACAGAGTTATTGCTATGAAGACCAGACAGAGGCAGTTTATACCTGCATTTTGCCAGAAGTAGCTTCCTTCTTCTTATCACTTTGCATTGCAACTGTGGCAAAGTACTGGATGACACGTTTGGTGTTCACAGTCTTTCCAGCACCAGATTCTCCGCTAGTTTAGGTAATAAAGAAAAAAAAGGATTTCCAGTAAAGTGGACTGAAAGAGAACTGTAAGACATGAATTATTTGTGGAATCTCACAAATACGTACGTTATCAGGACAGACCTGTTCTCCCCTGTCTGTGAGATGAAAATATATTGTTAGATTTGAATCACCTAAACATACTCCCTGTCGCTTAAAAGTTAGATCTTACCAGGATCATGAACGATCAGCATTGTCAGAAACAAGAGATGTGGGTGGGGCCCTCCCAAGCGCTTTTTGCCTCGTAGGCAGCCACGACTTCTGCATCATACAACTGGGATCCCACTTGTAGGGGTTCACAGTAGCGCAGAAAAGTCTCAGAGTAGTCTAAGTAATGAAGAATAGAAGTGATTTATTCATAGAGTAGTGAGTAGCCGCCTACAGAAAGTTTGTGAAAGCAGCACTGTGGGACAAAACACATAATAATGTTGAATTATTGTTTTAACTTACGTAGATCATCCATGCCTGCGTAACGCTCTTTGAGGTTATAGCCGCACAGAGCTTCATTGATGTTGGTCATGCATGGGAACCCAATCCTCAACTCTTGTCCGAACTGGGAGGGTTCAATGGGGGAAACTCGTCCTCCTTAACTGTTCTCGACTATTAGAGAATCAATCAGATAATGCACATTTAGTGTAGAACATGTTAGACATATGGTGTTATGATGGAATGTATTTACTAATTTTCACCTCCTTGGATTCAAGCAGCTCAACAGTGACTTTGCCACCATCTCTGCTCTTGATTGTACCCTTAAGGTACAGCTCTTTGTCATCAGCAACATAACAGGCAGACTTTGCATCAAAGGGCTTGCTTTGAGCCTCAATCCTCTCCTTCTCAGGTTTGCGGAGGTAAATGGAAGCCTTGCCATAAACGGCCATCTCCGCGTCCGTACTCATGGTGCCGGTTTTCTGTTAATGTTCATATTGTAAATGATCAGTTAGAAAGTTCTATACAGTTAGGAAAATAATTAAAGTTTCCTGGATTAATTTTAGTCTTAATATTCAATGCATATTCTATTTTGCATTCTACTTTTGCTGCATTATCTGAGTGTTTACATAGTCTTGCAATTCAGTGTCTATAGAAAATCATTGTAGCCTGTCAAAGTCCTTACCATTTGTCAAACTCCACTCTATAATGAATAAAGAAACTCCCTTTTTTCCAGCTGTATTGCCACATTATAGCTCTTGACAAGCATGTGAAAAATCTGGTTTGTGTGAGCAGCCCCTTTTAGATTAATCATTATTAACTAGTCATTTTCCACCAATCACCTTCAAAGTAGCACACAGGACAACTGACCCCGAACTGACATCCATTATAGTGGTATTGATTAGTAGTTTGTGGTAAAGCAAGGAATTCACCATGGTTAGAAAGGTGCTTTCAAAAGCCCTCCAAGATAAAGCTGTGGAAAGGCACAAGTTAGGAGAAGAATAATTCAGATTTCAGAGACTTTTTTTACTCTCCCTTTGAGTACAGTTCAGACCATTACTAAGAAGAGGAAAGTGAATGGCATGACCACCTTCCCTAAATTGTTCTGTCTCTCCAAACTGGATGACTGGGCAAGGAGGATATTGATCAGTTAAGCTAATAAAGAGACCAGTGACAACTTTGAAGAGCTTATAATGGGCTGCAATTTTTCTGTCTGTGTGTGAGATAAACATTTACATTTACATTTACATTTACAGCATTTAGCAGACGCCCTTATCCAGAGCGACTTACAATTGATACAGTCTTACAATCCAAGCAATTGTGGGTTAAGGGTCTTGCTCAAGGACCCAACAGTGGCAGCTTGGCAGAGGTGGGATTTGAACCCTGGACCTTCTGGTCCATAGTCCAGTTCCTTACCCACTAGGCTGCCACAGTCCCAACAATCACACAGGCTTTATGCAAGGCTGGCCTGTATAGTAGGGTGGTAAGAATGAAGCCGCTTCTGAAAAAGTGCTACCTACACTGCATTGCGTTTGTGTTTCTAATTTCTAATGTCACTTCCCAGCATGACAACAACCGTAAACTCATTGCAGTGGCTTAATGATGAGTGGGAAAGTCACATCCTTGACTCAAATCCTATGGAAAATATGTGGTCAGAGCTGTAAAATACGCTAACTGAACAAACTATTCTACAATCTGGTAGAGACATATCCAAACAGACTGATGGATATGATTAAAGCAAAATGTGGCTCTAACAAGTGTTAAAGCTTTGGCTGATCACTTTTCCATCCTTATTATCCTAGCGCTGTTGCCTTATTTCTCATTAATTGAATGTTGTAAGCAAAATGGGTAAATAGAGCTGGAAAAGAATTGTTTACATTCTTTACATTGGTTTTGTTTTGACAGTAAGACAAAACCTTTACTATTGAGAATGGTATGATGATGGTAATTGTATGTTTAATTTTTATTTACCTTCCTGTGCTCCCACCAGTGTCAAACCAAAAATCTGTAAAATAAATGATTTTCACTCAGATTCAGACGTTAAGCAGTATTGAATGTTATTTCTATGTCCCACAATTTGTACCCCAGTAGATATATGAAAGTGCATCTCACCACACACAGGAAGGAGGCTGATCTCTTCTGTTGTCTCCTCCTGCTTCTCTCAGGTCCTTATATTGGGAGAGTTCTGCCAGCCAAGCAGGATGTATATATGTCCACTTACTGTCTAATAAGGCTTGTGTCAATTCTGTATCAATGAACACTTGCTGCTGGCAGTCACTTTGGGCTATAGGATATATTTGCACTGTAGGTATTTGTATACGCTATCTAATTTTCAGTTGTAACTTTTTTAATGCATCTGTTAACCACAGTGTGGCAGAAAACAATCCACACATCAGGACAAGTAATACAAATTCAAATTATATCAGTAACATATCTGACTGGTGTACTGCAACAACTTTACAGGGAGCAAATGTAATTAAATAATGCATGAATTCATAAAACCATATAACATTTGGTGTGTGCCATTTGGGCACCTTTTCAGATGTATTTTGCAAATGTAACATAATTAACTTTTTATGGTTAATTTAAAATAGCAGAAATATAATTACCTAATGTTTTATAGTTTGATTTGGCAAGTGGTTTCCAAACTTTTGCATAACGCTGTGCATTCATGCTGTATTAAGACCTAACATACCATGATGGAAAATTTGCATGTCAACCTGTGAATGCTTCATCGGAAAACTTGAAACCAGTGTGAAGTTTTGGACTCCATGTAAGGAAACTGGGCCAAGAGTTTCATGTCATGTGTTTGGTTCATGTTTCATGCATCTGCAGTTCTTCCTAATCCTCTTATACAGCAATGCAGCAAATTAGTATGTTGCTAATTTTATTGCATCTGTGCTCCTTTGATCCCCCGGTATTTAGCCTTTTAAACAAAAGTATGTCATGTATGATATACTAGCACTTAGTTCCCACAGATCATTACCCTGTCATCTTAAGAGCATGTCACATTACATTTATGGCCCCATTAAATCTGCATTTCAGTTAGAGATACAACAGGAAATTGGATATCTTTTCCTTGTAAAATCAGTAGATCCTTAAATTGACTGTGGCCATGCTGAATAATTTATTGAGTATAACCTTGTAGAGATTTGGCTATTGTTTTGTTGTTGTTATTATTATTATTCATGTATTTATTCTTTAATAACTGCATCTATTAGTGAGATCACTGAATCATTGGGTACAAGACACACTGTGCCAGTCTGCTGAACAGAGGCCTTACTAGGATGTGAATTATTTGGCTTGGGTGGGTGTTGCTTTTCCTACGTATGGTATGTGTACATTGGTTTTGAGAAGGGGGCAAAAGGAATACTATTACAGCATCCCTTATTGATGGAGTCTGGAGCCATTACCCCATGAAAAAAACAGAATTGAACTGTAAAATTAAAATGTGTATGATGTATTGGAGAGGAATTAAGAAACACAGCCTGCAAAATGTGCAATATTTAATTCTGACACTATACAAGGCTACTTATACTGCTAATACTAATACTTATACTAATATAACTTAGAAGAACCCGGAGAAAACATAAAGAAGAATCAAAGGTAAGAGTTTTAATTTGATTTTAGAGAGCAGGTAGCAACAAACAGGATTTTGCAGTTCACGTCGTCATTTCTAAGTCATGTGCTAAGAAGTGTCGTTGTTTGTTGATAATGTAAAGGAGAAGCACTAACTAAATACAGCCACACCAAAATGGTCATTAGGGAAGCCATGCATTTTAATGATCTTTGACTAAGTTACAAGAAACTAATGAATGCTTAAACATATGGCTATAATGGTATTTTCAGTAGGGTAGGCAGATGATTCCACGTAGGCATCCGTAGACTGCTGAAGGACAACTCACTAAACCATTTACATCTGGGATGATTTAGAGTAACCAAGCTACATGTATTTTTTTAATTTTTGTATTTTGCAGTTAAAGACAACCTGAGTACTTGGAAGGAACGGACTTTGTTTCCCATGTTTTTGTTGCTCAGAACATACTCAGCTAACATAGGTAGCTGTTATTTTATTAAATGTATGATGTACTAGTTGACTTGACAAGTGCATTAACATGGCTGGCAAATTTAGTGATATACTCAAATCACTGCATTGATTAATAACTCTAAATGTTCTTACTATGTGGTTGTGTGTCATAATTGTGTAGTGTATCATTGACTGCTGAAAGCATTTCTAGTGTTAGTATGGAGTAAAATCATGGAGATTGTTCCTATGAAGCACCTACACACTAATACCAATAATAGCTTTTTGATTATAAACAGCCTATATAAATGTGTCTGTACTTATCACTTTTTGCATGAAGGATTCATATTTTAAATACAAATATTCTACCAAATGTGTAGGATTCAGATTTATAATAGTATGGCAGTAAGCTTTAGGCTAATCAATGTGTATAATTATTTTACCATTTATGACTGCAGTTCTGATGTATTTATAGAATATGTGACTAGTGAAATGATGTACTGTTTAAGGTCTTCATGTCAATACTGTTTAAAAAAAGAGATGTGAGACGTTAATAATGTACAGGTAAGTGCTGTTTAATGACCATCTGATTAACAATCGTGCACTGTCTTAACAATTGTAATAAATCATAATAGGAAATTCTTTTAACACTGGACGTAAATAGGCAATCACCGCTGCACAGAGACGCGACTCCATTGTGTGTATCACAGTTGGTAGGTTCTCCTATTGTAAGAGATTTTGGGCTTATTTTTCTATAAAGTCATTTACAAACATTGGTTTTGTCCAACCTCTAGATTTAAGGGGGAAATAAATGTTATTGTTGTTGTTTTACGTGATCAAATGGTCATTATCTCACACTGTGATAGGTCGCCTGTTTTGGGCTCTCTCTCTTTTTTTTTTTTAGCCAATTAAAATCAAATCAAATCAAACAACTTTATTTACCCCAAAGGGCAATTCAGTGTTTAGCTGTCTACCCAGACCAAACATGCATATGAACACAAGTAATACTGCCATGTCTCATTCAAAATGCCTGATACCAGAAGGAATTAAAAATTCCAATAGTGGTTTGTTTTCCTTTGGAGCACTATAAAGCGATGACCTGAGAGCATTAAAGTAAACTCAGAAGATAGAATGTGGTCACATTAGGAAATTATTCCCTTAGCTCCCTGCCTCTCGTTCAGGTCTCCATTTTGGAGCAGACATTAACAATATTGTCAAGGCTTGTCTTGTCTTTTTACAGACACACCATCAAACCAGCAAATAAAACCGAACACTTTCAATAAAAGACTGATAAATACATATTTGCTCCTTTTTGTTTATCTTGTGGTATCTGGCAACCCTAGTCCATTTGTGTGTTATACCTGGCTTGTTCTTTAGCTCATCTTTGGACTAGAGACTGTTCCAATTCAGATGTTTAGAGAATTGTTGTGCAAGCTACTCGCGTTTGTGTGCATGAATTTCAGCTACTAATTTGTAACAAGGCATTTGTGTACGTGTCTGTCGTGTTTACTGTACGTTTTACAGCTTTTATTGTTTGTTCCCCCACTACTTCTAACTTGTAACTATATAAACTGGTTCATATTCACTTGTTGCTGTTTGTAATAATGTCCATTTTTTGTTTCCGTCAAACAAAATATCCCGTCCACCATGCTCTAGAGTGTTACGGCTTTCCCCTACAGAGGGTTGTAACAGTAGCCTACATTATATTTTTTGTAAGATTGTGAATTTCCATATAATACAAAAGGTTTAGCTTATGTTTAACAGTTTAGTACCACTCGTGTTTCTAGCGGTATCTATGACACGTTTATGTATCGCTTGCACACAGTTTTCTTGGGAAAATGCGTTTATATTTACATGACAGAAGCATAAACAGACTATGACTATGCTGATGTCCGGTCATTGACCATTTTGATAAACGAAATGTTTCACAGGACATAATGCGGTCATTAAAGTGTGCATACCTGTATTAAAAAACTGCACAATTTTGATATTACTGTTAGGTCACAAGACCATGCCAATGAAAAACAAATAAATTGTGATCAAACTTTCATAGAAACAAGACAAGTTGAATTTCTTGAATAAATGCCTTTATTTTACATTTTCACAAATACTACATGTTGTCTATGTTGGGGGTCACTCTGCTGAGTCTTTGCCCTGGAAGAAAAGAAGGGAGAACTTGGTTAGTAAAATTATTCGGCATAACTAACTAAATAATACTGACATAAAGAATAATCACCTTTCCAGAATCACGGCTCTTAGCTCTGAGCTTGTTGACCTGAGACTCAGCAATGTCAGCACGCTCCTCAGCCTCCTCCAGATCATGCTGCACCTTCCTGAGCTTAGACAGGTGGCCATTGGCTTGTTCCTCCTGATAGTACAAAATTGTAGAAACATGGTTATGTAATATTTTTGGAATTCTCATATTCAAGAAAATATACATTAAGGTCATAAGGTTTTACTCACGGCTTCCTCAGATTGTCTCTTGTAAGCCTTGACCTTCAGCTGCAGTTTGTCAACCAGATCCTGCAGCCTGGTGACGTTCTTCTTGTCCTCCTCAGTCTAGACAGGAAACGATTGTTTTTATTATTTGGTTTTGATATACTGTAATTAGTACTCCTGACTTGATATGGATAAAGGTTATACATACTTGGTAGGTAAGCTCCTTCACTCTCCTCTCGTATTTGCGGACACCCTTCACAGCATCAGCTCCACGTCTCTGTTCAGTCTCAACTTCGGTCTCCAGCTCCCTAACCTGAAAGAGTTTACAACCGTTAAAAATGTGTATATTCCACATTTGTTGGAAATGAGCCTTTTTGGAAAACTTACCCTAGACTCCCATTTTTCTGAAGTTGTTTCTTTCCCCCCTTCCTGGCCAGATTCTCGGCTCATCCAGACTGTGCTGCAGGGCCTTGACTGTGACCTCCCGGTTCTGCTTCATTCTCTCCAGTGAGCACTGGTTTCCGCTCCTTCTTCAGCTTCCTCAGCAGCATGGCAGCCCTATGAAGAAAGTTTTAGTATGACTTTGTCACTTTTCAGGTCCCAAACTGATTGCGATGTGTCCATCTAAAGCTTGTTTCAGACTCACATCAGTGATAGCTTTCTGCCTTTTCTTCTGCATTTCTGCTTCCTGCACAGGGTCATCGACCTCACTCTGGATCTGAAACAAGATCAGCCTCAAGCTTCTTCTTGGTGTGCAGCAGAACTGGTGTTCTGCAATGACGGTAGTGATTAAGGCATTTGTCAACAATTCACGAGTCTTCAGCTTTGTAAACCAGTTAAGCGTTTTGTATACCTGATGAGTGCAGCAATCCAACACGCTCACTAGCATCAATCAGCTCCTGTTCAGCCCACTTTGCGTCCTCTCTCTGTCTGCTCAAGGGCCAGTCTGAGCTCATCAATCTCAGCCAGCATTCAGAGTGTTTCTGCGCTCAACCATGGCCACTTGTTCCTTCATGTCTTCTTGTCCCTCTCAAGGCATCATCAAGGTGCAGTTGAGGCATCCTGAAAATAAATAAATATTTTCCGTTACGGACAGTCAGTTAGGACCTAAGAATAAGTTAAGGGGAAAAATTGCTGTGTGCCAAAAGTCCACCTGTGAGTTGGTCCCTGGACCATTCCTCAGCTGTTTCTGAGCCTCAGCAGCTTGGCGATTGGCATGGCCTCAGCTGAATCTCCATCTCATTGAGATCTCCCCCATCTTCTTCTTGATTCTTTAGAGCGTTCATTCCTGCTCCTGACCTCAGAGTCCCAGAGTACTCTGCATGGATTCAGTCACCCTCTGGATGTTCCTCTTGATCTGCTCAATCTCCTCGTCCTTCTCTGCAAGCTTTCTGTCAAATCTCACTCTTAAAACCTGGTTAAGCTCAAGCTGGACCCGAAGAATCTTTGACTCTTCATGCTCCAGTGTGCCCTGTTAATAAAACACAGTGGGATTAGGCCAACACTTTAAAACGACCAAGATACTAACTCATGAATGGTTAAATTGTTATTTAGTATAAATTAATAACTTTTATGTCATTCTAATATTGTGATTCTCCATATACCTCAGCCTCTCAAGGGCAGTCTGAATCTCAGGGATTCTCAGTCTCCTTTCTGAATCTCAGATTCGCTAGTCTCTACTGCCTTCTTGGCCTTCTCTCAGATAATGGATGCTCTTTCCAGTCTTCACAATTTGTTCGGTCAAAGTCTGAGATCTCCTCTGTCGAAAGAGAAATAATTTGAAGCATAACATGTTAAACAAAAGAAAGGTTTAAAAAAAAAGTAAGACTTGACTGATCAAATGAGTGAAATAGAACATTTTCTGACGTACGCTGCAGATTCTTGTTTCTCTCTCTTGAGGGTCTCCAGATGATCAAGAGCTTCCTCATAGGAGTTCTTCATCTTGAAACAGTTCAGTGCTAAGAGAACGAGCTTCCTTCTGGGCTCCCTCCAGCTCAGCCTGAACCCTCCTCATACTTCTGCTTCCATTCTGCCAGACCTGTGGTTTAGACACAACAATCAAGCAATCTATAGAAGCTAGTATGAAAAAAACCAAAAGTGTTTTATCAATGAAGAAATTAATTGAAAGATAAAATGATTTTTACCTTGTCAAAGTTCCTCTGCTTTTTGTCAAGGTTTGGCAGCCAAGGCATTGGCTCTTTCCACATCAATCATGAGGTCCTCCACCTCACCTTGGAGTCTCTGCTTGGTCTTCTCCAGAGAGGACACATTGGGAGTTCACAGCCTCAATTTGTTCCTCAGCCTCCTGCAGGCGCTGTGCCAACTTCTTCATGTTAAGAGTTATTTTATTGTAGGTTTAGTATTTTCATTGATTTTTTGTAGAAATTTCTTAGTATTAGAAATATTATTTTCAAACACATACTTGATTCCTCAAGTTCCTCAGTACGCTGGATAGCATCAGTTTTCATATTTGGTTCTCCACTGAGACACTTCGCTGTTGGCCTTGGACATTCCACGCTGAAGTTCAGCCTTTTGCCTCTTGCTCTTCCTCAAACTGCTCCCTGAGAAGGTCACAGTCATGACGAGCAGACTGCAAACCGTGGGCAAGGGCATTCTTGGCCTAGGGTGACGAGAATGTTTTTTTTTTGTGATTATTTCATGAGAACTACACAAAACTTGTTGAGTAATACTATGTATGATGCAGTACAATTCTGACAATTTACCTTAACTTCCTCCTCTGTCTGTCTCTTGAGCTCCTCAATTTGCTGTGTGAAAGCCTGTTTACCTCTGGTCAGCTGAGAAATCAAAGCTTCCTTCTCCTCAACTTGACGAGAAAACTCACCTGTTTGGTTATATTATCAGACTATGACTTGGAAGAAAATCTTTTTTAGTATGTTAATAAATGCATTGAACATAAAAATCATCATACTTATCAAAGGGTATTACCATTTTCAGTTTGTAGTCTGGCTTTTTGGGCACTCATGTCGTTGACCTGGCGCACATTCTCGTCATTCTTGGTCTTGATCTCACTTAGTTGGTCCTCAAGCGTACGGCACATCTTTTCAAGGTTTCCCTATAAATGTAAACACATTTAGTTTTCTGTGCATTCCAGCTTCTAATTTTACCATTTGAGATATTATAAAGAAATGTCACCTTAGCTTTAGCAATAGCTTCCATATTGCTTGAGAGGTCATCAATCTCCATTTTGTATTCACTCTTCTCCTTCTCAAGCTTCTGCTTGACCCGCTGAAGGTTGTCGATCTGCTCTCCCAGCTCTGCCACGCTATCAGCCTGCTTCTTGCGGAGGGCGGCAGCAGTTGCTTCATGCTGCAGGGTGGACTCTTCAAGATCACGACGCAGCTTCTGGAACTCAGCCTCCCGCTTCTTGTTCATTTCAATCTGGGCTGCAGTTGCTCCTCCAGCCTCCTCAAGCCTTTCACTGATCTCCTCAAGTTCTCTGGAGAGATCAGCTCTCTGCTTCTCAACTTTAGCAACGGGCCGCACGCTCGGCGTTCAATTTCTTCCTCCAGCTCCTCAATACGAGCCTATAAGTAAAAGTAATATTATTGTCATTTTGCATTTTTGTTTGGATTTCATGCAGTTTTTAATGTTTATTTCCTAATGCAAGAAAATTTTTAAAAACCTGAAGCTCTTGATCTTCTTTGATGCTGAGCACCCAGAGTTGTTCATCCTCGATCTTGCTAAGCAGCTGGCTTACTTCAAAGTCTTTCCTGAAAGAATTAAAGAAGAAGATGGTTGCCCATGCATAGGCTGGCTAAATATTGGCTAAATGGATGTTTATTTTGAGTGTGTAATTTGCATTTAAATTAAATTCTTCAGCTTCTCATCAGACTGATGCTTTGTCATTCTCCAGAATCCATTATGGACTCTTGAGACAGTTTCAAGTCGCCCTCACAAGCTTTCTCTTGGCTCTTTCAGATCCATGCGAAGTTTCTTCTCTTGCTCCAGAGAACCTTCCAGCTGTAAATGGAATATTTGTTCAGGTACAAGCAGAACTGCTATGTGAGGTGTCTATTTGTTAGTTGGTTTAAAGGAAACTCCCCCACATCATCCACTTGCTGCTCAAGCTTAGTCTTGGATTTTGTCAGAGTGTTGTTTTGACATTTGTCCTCCTCTGCCTGAGATCATCAAGGGTCTGCTGATGTGCCTCTTGGAGGGCTTTCTTCTCTTTTGTAAGTTTGCAATGCTCTCATCTTGAGCAGTCATCTCCTCTGTGAGGTTCTTGACCCTACATTTTCGAGAAAACATTGGAGGATTTTTTGAGTTAATGTAGTCTAATCTAAATTCACAATGGTTATGTTACAGTTTGGGAAATATAGTACAAAACCTTGTTTATCAGTGGCATGTTTTCTCTTTTCCACTTTAGCCAAAGTGAGCTCCAAATCATCAATATCCTTCTTGAGCTCAGAGCACTCATCTTTCCAGTTTCCTCTTCTGGCAGTCAGCTCAGCATTGATCTCCTCCTCATCTCCAAGTCCTCTCAGTTGTCCTCTTTGACTGTAGCTTCAAGCTGGATTTGCTCTTGATCAGACCCTCACACCTCCCTCAGCATCTGAGAGATTCTCGGTTTCCTAAACATTGCAAAAAACTCTTCATGATGATTTAAGTCTTAATCAGGGCCATGCTATATTAGATAATTAGATTGCTTTACAGGTTGCTTTAAAAAAACAAACTTACAGAGGCTACTTGAAGCTGCAGGTCATTCTTTCTCTGAAGCAAATTGCCACCATCTTCTCCTCAAGCTCTTTCTTCTTGGGCCTCTGCCTTGACCAGATTTTCCTTGCATTTTTCAAAGTCCTCTTTCATGGTTTGCCAGCTCCTTCTCAGTCTCAAGCACTCTTCAGCAGAGGTTTGATTGTTTGATCTTGTAGTACACTTCATCCATGGCCAATGTTTAACATTCATGAATGAGCGGAGTTTTACTGGATGGTGTAAATAGACTCCTCTACAGGATAAATAAAGTAACCTGAGTTTGGCCCTTTTGTAAGTCAAAAGAGTCCAATAAAGGATTACATGTTCAATGCAACATGTAGAATCAAACATTAGAGTGGACTAAGGGTTTACATTTCAGTACAATGTTAGTCATTGTGGTGTTCTAGATTACAAACATCTTATATAATACCTCATCTCCATCATCTTCACAAACTCTCTTCTCATGAGGTAAACCACGGCAAAGAGCCTTGAGTCATTGTGACCAGAGCAAGCCAGTTTTCTCATCTCTCATCTTTCAAGTGTACCCAGCAGACCAGCTTTGAAGAACACCTGAATAAAGGTGTTAGCACAATACAATGCTAAGGCCTTCGTGATGTGTATTTTGTACAACTTTTGTCCTGAAACTTTTATACACCAGAAAATAATCAAAAAGGACTCTGACAAATTATTCACCTTTGTGTCTCCCAATCTATACTGGTCATGGTCGACGTCAATGGACCCCAGAAGAAAGCTTCTCACTGGCCTTTTTGTTGTCCAATGAACCTGGACCCTCAGGAATAACACTGGCATTCAATACTTTGTATCTGTAAAGTTAAAAAAAGGTGTCATCTCAAGTGTTGTAGGACAAGAAAGCTAATTAGCACCCCTAGTATAGTTATGTTTCTCTCTACCTTTGCTTGAAATCACCATAGAGGGATTCTGCTGGGGGAATCCCTTTCTGCAGATTCTGATTTACCCTCCAGTACACCATTACATCTCAGCTGGTGGATAACCAGGAAGTTCTCATCAGACCTGCAAATCAAATGATAATGATCCATGGATTTATATTTTACATTTTATAACACGGCAATACCAGTTTATTTATTACTTGCTTTTGGTTCATTTGAGTTCATTTCAGATAATTTTACCTGGAGTCTTGGACTCATTGGGAATCAGACAACGCACAAAGTGAGGATGAGTGCTCCTCAAGTTGGTCATCAGCTTGCCCAAGTTCTCAGTGTAGCAAAACATGTTATTGGCACTTATTCCTAATTTAGAAATATGTTGATTCTTTTAGAATTGTAAATATTTAGCATACCCTGAACTGTGAGGGACCACGGTCTGCATGGAACCACCCTTCTTCTTGCCTCCTTTCTTGCCACCGGTTTCTGTAAACATTAGATACAAAACAAACTGCATTTAAGCACACGTCTAAAAAACTGTAAATAACTCATGTCTTGAGGTCAATGAAATTACCCTCAACAACAGGTGGGTAGATGACGGAAGCAATTTCATAGAAGACTTCTGGTACAGCTGCACAACAGACTCATGCAGTGGATCCTTGTTCTTGTCCAAGCCAGCCAGAAATTATGTAAGTCCACAGTGCCAGCATAGTGAAACCAGGGAGAGTGGGCCTCAGCTTGCCTTTGGCAGGTCTTGGTTTTGGAAAGCGTTGCACTTCCCAAGATGGCTGATCGTACAGCTTGTTCTTGAAGCTAGTGTCTGTTGCCTTGGGGAACATTGCAACTCTCTTCAAGGATGGAGAAGATACCCATGGGCTGTTAATACAAGTTGAAGTGGTGATGAAGGGACGTGTCACAAAAATATTCTAAATGCATTGCAAAACATCTTAACATTTCAGAACCACACCTTCTCAATAAGTTCAATGCAAGCAGCCAAGTCCATGCCAAAGTCAATGAACTCCCAAACAATGCCCTCCTTCTTGTATTCTTCTTGCTCCAGGACAAACATGTGGTGGTTGAAAAACTGTTGCAGTTTCTCGTTGGTGAAGTTGATGCAGAGTTGCTCCATGCTGTTGAACTGGAGAAAGTAAAAAACAAATATATAAAACGTGAGTTGTTTTTTTTTACATGATTCAAACAAATATTCCCAGTAATGCTAGTAATGTAAAAATGCCACGTACATCAAAGATTTCAAATCCAGCGATGTCCAGTACACCAATGAAGAATTGTCTGGCTTGTTTTGTGTCCAGCATCTGGTTGATACGGATGACCATCCACAAGAACATCCTCTCATAGATGGATTTGGCCAGTGCGCTGACAGAGTTGTATACCTGGAAGTAAAAGTTTTGATTAGTTACGTGATACTGTTTTCAGTTGTATACAATAAGAACTTTTATACTTTTGATTACCTGTGGCACAGTCTGGCCCTTTGTCACAAACTCGTTTCCGACCTTGACTCTGGGGTAGCACAAGGCCTTTAGCATATCTGCTGAGTTCAAGCCCAGGAGGTAGGCGATTTTGTCAGCCTCTGTTAAAAGAGGTAAAGTTGTACATATGCTGGCATGTATACTATTATAAATAGAAATTACAGCTTAGCAGTTACATGCTGAGAGCCTCACACCCAAATGTGAGACAATAATAGATGGATCCCCTGATGGATCCCCTGAAAAACATTGTCTCACCCTCTGTGCCATCAGGCTCAGCCTGCTCCTCACGCTGCTTCTGCTTGAACTTCAAGTTACCGTGATGGAGAACAGCACCAGTACATTTGTAGATGCTGAGTTTCTCATCATTGCTGAATCCCAGAATATCAATAGCAGTCTGTAACATAATGAAAGTAATTAGACCCAAACACAAAGTTTTTCAGTGTAAGAAAGTTTTTGAAGAAGTTCTTACATCTGTGGCAATCAGCTCCTCCTTATCATTAATGCTTGCCACTGTGATTTGACCCTGACTGCACATGGGGAAGTCGTAGGGGTTGGTGGTGATGAGCGTCATTTCTGTCAACAAAAGACAGTGGTTAACAGGAGGTTCCATACCATCTGTGCTGAACAGAGAGAAGAATTCAAGGTTTTAAATAATTGTGTACCAATAAGCTCAGGCTTTTCATTGGTCATCATCTGGTAGAAGATGTGATAGCCCCTCTCATCTGGAAGCTGGAATGATACTCTTGACTTTTCCAGCAGATCTGTTCCGAAAAGGTTTCCATGTTAACTTATAATTATTATGATCCAGCCTGGCTGATTTCGCAAATTGCAAATAAGTCAACTTACAGGTTTCAATGTCAGCACTAGATAGTTTGCCAGATGTGCCGAAATGGATTCTGATAAATTTACCCTGTTTCAAACAAAACAGGTGTTTCAGTGTCAGAAAACACCGATTAGACATAAAACCTCAAACGTCTTTTAGCAGGTTTAGAGGTGAAATAGAATAAAACTTACGAAACGAGAAGAGTTGTCATTTCTCACGGTTTTGGCATTACCGTATGCCTCAAGCAGAGGGTTGGCTGCAATAATCTGGTCTTCAAGAGATCCCTGACGCCAGTAAAAAGGGGTTACTTTTAAGTTCTTAAAAGTATTTTGCTTTTTTAATTAAGTTGCCTTTTGAAAGCCAAGCTAAAAATGTAATACTCTTTGTGTGACCACAGAGTTATTGCTATGAAGACCAGACAGAGGCAGTTTATACCTGCATTTTGCCAGAAGTAGCTTCCTTCTTCTTATCACTTTGCATTGCAACTGTGGCAAAGTACTGGATGACACGTTTGGTGTTCACAGTCTTTCCAGCACCAGATTCTCCGCTAGTTTAGGTAATAAAGAAAAAAAAGGATTTCCAGTAAAGTGGACTGAAAGAGAACTGTAAGACATGAATTATTTGTGGATCTTCGCAAAAATACTTACGTAATCAGGGGACAGACTGGTTCTCCCTGTCTGTGAGATTGAAAATATAATGTTAGATTGGATCATCCTAAACATACCTCCTGTCCTTAAAAGTTAGATTCTTACCAGTGAGCATGAAACTGATAAGGCATTGTCGAAACAGAGAAGATGGGGTGGGGGTGGGGCCTCATGCGCTTTTTGCCTCTGTCAGGAGCCACGACTTCTGCATCAATACACTGGGAGCCACTTGTAGGGGTTCACAGTAGTAGCGCAGAAAAAGTCCAGAGTAGGTCTGAAGTAATGAAGAGAATAGAAGTGATTTATTCATAAGAGTAGTGAGTAGCCTACAGAAGTTTGTGAAAGCAGCACTGTGGGACAAACACATATAATTGTTTGAATTATTGTTTAACTTACGTCGATCATCCAATGCTGCGTAACGCTCTTTGAGATTATACAGTCACAGAGGCTTCCATTGAGGTGGGTTCATCATGGCCATATCCTCAATCTTGTCGAACTTGGGAGTTGGTCATGGGGAAGACCTCGTCCTCCTTAACTGTTCTCGACTATTAGAGAATCAATCAGATAATGCACATTTAGTGTAGAACATGTTAGACATATGGTGTTATGATGGAATGTATTTACTAATTTTCACCTCCTTGGATTCAAGCAGCTCAACAGTGACTTTGCCACCATCTCTGCTCTTGATTGTACCCTTAAGGTACAGCTCTTTGACATCAGTAACATAACAGGCAGACTTTGCATCAAAGGGCTTGCTTTGAGCCTCAATCCTCTCCTTCTCAGGTTTGCGGAGGTAAATGGAAGCCTTGCCATAAGCGGCCATCTCTGCGTCCGTACTCATGGTGCCGGTTTTCTGTAGATGTGACATATTCATATTGTAAATGACCATTAAGAAAGCTTAAAAATGAGTAACATTTAAAAAATGTATTACTTATTTCATTATTTATATTTATTTGTTTAGACATGTTCATCATATATACAGTATTTAACAGAGCACCATGTTTCTACATTTACTATTCACCTTTATCACCTTAACATTTAATTCACTATATCGGATTTTCATTGGATTGTAAGTGTACATGCTTTGAGCTGTGTCTTTAAACATTCAGCAAGATGCCAGAAATTGAGATAACTATTAGAAGCTTTTGTTTGAACAACAGTCATAATTGCAGATAATTTGATTACATTTGTACCTAAACATGTACCTCTAGATGTCCTTTATGTCTTAAAATGCAGGGAAATGGGTTAGGCTATTAATTCAAAGAACACCACTCCAGTTGTGTAGCATGGAGGTGGTAGTTGTAGGGTTGCTTAGCTGGAAAATGTTCTGGTGCACTTCAGCAAATATACGGCATCATGAGAAAGGCCGATTGACTAGAAATACCGAACCGACTCATCTAGACATGTAGAAACTTGGTCACAACCCGACCTTTCAGTCGTACAATACTCCTCACCAGGGATGTTTCTAGACTACTTGTTGTATTGAGGCACACATTGATTGTAGAGGGGCACAGCTGTTCCTGTAGCCTTACCAAACAGTCGTAGGGGCACAACTGTGCTTAAAAATAAGCCCGTTACACACTAAATACATTACGTGATTTAACACAAATGGGCGTGACTCTGCCATGAATGACTAATGACAACAAATTAACACTAAAAATTTTGTATTAATTGCATTAACAAAATATTCAGCCATTAGTTATAATTATCTTATCTACAGCGTGGCTGTATTTATATATGCCCATTAATCCATGAGAAAAACCGAACGAAACTGGCTCAGACTGAAAGCGTTCAAAAAATACTAACAAAATTAATATAAACTTCAGACACAGTTACTTCTGGTTAATTAGAAAACCTACAGTAAGTTTATCTCAATGGTTATTTTAAAATTCAATAAAGCACAAACTAATTACCATAATGCAGGAAATATGGTAAAATGAAATGTGTGTGGAAATTGAATTTAAATGTCTGATGTAAGGGTATGTAAACTTTTGACTTCAGCTGTACACAGCCTCACAATTTAATTGATGTATCTGTACTAAGTGGAACAGAAAACCTGAGATCCTATTTTTTTTCTTTATAAGAACATATTTAACGTTGTGATGCATTTTTATTCAAATTACCTTTGAGTTCCCTGTGCTCCCGGCAGTGTCAAGTCAAAAACCTGCATTAGACAAAAACAATTTTAAAAATAAATGACTTTTTAAAATTGAATTGCCACAAACATACCAACTACATTTAGCTGCTACAGTAGGATGAAGTTTACCATACGTCCTTATCCAGAGTGACTTATAACTAACACAATCTTACAGTCCAAGCAATTGTGGGTTAAGGGTCTTGCTCAAGGACCAAACAGTGGCAGCTTGGAAGATGTGAGATTTGAGCCCTGGAACTTCTGGTCCATAGTCCAGTACCTTAGCCATTATGCTACCGCAGTCCCATGTAACCATTTACATAACCAGTTGTGTGCTAAGTTGTGTATCCCAGTAATTAAAGCACATCTTACCACAGTTAAGGAGGAGGTTGGTCTCTTCTGCTGTCTCCTCGTGTGTCTCACACCTCCTTATATTTGGTTTGTTCTGCCAGCCAAGCAGAATGTATATCTGTCCACTTACTGTCTAATAAGGAGTGTATGTCTGACTAAAATCAATCTCAGCTAACACTTGCTGCTGGCAGTCACTTGTGGATACCAAGAAAGGCACAGTATGCATTTCCTTATAGATGTGTGCACAGTAGCGGTTTTATTTTTACTTGACTTTTAACAGAAGTGTGGCAATATGATTTTTCACTCACAAAGACAGCTAGTGAAATATTTTAATAATGTTATGTATATTAGACATGAATTCTTCAACTTATATTTATAATTGGTTTAAAGGCAAATGTTTTTGACAGCCCAGGTCAAAGTATATCAGTAATTTCTTTTTAAATGTAAATATTAATGCCCCATTTATAGAATCGTCTTATTAAAACTTTTGGACACAACCCAATACAAACTTACTGTCCATATTTCAGCACAAGTTTTAAAACATATTGGGAATAAATTAAACAACTGGGCAAAGTTTTTCTCATCAGTGTTTAGTAAATGAAAGTGTTGTTAAAGTGTTTCTCTCATTATATTTGAAGTTAATAAATTAAAAACATTTAAGATCCATTTTACTACCTTTATCAAATAAGTGTAACTCTTGTGCTGACTGTACATAGTTCTTCATATTTCCACGTGGTAATATGGATATTACAGTTTACAACTTTAGATATGTTGTAAATCTTTTCACTATGTGCCTTGCTCATTCCATACATGGCTTGTAAGAGTGAACCCTGAAGCTTGAAGCATTCACACTATTTTCCCCCTCCCTTTTCCCAGTTGCGCTGGCCTCGTCATGGAACTGAAGAGGGTCTTGCCCTTATTTTCGGTGTTCTGCTGATCTGTGTGTGTTAATGTTTATTCATTTGGGAAAAGATGACAATATGCATGTGAGGTTATTTAATAAACGGCCCCGGCTGTAATATTACTCAAACCAAACTGAAGACTTCTTGTTGAAAAAGGTAGAGGAATTATTTGCACATCATGTTTACTGTAATTTGTAGTGTTGCAGTGGCCTGCTCGAAACAAGCGGTCCTACTTCCTTTGGATTCGGTCTCTGGGTAAAATGGACTCGGAAATTGTCGTCGTTAATTATACACTGAACTTTCTCTCAGGTTGAACAGAGAAAAACAAGTTACTGCTCTTCTCGTTCAGTCTCCATTCAATTAACACGTTTTACTATGAATAGTCTGGCGTTAAGATTACTTATAGTTTAGGATAGTTTTTGTTTGAGGGCAGATTGGATTGTTATTACGTTTTCACATATAATAATTTGATATTGTATAAATTAAACTTGATAGAAGGGAAACGGAATCGTCATTTGTTTTCGAAAAGTTACATTGCCTTAGTTCGACTTGGATTGTAATATATTTAAAAACATTTTAGGCAGTATATTATTTAATGTTATATTTAAGAAAGTGTATTATTCAATATTTATATACATACATTGTAGTTGAAGGGTGTTTCACTTGTCTTTTAAACCAGAATAATTTGGGAATTATGTTGCTCAAAGCGACCAAACTGTGCAAGACTGGGAGTTGTATACCCCGAATACCCAATTCATGGATATCCAAGGTAGCTGGTGAAATTCATGAGAAGTCCCATTATTCATCATGTCGTTACACTCGCTAATGCACCGAATTCATCATATCGTATGAAACTGCAACCGTAGGTTATTTATTTATAGCCAGCCGCCGCCACCTGATCTGTCCAGTTAGAAGAGGATTCAAGTTGAAACTGGGGAGATGCTGGCCTCTGCTGGTCATTTCGTCCAACTGCTAAAACGTGATGAGATGGGTTTATAATGCGTTCTTTGAGAGGTGGTCAGATCATTGCACAAAGCCAAAATGCGTCGTAGGACCAGAACTGCTCAACCTTTTGCATAAGACGGTATACAGGTTTACAAAAAACAAAACAGCAGTTCACAGTGTAATAAATTTTATTTAAAGTGCATGTAAAACGCATAACGTTAACAATGAATGTGGTAAATGGCTTAGTAATTATTCTAAGCTGCATGTACAGTAGTTATAAGAGGAAAACAATATGTACAATATTATTCTGGTAAGAATATTTATTCTGCATCTGGTAAGATCTAAACAGATTTTATACAAATAAACTTACATATGCAGTTCGTATTAGTTTGTAAAACTGTCTTTAGCAGTGAGTAGCCGCATAAAAAATATTCCACAATCAGACAGCGTTTGTCACCAGGTCATTTTGGGTTGTTTTGCTTACACACTTGACAAACCTACTGCGCTTTGTTCATCTGAATGGGAATAACTGTCTCTTCCGGGAAGCTAGTGGAAGAGGCACCCAGTGGTGCTTCAACCAAGAGAACCTGTGCTGGAGAAAGTGAAGAGCTCATCTGTTGCAGATCAGCCTCCGCTGGTAGCCTGAAACATGAAGACAAATTAAAGGTGAACGTTATTTCCATGATAGACTTGGTACAACAATGTCAGTATTATGCTTCCGTCATACGAAAGTTCGATATCAGTACTTGAATTATTGGCACCAGTGGTAAAGATGTAAAATGCCTGGAGGTTAATTAGATTAATCCAGCGATTTTCAAAGCGGAAGGCACAGCAACGCAAGTAAATGAGGCATGTTTAAGAAACATAATGCATGTCACTTGTAATTATTCCACCATACATGTATCTATATTTTCTTTTGTTCAATAAGAAGTTGCAGTTTTGTATGAATTATAATGTTGAAAATAATTTCCAGTGGAGTGGGGGAATAGAAATAGTTTAAGAACGACTGGATTCATCTGAAGGCTGAAATTGAGAAATTACAGGTAACGTTTTCAAAACACAAAAATATAAACTTAAATCATAACGGGAACATGCAGCAGTCATTTTATTCAGGGGTGACAATTGACAGTGCCATGTTAAAACAATTGTACAGTGTTATTTTCTTAGAGTTACTTCAAGTCAAACTTGCATATTTCTTATAAAATTAAGCTATTTAATCATGTAACCAGACTTTTCTTTAACCTGTATTTACCATGGATGCCAGTAGGTGTGGAGCTGACATTTCAGGCTTACTTGTACTTCCTTGTGAAACTCCTGGAAATGGTCCCATGTTCATTCTGTTTTTCCTCATGTTTACCTTTAAGAATATCAATGTCCATCATAAGGTATTCTAAATATTAAAAGTACAGGTATATTGAATATAGCTTTACAGATAACCCATCTCCAGTTTAAAGCTACATGTATAGTCCTTAAAACTGGGCAAAATCTGGAATTTTAAGAATGAGTAAACATTACCTGTTATCTCCAAGTAGCCTTCTTTGACCTTGATTTCAATCTCATCTGGACAAAACTGACTAACATCTAGAGAGATACTCCAGCTCTTGCTGTCGCATTTGGCGTGAGGAAGTAGATTTGGTTGTCCATCTCTGGTTGAAGAGGAGATCTCTGGGCAAATTGGGGATACCAAGGGAAGAGAGAGAAACCCAGGCCAAGGTGATGTTGATAGGGTTTTCCTGGCAGTGTTTAACCAGCTATTATCATTTGCATCAAGAAAGAAAGGTGCTCCATTGCACTGCTCTAAAAGGCTTGACTTTGGCCAGTCTTGGAGACGATCCCAGCTACCCGAGCGTTTGAAAAGAGGACGAGGCATTTCAGGTCAACCGGATTAAAACTGAAGAACAAAAATTCCAATCTAGATGTAGATCTATAGCAAAAAGTTAATCCAAATTGCCCTTGCAGGCTATCTTTTACCCCAGTATTTTGTTACCAGACCCACTTTTATACTGTGGCTCCCTGTTTGGTGCCAGTCATACGCATTTAGTTATGCAAGACTCAAGCATCAACAAAAGGGTGAGGTAAAGTTTCCACCATGATGCTAAAGTCCGACGTAGAGACAGCAGCACAATCCTCCCCATATTAATAGCTCTGAAGGGCAAATGGCAAATTCTTGGCAGATGACAATAGGTACACTGGTGATGCTTGTGCACACTTTTGCCTCTGTAATCCAGTCACATCTCAGTGTTCCTTCCCTCACCGCAGTAACTGCATGCCTGGAACACTGTGCCCTCAGTTTTCAATCATGGTAAGAATTCAGACCCCTTGTAAACAGTGTTAAGGGTCAAACAAAGGCTGCACACAAGATGGTCAAATGCCATTATGTAATTCACTGCCACATTTAAAATGTTTCACATTCTACATCACTGTTTGGTAAAACAAAGCAGAACTATAGCTCTGTTCTATGCAGTTTCTACTTTGTGCAGTTAAGAATTTCAGAAAAACATTTCAAAATCTACTGTAGATATTTTTTTTTAAAAAGGACAGACCATACACGACTAATAATTTCATGCATTCTTTAATACTAGAGAGAATACAGCCTCTAACATCTTCAAGTAAGTACTTGCAACTATCAACACAGTATGCCAGTGACCTCTTCCTTCTCTCCTCTTTTACATCAGCCCAAAGTCAAACCCCACACTCAATCTAGATTCGCTTCAGGTGACGGTCACGGGCACACTGGGAAATGGAGTCAGTTGATTTAAGAAGACCAGAGATCATACAAAAGTTACAAAGAGACAGGAGAAATATGCTACGAGTTTGGATGGGGAAGTGCAGAATGACAAGAGCAGCTCATGCTGCACATCATTGCTATGCGTTGCCAACGCCAGCTTGTTGGTGCTCCAGATTAAGAAGAAGAACCTGAAATAAAAATGAAGACAATAAATGCACACTGAAATCAAAAGGAGCAATTTCCCCACACATCAACAACTTTGCACTAATTTAATGTAATTTCCATGGCTGGCTGTCAATAATTCCATTTTGCACATCCTGGGTCTGGATTTCACAGTGACAGAAGTTCAACCATTCCTATACAACAAAAAGTGCTACTATAACAGCAACATCTTGTTAAAGTGCTTCGGTCTTCCGGTTTCAACCTCACTTCAGCCAGCAACAACACTGCACATGTCAAAACTGGTTTTATTATTTAAAGCCTCAAAAGGGCTTTGTGTCAGGGGAAGAGATTTACACACCTCAGACGCATGACATGGAAACGTTCAGGCAAATGGATTTCCTCCAAAGGGGTCTCCAAAAGGATCAGCTTTTATATTGTCTTGTGTAGCTGAACCACCCTGTAATAGAAAAGGATACCACCTAACTAAATCTATTAAACAACCTCAGACATCCATCCTTAGAACTGAAGTGATCTTTGATCAAATAAGTTGCAGTGAGTAAATTGCAGGTAGTTCTCATTTCACAAAACCTTTGAATTTAGGGGCAATTCAACTTCAGCGATGGGTTTATCAGAACACATCTCCATTGTAAATCGGGGACTACCTGTATACAAGCTAATATTTCATTAATTCAGACATTTTATTACTCTTGTTGATGTGTGAATCACATTTGCTTGTTTAATCTCTTACTGTAGTTAAAGGTGGTGCTTCTACAGGGTTGCTTCCAAAGATATCATCAAAGAGAGAGGCAGTCGATGCAGGAACTGGGACTGATGAGACAAAAGCTGGATTAGGACTAAACGCATCACCCAAGAGACCTACAGAAGGGCTGGAGATGCTTGAACCCTGAGCTGGGGCAGCAGGCTGAACTGCAGGTTTTGGAGGATCTGGAAGAAAAAGCACATTCAAATGTAGTTTCCCCCATAATTTATTTTAGTCCTGGATCAAATAATATTCTAGGAAATACCAATGGTTTTTGCAGAAAGCTGATTGATATCAAAGTCATCATGGTCAGCTGCTTCCTGGGCTACCCCAACTTTGCTGGAGAAGTACTGTTCAAATGAGCCATTGGTCTTTGGCCCAGATGGGGGACCAGCCACAGGTTTAGCCATCTGGAAATCTTTGAACATGTTCTTCCCAGTCTTCTTCTCCTTGTCTCCAAGAGGGTCCAAAGCAGAGAAGGCACTTTTAATGGGAGGTGACTCTTCTTTTGCAGGGGGACGAGGAGGCACCCGAAGAGGGGCCTCTGAAGACGGCTGACTCATTACTATTCCTCCTGGAGGAGACATCATTGGAGGAAATGGTCCAGCTTGAAATGGGACAGACATGGGACCAGATTGGGGCCAAGCCCCCATGGGTGCGGGTGGTGCTGGTTGGCTCCAGGCTTGGGTGACAACTTGTGGCCCGTAAGGGGAAGGTGTCTGCTGTCCCCACTGAGGTACTGATGGTCCCCCAAATGCATTGAAAGAACTCTGTACTGCACCTTGGACCGGTACCTGGGAAGGAAACCTTGAAGATACTGGCTGAGCAAATGGACTTGTTACAGGAGCTTGGTGAACAGATGGTGGTCCCAGGGATATTGATCCTAAATACAGAAAGAATGTATTGTTCAAACAGAATGTACACTGGTAAAATCAAATACTGAGCTGACAAACCTGTACTGAATAAAATTCATTATAGGAATATGTAATACAAACATCTGTCAAGCTAACAATAATTTTAGGTTCTAGGGCAAGAACCAACCTACTTCCAGTCCCAAAAGTCCCAAATCAGTGTCTGAACCATGAAACATTTGCATGTGGAACTGGAAATTGTGTGAAAATTTTCAAAAGTAACAGAGCCATTATTTACAATTTCAATTGCCAATGCTCAGTTTTAGGATCTCACAGGCTTCAGGAAATACTTAAACAAGGCTTGGGTAGGCTGACAGAACTAAACTGGGCACTAACCTATGGAAGTGGTGGCATTTTGGTTGAACAGATCTGCAGGAATGGAGGAAGTGGGCCATGATGTGGATGGTGCTTCATTCTGAGATGAGGGTGCAAACAGACTGGCCCCAAACATGTCATTTCCAGGAGTCTGTGAAGGCAGCAATTGGATATCACTCACAAGTTTATATATAGACAACAGGCAAATGAGCAGGCAATAATAATTAGGATTATTATAATCTTGACTGGTTAAGGTTAGCATTGTTAGATTATAGACATGAAATGGCAAGCATGGACAGTAAACAGTTTGGATCTCAGTCCAAATGAAATTAATGTAAGAAATGTTTAAAAAAAAAAAAAAAAAAAAAAAAAAAAAAAAAAAAGCCAGTTTGTGTGTAAAGTCATTCCAGTTTCTCTCAGCCTTAATTGTTCAATATTTACAGAGTCTAAGGCTTTAATTTGGTTAAAAACGTCACATTGTCATTCGTATAGATGGTTACTTCTCTCACACTGATATCGTGGGTATTTGATGAGTAGGTGCTTGATTGTAACAGTGGTTTTCTCATAACTGATGTGGGAGAATTGTTAAGCAACGTCTACATCATTACGGACCAGCTGGTTGTAATGACTGGACTGAATTATGTAAGCATTTTAGAGATAGACACCCCTTTCAAGATGTTAGAACTTGAAGACAAACGCTAAGGTCTTCAAACAGCAAAAAGGATTAGTCATGACCAACTGCTGGCATGCAACAAATATTCCCATCATGACTGTTCCCTTCAAAACCCCTCACAAAACAGACACTGTGAAACACCAACCATCACCAACACCTCTGCCCACAACCATTTGTTCACCTCTCTCCTGCGCAAGCGGACACACTTGGAGCTTGGTGGTGGGGGACAGAGTGCCATCACCCCTCCACTTTCCACACCAGGTAGGGTAGCATCATAATAACAGAGGGATGGAGTTTGAAACTTCACAGCATCTCTGAGGTCATTACACAGAGGAGACTGGGACTGAATGCCAGAATCTGTTGCGTTAAACTTGTTGGCTAATGGAGTGGTCTGAGCTGGGGGCTTCATGAAGGGATTGCTAAAACCATTCATGCCCATTAAAGGAAACTTAAGTGGTGCATTCACATTATTCTGTGAGCACTGGGCATCAATACGTCCATTACCAATTTGACTGATGAGACCAGAGTCTGTATTCAGACAGTCCTGCCCAAGTGAGGCTTTCCAGAGGGAGTCAGGAAGAGCTGTGGATAAAAGGGGTGAAACCGAAGACTTAAGCTTGCCATCGAATGGAGCAAAAGGATCACTACCAAATGGATCTGGACTGGGAAATGGGTCCAGTGAGGAAGAGAAAGGGGCATCACTGGGTGTGTTGCAAGGAACAGTGGGATACGAGGTGAAGGGATTGACTTTAAGGTGATTCTGATTGGCATCAAGGATGGTAGCAAGTTCCAGCAACAATCCAGTGTCCAGCTGATCGAGGAGGGGAAAAAGGTAGAATTGGAAAACAAGATGGAGTAGAGAGAAAAACACTGATTAGATCTAAATGTTATAGAAATCAGTTACATAAAAGACAGGCTTTTCCAACAATTCATTTTTGTACTATAGCATAAACTGTATTTACTCAATAAAGAGACTCACTCACTGGTGAAATGGAATGCAAAAGTGGCCAATTAAGTTTGACATCGTTCTGCCCAATTTGGCAAGGACCAATTCTCCTGCCCAACAAGGGCCTCCACACATCCTGCAGCAGCTGACTGCTTATTCGATGGCAGGCAGTGGACTACACTGCAAGAGCAAGCATGCACAGAGGAGTGCACAATGCTCACCCCATCCATCAACCATCTTTACCACCAATTTCCAATGGTGGTCGCTCTAGCAGCCCTCCCTCAGACATGGCCAATTGTGTCAAAGCTCCCCCCAAAATTCCAGTGGCAGGTCAAAGTTACTCCTTGGGCATGAAAATTTACATTTTACGCGCTGTTTTGCAGCTGCAATATCGTTGGAAAAGCTTTTGAAAATGGATGTTTGAGCTCAAAATCGAATTGATGATAAAATTAATATAAAGATCAAAGAGCATGAAGCTGACTGACTGATTATGGACATAGCAATAGAAAAATTAAGTACCCCTATGTGATTTGTCCAATCATCCTGATCACAAAAGGAAGAGAAATTATTTAAGTGCAAGTCACAATTTACACAATATCAAGAAGTGTAGCTGTAAATACTGATTTATGATGTTCGTTACCGAGGGAGAGTTGAGGTCAGGGGGTGTTGACATGTCACCAAAAAGGTTCATCTGCTCCACAGTCTATATACACATAAACATTAACACATTTATAACATTTCTAAATATTTACACAAGGTTATTCACAAAAATAAAAACTATGCAATGGTCGAAAAACCTACTTTGGCAGTTCCCTCTTGACCCTCCAAGCTCAGTAAAGCATCACTGCCGTTCTTTAAACAGAAAGAATTGATAGACTTCAGAAGTCAGAATGTATTGAAACGTAAAATATATCTTTAAAAGACATGCATAACGCTTACCTCAACAACAGTGCTTGTTTCACCCTGTAAGAAAGTGAATCAGTGTATTTAAGGAGAAATTGACCAACTTCATTTTGATAGTTTTTCCAAGTCACCACTAGATGGCAACAACAACAATATTTTGACATCATTTTAACAGATTAACGGTTAACGGATGTGAGAAGAGGCTTTTTAGCTCTGATTTCAGAAGAATGTTTAATCATATCTACACGTCGTTTAGAATGGATAGCGCTCTGCGGCATACCTTAATTTATTATTTAAATTCAAATCCCCACATGAGCAAATAGCGTTTAGCATTAGTCCATAAACGGGCACTGGTGTTCATTGTTGGTCGTGTCTACACAGTACTGATATTTAAGCATACAATGCGGTTTCTGCTTGAGCCTTCCACGTTCAACACCCACTAGTTCACCAATGTACAGTTCATCATCCACAGTTTCCAACACCAGGCAAAATATGCTCGATGTGTGCATACTGCATTCAGACAGCCTAACAGGATCTGTTAATGAAGTCCTGATTCTTAACCAACACATTCGACCCCAATATTAGCATGACCGGTTGTGTAATGTCTCAGTAATATGGATTTCTTAAGTTGATCCAAATTAGTGTCACAGACCGCTACCTCCATCAGCTATGAGGAGATTCTACTTGTTCATATTTGAAAACTCATTGTATTGCAAGTTTGAACACTTGATAGTATTAGAATAATTCATCTGTTACTGATAGCAAATGTAACATTTGCTTATTTAATATCACTTTTAGCATCAATACTATTTAAGGGAGACACGAGGTCACCGATACGCAGGGTTACTTCGAAAAGCACTAGTCCTACATGCTCAGATTGGGCAAATTTATGCTTATATCGGACTGTTTGGAGTAAACCCAAGCAGACACGGGGAGAACATACAAACTCCACACAGCTGCGCCAATCTGGTTTTAGATAGTTAAACAGTATGTCGTCATAAACTTTGGCAGACAGTGTTACCTTCTTTGCAGCCTCCTCTTCTTTCTTCTTTGTATTAAACATCACCAGAAAGAGATCTTTTAGATCTATGACCAATGGCTGTGCCTGAAAGGTGAAGAAAGAAAAATTTACCTTTCTTAGAACTAACGATTAAAATTATTCCTACAAATAATGCACTTGCTTATGGACTATGAACAGGAAGAGACCTGTTGGGCTGTCTTGATGGCAAAGAACTGGTGTTGACCCTCAGCACCACACACATATCCAAATGCCCTGTTATCAGTGATATCACGAGCGATGAAGGAGATCTTGTTAACCGGATGCTCATGCTCAATCACCTGGAGTAGGACAGAGAAATTTGCAAAAGGGTCTGGTTCATAAGAATTTGGGCAAAATAGCATCAAGATGTTAGGATGTGATGGAGGGAGTCATATTGTATTTCTTACACCAGTCTTCTCATCAACGATTTTAATCCCATCCACCGAAATGGTCACCCAGATTCTTTGCTTGTGTTTGCCTTGAGAACGAGCAGCTACTGCCATGCCCTACACACAATCAGAACCCAGAACATCATGAATGCCAACTACTCTTACGACCAAGATTCATCTCTGTATGTGGAGGTCAAATATTCCGAAATCATCCATTTACCCATGTTTAAAAACATTATACCTTTAGTTTCATCATGGAGTCCTGGCTCATTTTGTCCCCTCTGGCTTCAGGCACATCATCGATGCCAATCAGCTTGGCTTTATATCGAACACCATCGCCCTGAAACCTGGCCAGCAGGTATTCATCTGTCTTCTCTGGAGCTGTGGAAGAGATGATGGATAAATTAAAATTTCTAGAGCGAACAAACATGCATCCTGACATCTAGCTGCGCGCTTCTTTCCACAAAGCTACTCCAAAACCCTTAAGTTTTTAGAATTCAACTCTCAGCTGTTTGATATGAACTTTAAAACAAAGGACTACCTTTCTTTTTCTCTCTAGAGAAGAACGTCGATTTGCTCGGGGTTGTGGTTCCAGTGGTTTCAGGTGCCTCAGGGTCAGCAGCAAGCACCACGGACAATGGTGCAGGTTCTACTTCTGTTGACATGTTACAGGTCCACAGGGTGGAGAAAATGCAGGTTGTGCAAGGCTCCTCAGAACAAGGAGACACGTGAAGTTGGGGCATTCAGCAAGCACACATTCTATACACTCGGCCTAAAGGAACAAGGTAAAAAGCAACAATACAGTAAGAAAAAACAAGGAAACTGTAAAACATGAGAAATTAGACAATTTCAGTGTACTCCGATCTGATTTTCCAGGCTTGGTAGACTAGAAGACTCATTTACATAAAATCTAATCCCACGTTTGCAATCAAGGTTCCATAAAGGATGCCAAACTACTAAATAACTCAAAACTAGGGGTGTAACGATACACACTGCTCACGATTAAATTCACAATACTGACTTCACGGGTGGATTTTCCACACAAGTCGAGTTCCAAACAATGCACTTTGTCTTGTATAAGCTTCTCAACTTAAGGGGGAAGAAAAAAAAATAAATAAATAAAAATAAAAATAAATTTAGTTCACTGCAATTAGAAAGAAGTTACTAGAAACAGAAGTTTAAAACGGTAAACAAAATGCTCCATTATGTTTTTACCTCATCTTAAAGAACTGAGTGAAAACATTCCTTTATTTCTAAAGAATAATTCAAAATGGGTACTTGTATAAAAATGTAAACAAAAATAATCTTTAGTCCCCTGCAATTTAAATAAATTACAAATCTCATTGAGAACATGTATGATTGTGCCACTGAATTGCAATTGCATTAGACGGGGTTATAAGTTCTGTCCAGTTATCCAGTTCTGTGTTTGTTACTTCATACGTAAATGTTCCTAGAGTAGGGGTTTGTCAAGACACTACAAAAGGTAGGGTAGATAAAACATTTTAGGTAAAAAAACAATATTGATTATTCAGGTAACAGGAACTTTATTTACATAATTTCCTGTGGAGAAATCCCTACTTTGTTCTTGAATATTAAAACCACTGTCTAGTTTCAGTAATGCCAGCATATATATATATTGGCAAAGGGGCTTTCTGGTTGGTCCTACCCAGGAAAAAAATGTACTGTGAATTTTCATAGTAAAACTATGAATTGCTTGACAGTTTATGTGAACTTTCACAGTTTGACCATGAAGTTCACAGTTATACTATGAATTTTTGATGGTAATTTGGCCACTTCATGGTTCTACTGTGAAATTTCATAGTACAACTGTAAACTTGGTGGACCATGAGTTATTTCACAGTTGTAATATGAATGTGTGGTATTTTGGCCCCTTCATGGTTCTACTGTCAAATTTCGCAGTACATTTTTTCCTGGGTACTGCCGGCATGTCATTTATTAATTGGATGGGGCTTCTCCCCTCTAGAGCAGGTCTCGATCACAGGCACCAGAGTGCATGAATTCTCTGCCTTCTCACAGCCATTTGTTTTAGTGCCAAACACCATTTCCACTGAATAAAACAAAACTGGAGGGTGTAGGTAGATGCAGGAAACCATACAAAACCACCCACTTCTGTTATTTGCATGCTCAGCATTTGTTACAGCAAATTACAGTTTTGGATAGGATTATAATTTACTTCCATCTCAGAGCAAAAGGCTACCTTGTTGGCATACTATAGCTACATAAACATGGTTTAAAATGGGTGTTCCTATCAGTTTTATGATCTTTTGAATATCTACAGGTGCAATATAATTAATTAATTAAATCCAAATTTCTTCCAAACAACATTTGACTCTGCATTCTGAATAATCGGCATTTGATAAAGATTTGCTTCGTTTTTCATCCTTGGCAAGTTGGTCAAACAAGGGCATTGGATAACATTGCAGGATTAAAATTCCTCATACTTTTGCATAACATTAGTTCAAATAAATCAATCACTCCTGTTACAGACTGTTCTGGAGTAATGTAACCCCATTAGCAAACTACCTTGTGGAGGAGTAAAAAGTGGAAAAATATCCATGAGAATCAGCACAAAATGATTTCCTGTTTTTTCAGCAAAGAAAAAAAAAAAAAAAAAAGAATGCAGTTCCTGCTGCTCCAGATTCAAAGAAGAGCAAAATAAAGCTGTGTTGAAGCTTTAATGGTCATCCCTTTCACCTTCCTTTAACCCCATTACAGGGATGAAGATCACATCAGCCTGCCACAGCAGTTCAGCACCAGTATGCATAGTAGTGATGTGTCAGTCGTGACCAATCCGGCTCTAAGAGATGAACGACAGGGGCCGGTTCTGGATTGTGAGCCGGTTTATATATTTTTTTAATTTATTGTACATTCCGAAACATTGCTGCTTATTGCACTTGTTAGATGCTAAACTACATTTCGTTGCGTTGTACTTGTACACGTGTAATGACAAGAAAGACGACAAAGTTGAATCATTCATATATATATATATATATATATATATATATATTTATTATGATATGATATTATATATATTATATATATATATATATATATATATGATTCAACTTTGTAAAAAGATATTTTATTTTATTTATATATATATATATATAAAAATAATTCAACTTTGTAAAAAGATATTTTATTTTATTTATATATATCTATATATCTATATCTATATCTATATCTATATATATATATATATATATATAAATAAATAAATAAAATATCTTTTCTAACAGGTCAGATCATAACAGAAAGGAGGAGCAGGATCAACCCCTCAAAGATGAGATCCTTGGGGTTTTTTTTATGCCAATCTTCATTAAAAACTGTAACCTGGATGTTGCTTTTTCTTTTTTTGCACATTTTTATTTATATTTTGTTGAGTGATGTTTGGTTGATGTCTTGTTTCCCCTGTATATAGTTGCAAATTTACAAATAATACACATAATCAGAGACCTGAGATCAGATAGGACCTGTAATTGAGATGGGTCTTTGTTTTTGTATTTTATTTTACTGTGTTCCATTGAGTATATAAATAAAAACCATTATGGATATTGTGTTTTTACATTAGTAATTCATTTTACACATAATTTGGTAATAAATTAAGCTACAAAACATCTAAAGAGCCACTTGGGAGCTGAAAGAGCCGGCTCTTTAGTGAGCCGAGCCAAAAGAACCGGCTCTATGAAAAGAGCCGAAATTCCCCTCACTAATGCATAGGCTCCCTTTCCTTAGAGGTATTAAAATAAATCGTGACCACTAGGTGTCGCTTTAGAGTACAACCAAGTAGGTACAGGTTACTCGTTTCCCAAAGGAGCACGTGATAAAGTAAAAAAAATAAAATATGGACAAACTTGGATTCCGTTTAAATAAGGGTGTGCAAGCGCAAAAAAAAAGTTTCTTGACCAAATAAAGGTAAACAAAACAGCTTCAAAAAAAATGCTGACAGAAAAATAGAGAAATGACAACACCCAATCAGTAGTTTAATACTACGAACATTGACCTTAAACAAACACTACCTTTCAACACTTCAATTCAATAGACATCAGCTCTTCTGGATGCATCAAACCTCTAGACCAGTTACTGATTATTACTTACAATAACAAGTAGCTGAATAGACACTGATGTTTTAATACTAACTGTTTTAATACTCTAACTTTACACATTGTTTATCTGGTTAAATATTTAAATGCTAAAATAAAACCTAAAAGCTGTGATGCAAGGGGTGCCATGTAGAAATGGTATTATGATACATTAGTCAAATCACATTCTACAGCCACCATAAAAATGCTACAGTTAAAAACCATTTAGGATTAATCCACCCTGAAAGAATAAGTCAGGTCAGCCTCAGCACAAAGAGGCTTAGAACTGCACATCAAGTGCTGTCCCAAACTCTAGACCGATTGTGCCATCATACAAAAGGCAATGAAAATGCAACAGAAACCAGTTTGAGAACTTAAATGTTTAAGAAATGCCTACCTTTAGATGATTTGCTTGGCTGCTCAGACACTGCTAAAAAAATTCCAAAGACAGGCAGAGATCAAAGTTTACCTAATTCAATCCAGCTAACCTCTGCTTTAAAATTGTCACCCACATCAGCATACGACAATCAATTGGTATTTTGAGCCACTTGCACCTTCCAACCAAATCTTGAATGAAATTCCTATGAAATGACTCAGGACCAGTCTGATAACGGACCCAAAGAGAAAATGCTGAGAATGGACTAGCAGGTGAACTTGTACACAGGTCCCTATCCATGCAACAGCATGGACACAGATCACCCAAACCTCGTGATGTTCATGAACTGCGGTTTTATCTTTAACTCGAGCTTCTGTTTGATCACATGAATACCATCCATCTTCAGCAGCAAGTGTCATAACACCTAGGAAATGACTTTAACATTAATGACATGAGGAAATGGCAGCTCTATATAATCGTAAATTGTTTACAGTTTGGTCTTCATTTAGAGGGCATTGCCATAGAAGCGTTCAGACATTTTTGCATAGTGCTTTGCGATATGAGAAGATCACTTGGTCGCATCTCTTACTGCGCTCCTGAAACAGTATAGCCCATCAAGCACTTTAGTCCAAACAGGCCTTCTATTATGCACTAATAATCACAACTCAAGCAGTGCAAGAAGCTCCAATACAATCACACCAAAGATTATTCCATTACTGTTTTTTACTAATTACCACTGATTGGTGCATACAGTACTGTGCAAAGGTCTTAGGCCACCATTAGATTTGTTGTTGTAGCATTGGGATAATGGCCATATGTCATTATTTGTGATTTCAGTCCATAGTACCCATTTGTGTCACCGATCTTCATTCCAATCGGTTAGCTTTAGCATATCTTGGCCTTCTCACTGAAAGACCATTCCTGATCCAGCTTCTTCAGAGTGTACAAAAATCACCTTGCCATCCCATTGAAGCTGCCAGATGCTGCTGTTGCTCAAGTGTAAGGGGAAGTCACACTAAATACTTGCCACTGTAGCCAATCGAAGCATTTTCTGACTTATTCAGGCAGGAACAACCATAGACAGGGCCAAGCCATCATAGGGCACATGCACACACTATGGGCAACTTTTTAATAGACACCAATTAACCTAATAGTCATGTCTTTGGACTGTGAGAAGAAACCAGAATACCAGGAGTAAACCCACACAGACACGGGGAGGACGCCACACAGAAAGGACAACCTGGGATTGAACCCGCGAGGCGACAGTGCAACCCACTGAACCACCGTGCCACCCTATGGTCATCATACCACTGCTAAAACAATACCATATCTAAGCTAATGGTGGCCTAAGACATACGCACAGTTCTGTAAAAATAATGATTGTTGATGTGCCATACAATGCATCAAAAGTTTCATTGCACCCTACCACTAACCTGTGCAATATACAAAGTCTTTAACTGTCAAAACGTAACAAAAACACTGATAATTTGGACACAACTGTATATTGCACAAAGCGGTCCAGAAAATTAAATGAATCCAAGCACCGTGTGTAAACATAATTAAGGCATCCAAGAGTTCAACCTGTGTTAGGCTGAATAAGTCACTGAAAAACTCCAGTTAAACTGACTGTAGTGCCATACTACTGCACTGTGTATTATACTGTATATTGCTCTGCGTGTCCTAAAGTGTTAAAGGGCCACATGTACCGCACGGTCCCATAAACCTTCCAGTCCACTTTATACATTAAACGGATGAGGGGTAATAAAATCCACTTGACTTATCCAAGTAAAGAAATGTCTGGAGAATCTCATGCCTCCTGTTTGGCTTGGCACATCACTCTGGCTGTTCAGTAACTAAGCTGTGTACCAGTTAAGTTGCACTAAATTGCAGGAGTCAGCAACAACTAAAGGAGCTCATAAAACAATCCCACAACTCTGCATCAGCACTATAACCAGAAGATCCACCTCAGACAGTTACATGTTAACAGACTTGTCCACACTGAAAATGCTGCTACAGTCATTACTACCTTTTAAATGTGTCTGACGTGATCATAAAGTAAAGGTGATGCTGGATGACTAGGCAAACATTCCTTATAAGATTATACACTGTCCAGCCAAAAAAAAGTCACCACCTGGATTTAACTAAGCAAATAGTTACAAAGTTCAAATAAAAAGTCTCCCATCGGATAATTCCTGCATTGGTGATTATGCTTCAGCTGGCAACAAGCAATTTAACCCTAACTGATGCAGTGAGTAGCTTCTCATTTGTTAAACAACCATGTCAAAAGACATCCTGTGGTTGTGGAAAAGATGTTCATCTGTTCCAGAAGGGTCACATTGTGAAAGAGTGGTTCAGGGAGCATGAGAATTTCACAGATTGACCACCACAGAGTCCAGACCTGAACCCCATTGAGAATCTTTGGGATGTGCTGGAGGAGATCTTGTGCAGTGGCCCAGATCTCCCATGATCAATACAAGACTTTGGGGGGGGAAAATGAATGCAACTCTGGACAGAACTGCTTCTGCAATGTCTCAATATTTATTTCTATCCACAGTTGCATTCATTTTTTCTTCTCCAGCACATCCCAAAGATTCTCAATGGGGTTCAGCTCTGGTGGCCAATCGGTGTGAGAAAATGGCTCGTGTTCCCTGAACCACTCTTTCATAATCTGACCCTTCTGAAACAGATGGACATCTTTTCCACGACCACAGGATGCATCTACTGACATGGTTGTTTAACAAATGAGAAGCTACTCACTGCATCAGTTCGAGTTAAAGAACTTGCTGCCAGCTGAAACAATCACCAATACAGGAATTATCCGATGGGAAGCTCTAACTATTTTCTTAGTTAAATCCAGGTGGTGACTTTGGCTGGGCAGTGTATTTTAGGGGTTTGATATTACTGAGATTAGTCCTGATCTCAATTTTGTGTTAGCCAAGTGGATACCGAAGCCTAGTTTAAATAGCTATTACACCGTGCTACAATTAGCCAACTCAAAAACCAGAATTAATTTTACAACCAAGTTCAAAAAGGTGTCTTCGCCCAAATGCAGAGTCTCCAGTGACTGCTGAGTTTACTTATGCATTTTCAATTAAATCAGCAGTACTCAAACTAATTCTGCAGTGACCCCCTTTTGTAGATGGGAATATCTACACGCCCCCTGAGGTCTGATTCATGCATGTACATTGTTTCCAAAGTCCAGTGCTGTGACCCACCCCCAGCAATTACTCCATACACCCCCCCCCCCCCAACTTTGAGAAACAACGACTTCAACGCAGCATTTTTATAGTATAAAGTATAAAAAAAGAAAAAGGTTGTCAATTAAAAAACAAACATAATGAAAGATGAGTTTTGTAATATTTAATGTGGTTCATTTATAAATACAGGTATGCACCATTTAATGATCACATTATGTTCTGTGAAGCAGGTTGCTGATCGAGAGTTGTTCACTGGACATTACCATAGTCAAAGTCTTTTTATGGTACTGTAATAAAGGGCATTTTCACAAGAACACTGCATGCAAAATCCGTCAGAGATATAGCTGAAAACACGAGTTGAACGCTACCATCCACACATCTGAAGCCTAATCCGTTCTACATGTCACTCCCCTCAGGAAATACACCATGCAGCTTCAATTACAAGCACACAATGATCATATTCACTGTAGAACCAAAATATGAACTCACATGGAAGATAAGCATGTGTCACTGGCTGCACACAACCAAGAGGGAATGAGTCTACTTCAAGAAACACTCACTTCCAGAACAGGCAATGCAGTATCACCTTTTAAACACTTTAAAACCTTTAAGTAGGCAAATCCAGCATAGTGCTACTAGTAGAAAGTCACAGCAGTCAAATGATCAGTGTTCAGGACTTGTAGGTATATGCAAGAAAACCCAGCACAGTGCTTGTAGCGTTAAGCAGAGTTCTTTTTAAGCAGGGAATCTTTTAAATTTCCCATCTCTGCTTGTGATCGTGTCCTAAAATTGCCTGTGCAAAACACTATAACGTAGTTCCTATTTATGCACGTAGTTAATGCAAAGTAAATCAATATTCATGAAAATTACATTTCAAAATTGTAAACAAAACATGACACTTATGGTAGTTAAAACACATTCTAAACCATGTTTAATTTGACCAGCTGTTTACACCACAACATTGAGCTAAGACATTTCCTTTCCTAATTTGTTATAATTGTTAGCAGCACAGTCATTAAAGCGAGTGGACATTGATTGGGTGGACAGTAAACAATGCTTACCTGTCCCACGTCATGTTCACATACCTACTACTACTACGTTACTGCTTATTTGTACTGCAAAGTGATATAAAGGGACTGTGGTAGCCTAGCAGTTAAGGGTTAGCAGAAGGGTTCAAATCCAATCTCTGCCAAGTTGCCACTTGAGTCCTTGAGCAAGACCCTTAACCTACAATTGCTTGCAAGACTGTATCAATTGTAAGTCGCTCTGAATAAGGGCGTCTGCTAAATGCTGTAAATATAATCTAAAACAGACATCCGAAGACCACGGAGCCAAGGGAACACGATGATCTATTAAAACTACCGCAAAATTCTAAATGCTCACCTGTCCTTAAAGGGTGTAAAAGTAACCAAGACACAAAGGTAAATTAGTGTATTGGAGTTAAAGAATGACCAAAAGTAGGTGTGCTGTACACTTTGTATTCTGAGATGTGTTTGTGTTCGCTGTACAGCAGAAATGCACTACTTGTAGCAATGCATTGCACCAACCAGTGAAAATGACTGCTCACTGAGAATTTGGACAGTACTACAAAATGGAGACAACCCTAAAGAGTGCAATATTCACAGAACAGGGAACCATTTCAGACAACTCCAGCTTCAACTCCATCGTAGCATAGAGCAGTTTTGTCCAAAATATTATATTTTAGTCATTTAGCAGACACCCGACTTGCAGCTGATACAACCTTACAATCCAAGCAATTGTGGGTTAAGAGTCTTTGTCAGAGACCCAACACTAGTAGCTTGGCAGAGGTGGGATTTGAACCCTGGACTTCCTGCTGCTGCATACTGGCATCCCTTTACACTTCTTCTTGCAGTACCGCATTTGACCGAAGGATTCCGTATGGATTCCTATGCGAGGCGCTGTAGAGCAGCAAGAGTCCCTGCCCTTAGTACTGTTCCGTGCTCTAAAAGCTTACCAAACCATGGTTTGTTTCCATCTGCATCAGCTGCATTACAAATGCGGTTTATCACTGAATTTTATCTCTACAAACAGTATTTTTTACATAACTCCTATGTAATATGAAGAAGCAATATATGTATTGGGAGCAGTAAAATAACAAAACCTAATATCACCAAGAAACCAAACTTTATTAAATCCAGTGCAGGTGTCCAGATTGCTGTGAAGGTATTTTCCGCACTGTAAGGCATATCAAATATTGTTACCCTCATTCACACGACAACAAAAAAAAAAAAAACTTAAAAAAAATAAAAAAAACCAAACAAAAAAAGGACGTTACTTCAAATAGATCACATAGCTAAGCTAGTCAGAGAATTAGCATATTTAAATGATATGGATTAATTAGCTACAAAGCACATTTTTAATGTTTAAACTTTATAGCTCAATTAATATCAATCAATAAAACTGAATCACATTGCTTCTTTCACATTGCGATTTTTCCCCCTCTACATTTTAAGATCCTTAATACGCTTTTCTAACATTGTGGAAGGTTCTAGTACATTAAGCGTTTTCGAAAACGGGAAAAGGCCGACTAAAATAAAACAAGGTGAAACAAGAGTTATATTTAAATACTGAAAACAACTAGCAAATATCACATTTAGAAACAATTAAGAGCCATTAAGCTACATTTCACTTAGCAATTAAATGCCTCTTAAAGTCAGAAATAATATTGCGCATGCGCTCTAACCCACGCACACCTTTACACGACTTTAAAGCCTTTCTAATTAAATCCTGTCGGCAATGCAAAGTGCTAGTCTTGAAATAAAATGCAAATACAGAACACGTTATACAACAAACACACGGACAAAAACAACCTGTTAAAGCCTTAAGCCAGAAAATAATATAAGAGAGGCAATTTGAATACACTGGGTTTGTTTAGCATTTACCTGTTGAGCTTATGAGCTGTAGTCCATATCCAACAGAACCAATGGACAATGGATGACTAGCTGCTACACAGAGCCTGATGGACTGTGTGCTGGGTTTGAGGGTTAAAACCCCAAATAACGAGCCTCCGCAGTTCAAGACGCCTTGTCTAACTGACCCAAACCACAATGAGCCCCAAAAGCGCAGATTTGAATACTATGGCGCCTCCCACAGGTGGTTGAATGAAGGGTTGCCAGAGTACGACAGGTGATTTCAATTAATAAGTAGTTGTACAATACACGTTCCGTAATGTTGGCTTTTGTATATATTTGCCCACCCATCACCCATCTCCTCCAGTGGAAACAGATCGCCACAGGACCATCACTAACCATATTGGTTGATGGATCATTGTCAGCAGGGCAGTTATAGCCTATTGATAAAATAATGCTACAGGTGTAGACTTACAGGGGTTTTATTATTACCAGTTTTATTATGCTCACCTACAGTGAGGGTGCACAAGAAATCTGTATTATTAACACAACATTGTATAACCTTTCTTTATTAGATTCATTGTCTTTTTCATTCTTGCTGCGTGAAAAAAACTTTCTCTTCCGTTATCTGTGTATCTAGCTATCCTTTCCATCCTTCCTTCCTGTTCATTTTCTGCTGATATGCTGACCATGCTTCCCAGTCATCAGTCCTGGAAGGGCTCAGGAAATGCGAGGAAAGGTATAGAGAGAATTGGCCGTGGTTAAGATGAAAATGTTTAAACATTTACAGATTTAAATTATTTGAAGAAATTGCGTTATGTAGAGTCTCTCTTTGTTATCACATAGCAGAAGTCATTTTTATTTAAACAGGGATATACTGAGTATGGTTGAGCTGATGTGTGATATTTCGGCAGACTAATATTTTACAATAGTAAGCACTGTAAGTGGAATTAATCCAATTTATTTTCTGCATCTGTGTATCTAAATATTATGTTTCTGTACAGTCACAGAGGAAAAAAACATTTTTTTTGGTAACGTCTGAATTCCCCTGTTCTGATTAATTCCAGTATGGCTTGGTGAGCACAGGTTTTTTTTTTATAAATTATAAAATATTTGTCCTGCCTCTTGCAACACTATGTAGCGCAGATGCACAAACTGTCTTGGGGAATATCAGTGAGTCACAGTTTCAGAGCTCACATATGTCGATGGTGAAATCAATGATCCTAGAGTTTAGAGCAACATATGAAGTCCACACATACAAATACAATTTCCATTTCAAATAATTTCCCTCTGTTAAAACATATAGCCAAGGGTTTTAAACTAAACTCAGAGACCATTCCCCAATATGCGAAAAACAGGAAGCGTCTAGTCAGCTGGTACAGAGCGTGCTGTGTCCCCTCAGGTTTCCTGAGAGAGCTGAGGGGAAGTAGCTGTAGAAAAATGCTGAAAACTGGTGTGCTCAGCACATGGCACTTGTATAAATGACAGGATCTCTATCTGTTCGTAGGCCTCTGCTGGAGTAGACCAGTCCTCTTCTTTGACCCCACTCTTAAGCTGTGTCAGAGATGTATTGTTCAGCTGAGTGCTGCTGACCTTGCAGAAATGAAGTAAGATCAACAGTTTGAAGGAGAAGAAAAAGACTACTAGAAGTATTTGAAATATAAGCCAGTTCATTATAATCTTCATAATTTTTTACATAATTCAGCCAAAAAGTCTTACCTGGCTAGCATCCAATGGAAGCAGAAAGCATGTCAGCAATTCTGACTGCTCATCATTTCCATCAGACACTTTAGCACTATCCTGCTTCCATAAGGGGCCCCAGAGCCTATCCCAGTGGCTGCAAGGGAAACACAACATGAATCGGTCACCAGACTATTTCATGGACCGTTTACACCCAGGGCAAACTGGCATACATAACCACCGACTGGTATGCTGGTATGCTCAAACTCCACAACTATGTTTGTGCCATTACACATTTTTGTTGTGTATGGTTTCTTTTGATTTCAATTTCTCTTGTAACTGTCTGATATGCCATTGTGACAGACTTTGTCAACTTGAAATCAGCTTCACTGTGTCCAGTAGTTCAGACGAGCTAGTTTTTTCCACGGCTGTACAAGTGGGAATGAAAGATTTGCTCAAGCGACTGTTTTCTAAAAGTTGTAGTTCCGACAAAAGAGAGCCACTTTTGTCTGCCTTAGGATATTCCCTGCAAACTTTGCAAAACATTTCAGGTCGAAATCAACTCATGAAAACTGACTTTTCCCTGAGGGAATGAACCTGCGATTTCACATTGCTTCAGCTCTTCCTGCACGTCTTCCTGTTGGTGCATTTTGGCAATCGTTATTGTTGACAAAACAAATGACCTTTACAGTGGAATTATTGCAAGTGACATACTTGTATCTTAAAGTTAAAGTGTTGCTATACATTGGGGCCGACACTGTGGTGACTCGGGTTCATCACACAGGCATGAGTGGCTGTGTCTGAGGGAGAGGGGTGTAGACAGGGGATGTTATCCCCTAGCACTGCAAAACAAAAAAACTTGTTTTATTTCCTATGTAATCATAAAACCTTAATATAATGGCAAGACCAGGCCAATAATAATAATACCTGACTTAAAAAGGGCGCAATCAAACAAACAAATGAGAGCAAGCACACACACACACACACACAAACACGCTTGGTGAGATTGGCCAACTGAAAGCAAAATGATTTTTGGACTTTTGTGTGTTTGATAGATTTTCTTTTCTCTACAATCAATGTTTGGTTTAGCTTTTCCCAAAAATCACATTGGCTGCTAAATAGGATGGAAGACGAGTCTCAGGAAACAAACTGTTTCACAAAAAATGTATATAGATAAATATCATTTACTATACTGATATAGTAATACCCATTTGTATATTATACCTATTTTTCACAGTATTATAAAACATTTTTGACTCATTATTTCCTACTGTGGTGCTTCAAAGTTGGTGAACCCTTTAGAAGGGTTCTACATTTGTGCATAAATATGACCTAAACTGATTTTTTTTTTCAGATTTTTCATGCTAATTCTTTGTCACTCTGAATCATTCAAATGAATCTTAGGTACTACGTAACGTAAAATGTCCTCTTACACCTCATGCTGTAATCTTTCTGTGCTTTTAAGAGAGCTGTATTACATGCTTGTTTATTCACAACATATATTGATGAGGGAAATCCTGAAATGAAGCAATAATCTGAAACAATTTCTTCCTTTACGTATAATTCCAGCATGTCTAATCAGTGCAAACATGCCGGACATTTGATGTTGTAACCCGGGTGAATTATTAACGCTGGGTCCAATGCCCTGATGTACTAAAACCCCAAAACACATATAAACAGACTCTGGTGAACCAGTCCTGACAACAGTCTCACGATGAGGATGTTAGCGGCTCTGTTTACCGTCTGCTTCCTGCAGCAAGCTGTCGGAATGAGTGTGGGAGGTTTCAGGTATGTATGCCTTATAGCACTTACAAACAGCTCCACATCAAATCAAATCAAATATGTATTATATATACAGTACACTGTCCGTTCGGTATGGCAGCATTTTGCTAGCCCACCACCGCGTTGACCAGAGTCTGAGTACTGGTGGTGCCTTTCAGGTCAGGCAACAAGCAGGCACGATTAGCCGTGTCTGAGAAAGGAGTGTTGTCAGTGGGACTAACCTCTGACAAATATCAACACAACTTTTACCAGGAATGAAAAAAAAGTGGGAAAAATACAAGTCTATAGGAAAACCTGCATTGTGGTACCATGCTGGATTTTAAAAAGCTTGACCACAAGGGCTATGGCCTCAGTACCCACCCCAAAAGCCTTCAAGGGGTGTGAAATAGGATAACACTCATGCTTTACAGGAGGTATAAATGAATTTTAGTTTGCATTGTAAGCTAAACTCTTAATATTCCGACCTCAAGGCAAGAGCCAAGGAGAGAGGTGAGGGAGGTCAACGCACCACCACCCATAGATTGTAAGATGAGTACGTGGTCCGAGTGGAAGCCCTGTGACCCCTGCACTAAAACCATGGTAAATGAACACGAGACATTATGCTGAAAGGCTGCCATATGCTTGTTGCAGCGCTTAAAAATGAAACTTTGAAATTTTTTCCAACACTGAATCTCACAACACATATTTAACTGTTCATTATGGGTATCGCTCAATCTCAGGCAAATTTAATTTATACATGGTTTCTCCTGTTACTGTTTATATGAGCAACAGGACTGAGTTTTCAGCACCGAATTAGCAAATGCATAAAATGTAACCACATGGCATCCATACTAATGAACACATTAGGACACTGAGAACATTCTAATGACTTACCAAAATGTGTATTTTGTACCATAAGCAGGTAGCATCTAAAAATAATCTAGGTAACAGGATAGTAAGAAACCTATTTCTGTGTATTTTAAAGTAGATATTGTGGATGTCTTAGACATAGATGGGACATGGAGGGATTCCTTTTATTTCATTGTAAAGTGTAATGTTCCAAGTGTTTTAGATAGTTTTATTAATGTTTGAAATTATACACCTCAAATTTGCAGTTGCATCACTGTGCAGGACACTGCCTTTTTTTTACTACAATTCATTATTTATACAGCTAATGTCCTGGGGACAGAAATAGCACCCAAATATGTTATTGCTCTGCAGCCTCGGTCTGTAAACAAAGTCCAGCCTGTGTTAATCTCATTGACACACTTAAAATACACACGTTAACAATATTGTGCCTAAACTAAAAACACACAATGTCAATGTCTTCAGTAAACTTTTATTACAGTCCACTCCGGTGGGTTTTCTAATTTTTTTTAAGCTCTGGCTCACATATTTTTCCTCTATGACTGTCGAGCAATAATCATTGTGTCCAGTAAAGGCCTTTTTGTACGGGTTAAGGTTAGCCTAATGTGTTTGTCTGTTACTATGGCTTTGATGAAGATACTGAAGTCACTGGAAATAGTTGACAAAATTCTAACTTAGACCTGAACGTTTCTGTTCGTTTTTCCATGTGTGATGTAGCATCGGTCCAGGGGCATCTTGTGGTTTGGGCAGTTTGGTGGACAAAAATGCATAGAGCCCATCGGAGAAAAAAAAGTCTGCAGACCAGCAACTCAATGCACTCAGGATCCACCACCAGTTTGCTCAGAAACTGAATTCCAGTGTGATTCAGGTCAGTCAAGGCAAAAACAGATTATCAGGTCTGGAACCTTCCCTGGAATTCACGGGGTGCAGGCAGGAGTGCACTCTGGACAGTTCACCAGTCCATCATGTAGGGCTTAGAAGGGGTTGCTGTTGCAGTGTGGGAGACGCTCTCCATCCTGCCTCCCCTCCTTCAGACGTCTCTGTTTGTGCAGTGGTGGGCTGGTGAAATGCTGCTGCATCATCGGAGTGCCTTAAATCTAAAATATCTGAATGCATACATTTAAAGACATATTGCAAAAAATGTAACATGACAAATGAAATTTGGTGTCTGCAAAGCCTTTTGCAAATGATCCACTATTAAGTCAGGTTAAGTTAAGAGTTAAGAATCTAGTTTTAAATCAATCATTTCAGCATGAACAATGTTCTCAGACCTTTAACCCCAGCATATTTCTTATTCCAGTTTATGCTTTATTATGAGCTAGATATCAGCCTATTTGTATCTTTTAATATTAAACACTGAACTTTAATCAGGGATGTTTTATTCCTTTTCCCTTCTCCCTCCACAGGCTTGTGTATTAAAAAAAGGCTGAAGTGTAACGGGGATAATGACTGCGGTGACTTTTCTGATGAGGCTGAGTGCGACAAGGTTCGCGCTCCATGTGGGAACATACATGTGACTGAGTCAGACATCGGCATGGGTGCTGGATACGGGTCAGAACTACTAACTCTATTAAAAATATACAGAAAATACAACATTAGCCCATACCTGAATAAAAGATATAGAATAAGCAGGATTAAGGGTAGAATAAGGGTTTCCTCCGAGTACTCCGGTTTCCTCCCACAGTCATTAGGTCAGCGGGTGTCCCAGTGGCCGTGCATGTGCCCTGAAATGGACTGAGTGGGTATGAAATTAAATAAAACTAATTAATGCTGCAAATGCAGCATTAACAAGTGAAATAAGCTCTTTGGAATCTCACAGATGGGTGACATGGTGTCTCGGTGAGTAGCACGGTCATCTTCCAGCGAGAAGGTCCTGGGTTCAATCCCCAGGTGGAGTGGTCTGGGTCCTGCCGTGTCCATGTGGGTTTACTCCGGATACACAGTCCCCCAGTCCAAAGACATGCTTTAGGTTAATTGGTGTCACTAAAATGCAATTAGAGTGTGAGTGTATGTGCTCTACGATGGATTGGCACCCTGTCTAGGATTGTTACTGCCTTGCACCCTGTGCCGCCGACTAGGCACGGGTTTTCAGACAACCCTGTCCAGGATCAAGCAGATAAGAAAATGAATGAATGAAATCTCACAGAACTTGGACAACAGTAGGCAATTTTGTCAATATGTGTTATGATGTACGCAATAAACTTTTCAGAAACGGGTAATATTTAAATTTGTACTTGAAGATGTCCTGTTACTATCTATTCATTCAGAAAATCAACAAAATATGTAAACTACCCAAACATAAGTCTGTTCTCAACATGTGTTATCTGCTCTCCTCCGACAGGATTAACATACTAGGCTCTGGGCCTCGCATGAACCCATTTAATAACAAAATTTATAATGGAATGTGTGAGCGCGTCAAGGAGCCGTCAACCCTGAATTACAACAGACTACCCTGGAACGTTGCTGTTCTCAATTATGAGGTGAGACATGTCTGAATGATTCTCCTCGGTGATACGTTCTCCTGGGTCTTCAATATATGGACTTATTGAGTTTCAGAGCTGTATTTTCATTTCTTTGCCTCGTAGTTCTTGCTTTACAATATTGGTTTCAGGGACACAGAAGTTAGCTTTATAGTGTTCAGGGGTGCAACGGTGCATCGCGGTGCAAAAAAAATGGGATGATGTGTGGCGTCGAGTTGTTCTTGTTTATGTTGCCGTCTGATGTAATTGCATTTGAACACCAGGGGGTGCTATCACATGTCATACTCAGAAACACAACCCATTCTCTGTGAGACTCCTAATTTCCTTTAATTGACTAGAGAACTTTTTGTTTACATTTTTATACAAAAGGAGTACACATTATTTAGAATGGTTATTCTTCAGAAATAAAAAGGAATGTTTTCACCCAGTTATTTAAAATATACTGAAGTTGCCATAGAGCATTTTGTTAACAATTTCCAACCCCTGTTTCTAGTCATTTCTTTTAATTGCAGGAGACTAAATAGTTCTTAAAAACTTAAAATAAAATGTGCATTGTTTTGATGAAATGTAAAATTGAAACTCTTCAGAAAATCGCATCATGAACTCAGTATCATGAATTGAATCAAGTTCCTGCACTTCTCATTCAGTATCCAATCAATTAACACGTTTTATTATGAATAGTCTGACGTTAAGATTGCAAGTATGCATTTTCACCTGCTCACTTTACCATGTCCACAAAATGTAGAATTATTATTATTATTGTTATTATTTTGTTTGTTCACATTTAATAATAAGAATGGATGGAATGGATGTTGTTTATATTCAGGTGACTTTATGTGGTGATTCTGATTAAGCTTGAGAGAGGAAGGGAAACAGAATCATTGCCTTCATTTGCTTCTAAAAGTTACACTGCTGTATCTTTACAAAGACAATAATAATAATAATAATAATAATAATAATAATAATATTTTAGGCTATGTATTATTTAATGTTATATTTACAGCCTATATGATGAAATATAATATTACTTCTTACTACATATCATGTATAATGAATGTAAAGTGAATTACAAAGGGGTGTAACTTACTTTCAAAACAACTGTGTCAACCCTAGACATAAGTCATTTCATTTTTCATGTAAAAATGAAATGTTTTATTACTTACCTTTTACTGCTTACCCGGTTATGTTATCCCTAGACTTTAGTGGAGGAGACGACGTCCAGCGAGGTCTACACAGATACGCACAAGGTGATAAACGAAGTCACCCAGGACATAACCACCAAATCAGGCTTAGGATTTAGCTTCAAGTTCACACCTACTGAGTCATCTACTACCTCAAATGTCACGGAACTCGCGAGTGCCTCAGCTGGAACGGACTTTGAGACGGAAAAGAAAAATATGATCAAATCGATCTCAGATAACACCAACACGACGGTAAGATGTGTCTAAAGAACAGTTGTCTGTTAACAGTCTTGTGGGTCAGAAAATTTTAATTCTGGACACAAACTTATGTGCAGAAAAAAAACATTTATAATAACGTTAATAATCCAGGTTAACTTGTACAATATCTTGGGCAAACACGTATTAACGTTGTAACACACGGACATAAACTCGCACCCGCAAGGAGCAAACCAAATACTGTAACCTAAACACTTACTGTGGATTAACTTTAGTACAGTGGTTCAAAGTGGCGGGTGCGGCCCCTAGCGGTGGTGCAGAGCTATTGTGGGGAGCACAGCAAAGCAAATGAATGAGGCATGTTTGAGAGATACATAATGCATTTCACTTGTCACAATTCCAGCATGAAGGTGATTTGTCACTTATTTAGTTTTGTTCATACGAATACATACGAATACATGCGTTAAAAAAATCATTTGGGGGTCAGGAATTGATTAATCATATTTACATGACTTCTTGACTTCTTGAATGATTCCGACTTCGTACAAATCCGTGTTTGGACGGCCTTCTGGAACCAAATAAGTTCCATTGTACAGGTAGTCCCCGTTAACATAAGTACACATTCAGTAGAAACCATAGCTACTCTGATCTGATCCCAAACAAACTACATCACATACCAACACAACGAATACTGTACACAGCTCCAGAGACCTGGACTCCTGTGTGGAGTTTGCTTGGTTTTCTCGTGTCTGCGTGGGTTTCTTCCAGAGTTTCGTATCATATACCAAACGACACGCGTCAACTGTGTCCCAGAGTGAATGTGCGACTGTGCCGGTGAGTGTGCCCGTGTCCTACAAGGGACTGGCGCCCTCTCCTGGCCACGAGAACGTAATTAAGCGTTTGTAGAAAATAGATGAATGCATTTCAAACATTTGAAATACAAAGTAAAACTCTGTCGCCATCTTGTGGTGAATATATGGAATCGCATGTACCACATCAGGTCGTGAACTTTTCTCTGCGACACACTAGATTCTGTGGCATCACACCTAATGTCTGTGACTGCAAAAAATCCATGACCAAATTTTCAAATGTGGCTAAGCGGCATAATCAAACTTTTAAATAATTAAAAGTATGATGGAGTCCATATTCTTTTGGCCATATTTTTGTGTACAATGAAATGGCTCTGGTTCAAGGCACCACGTCAATATCGTTAGTTAGACACCTTGTTCTTTTGCAGGAAAAGTCCTACTTCAGGGTGAAGGGCAAAGTCCAACTAGGCACATACCGGTTGAGGTCGCGAGGCCTGGAGGTGTCTGAGACGTTCTTGGATGATGTGGATGCGCTGCCTCTAAATTATGAGAAGGGACAGTATTTCGGATTTCTGGAGGACTATGGAACTCACTACACCAAGAACGGAAGAGCTGGAGGAGAATACGACCTTGTATATGTACTGAATAAGAAAGTATACGAGCAAAGTCGTAAGCATAAAACCTTCTGTATGCTCAGCTTTATTTGAAGATGCAGCGGAAAGTCTTTTAAAGCAACTTTTCTCAAGAATGTTCCTAATCACTTTGCTAATTCAGTAACAATAACATTAGGTTTCAATTAACGCCTTTAATCAGGTCATGTCCGGTCGAACAGTTAGCTGTTCCATGTATTTTTGTTTTACTTTCATACTTCGTAAATGAACAGGAACATAAAGGTAGCATATTTAGACGTTATGACCATTTGTGCTCTGCTAATAAGTCACATTTTGCCCTTGCAGGTGTGAATGAGAATACACTGAAGAATTGCTTAAAAATCGGAATTAATGCTGATTTCGAGATTACTGGCGGGATTTCAGGGGGCCTAACGCCAGACAAAACTGTACCAAAAGATGAGTGTAAAGAAGATATTATAAAAGGAACAAGTCAGTATATCTCTCGTATTGTTTTGCTTTTATTTGAACTCTTATCCACATTCGTGCTAGAGATTTTGACCACAATTACTCTAGCAGTTAAGAGAAAAACCACAGTATACAAACGAATAAACAGTTCATTTACCAAATTAGTAGGGATTTTAAGATGATTTTTTTTCTTACATTCTTTCAGATTTCTGCATTGACATTTGCAGCAGTAACTGAGTGTGAGCCAATCAGATTTTAAGATTTTGTAGTAATATATCGTATATGTGTTCGACAGATGGCGGCCCAAGTACAACGCTTATTGATAAGGTGATCAGTTCAGTGAAGGGAGGATCCCTCAAATCAGCAGCAGCCATGAAGGCTCAACTCAAAAAAGACGGCATTCTTGACTGGGAACATTATGCGGAGTGGGCGAGGACCCTCGGAGATCTGCCTGCACTCATCCATAGTGATGTAAGCACACAGAACAGCACACACAAAGCGCTAGGGTTGAAGGTTCTATGTCACCAGTCACTCCCAATAGTAGTTTTACAAATAGCCTACAGACACCATTAGTACTGATGGTCTCCAGTCGTATCTTGACTGCTTGGCAAGCAGAGGGATACAGATGTGCCCCTCTAAATTTTGTGGGTGCCCCAGTACTAGTCTAGAAACGCCTCTGATCCATGATAAAAACTAAACAATTTGGGATTAAGAGTACCTGGATTCCTGACAAATCTAAAACAGTTTGGGATGTTAAAAAAAGCATGAATCACTAAAGCAGCTTTTTCGTTTAACAAAATAGAAACAAAACTTTGCAGCAATGATCTCTTTGTAATAAACTCTATCTTGGCAGCCTGAGCCCATCTACAACGCCATTCCCCTGAATTTCCCTGATGCCCAGCCCCGAATAGAGAACCTCAAGAGGGCCCTGCATGACTACATGGCCGAGTACAGCTTGTGTAAGTGCCAGCCCTGCATGAATGGAGGTACTGTGGCCCAGGTGGACGGAGAGTGTGTGTGTCTGTGCCCACTGCACTTCGAAGGCATCGCCTGCCAAACCATCCGCCATGACCTCATGAAAGGTACGTGTGTTCATGTCCATCAGATGTATGCAATATTGTCCACTATCAACACGATAATGATATAATATCGTGATATACCCAGAAATAAATCAAATAGATGAGGCTTTATTTCTTAGGAATTACTTCTACATGTCATTCAAAAGTAGTCTTAATAAAGATGAAATTATAAAGTCAAAACATAAGAATATGTTCAGTAGAAATCTTGCTTTTCTGTGCATGTGCCAGTGTGTATTTTGTCTTAGCATGGTTTCCACAGTGTGCAGAAATCCATCTCATGGAATTTACCGGTCATTCACCAATACCTCCCAGCCCTAACCAACCCATCACAAGGGGTCCATCACAGGGAACACAAACACACACTCACTCTCTCACTGTGGGATACTTTATAGACACCAACTGACCTGAAGCATGTACTTGAAAAGTCGGACCAAACCAACAGACACTGGGAGAACATGCCAGGTAGCAGCCATCCCAGAAACCATAATGGGGATCTCTAGAGCTGAGAGACGACAGAGCCAACCAAAGTGCCACTGTGTCGCCCTATTTGATAAATCACACTAAAAATAACAAAAAACAAAGCTATACATTTCTGATTTACCTTCTCTTTCACTCATTCTAGGAGATCATTCAGTCGATCAGCTGAAGTCATCAGTCGCTGATGCAACGTTATCCCTCACTCTTACCTCTGTGTATCTGTAGATGCAAAGGCACCTGTAGAAGAGCAGGGCAACTGGGGCTGCTGGACTTCCTGGTCCAGCTGCAGTGGAGGCCAACAAACACGTACTCGCTCCTGCAACACTGGCAACCTCAGAGGAGCGATCTGCAAAGGAGACACAGTCAGCGAGGAATACTGCTAATGCTCTCCTCATACGCCCACGCTAATGCACGGTACAGACGCAAACCGACTGCTAATTCACTCTTAACATTTTGTAGCAGGAAAATGCTAAGTACAGTTCTGTTCAAGTTTGTGCATCCTGATGAAATGACATGTTGATTTTCTTATTTGGGGAAAATACAAAAAGCAATAACACACATTCAGGAGGCTCTGGTTTCTGCCAAAGGATCTGTGTAGTTCCTTTCACGATGTTGTTCATATTGGTGTCCAGGTATCTTAAGAGTCAAACTTGTCCAGGCCGCCATCTTGATGACCTGGGTTTAAAGCATGTTCAATTGCAGAAATATGTCATCAAGTTTTTCCCTACAAAGCTTGTACTAAAAGCTTCTTACATAGAAATAAACAAGAAATAAAGTCATTTATCCCAGGGTGCCCAAACTTCTCCAAGACTGGAAATAAAGGCTATTGTTTTTGTAGTGCATTGAATACTGCCTGGTTCTCCAGAAGAAACAAAACTAAAAATGTATGACTGAAAGTTCCTCAATAAAATGCTTTCTTCAGAATACAAGCAGTCAAATGTCCTTCTTTCTTTTCATTACATTTTGGCATTTAGTAGACATGCTTATCCAGAACGACTTACAATTGATAGAATCGTATGATCCAAGCACTTGTGGGTTAAGGGCCTTGCTCAAGGACACAACAGTAGCAACTTGGTGGAGGTGGCATTTGAACCCTGCACCTTCTGGTCCATAGTCATGTAAAATACTAAATGCCTAAATGAAACATAATGTTTCTTTTTTTTATTAAGCATTTAGTCACTTTAGTCAATGTTATAAAAAATAAGCTCAAACAATTTGTCACATTGCGTGTTTAAGGTGGTACCTTCAGGCTCCTGCAGATGGCGTTGCACAAGGATGATTGGGATATAAATATCTGCGGGGTGTATGACAGCATTCACGGTCCACTGCTGAAACTCAGTATCATGCTGGTGCCTTAATATTTTGACATGTAAAGCCTCCTTTAAAACAGATCAACTTTACACACATATTGCATTTAGCCCTTTTGTTTTCTCTCAAAGTACAGCTAAACTTTTGAGCGCTTTGTCCATCTTCTGCTGATGTTCTAGCGGAGCTATCAAAACAAAACTATGTGATGTATTACACGACGCACCAGACTCCTTACAGATATATTTTTGCACTAATTGCGGCTGTGTGTTATAAATATAAAATGCGTTAGCAGAAAACAATAAGTGGAATCAAAACTCGATTTTAACAGGTCCCTTGTTCTTGGAATTTTGGAATTTGAATTCTTAAGGTGTGTTTTTGACTGTTTTTTTGCAAAGTGAGTGACAATGTCAGCTCGCACATAGTTAAAACAACAATTAAATTCTACTACTGACATTTAAATCCCTCCATGGTCTTGCTCCACTTTATCAGTCCATCGTTACCCTCCAACCTTCTCTCTGTCCCTAGGTTCAGGCTTTCCTCCATGGGTGAGGGATTTTTTACTCTGGCAGCTCCCACCCTCTGGAACTCTCTTCCTTCATCTGTTAGGTCTGCTTTAACTGTCCTGGGATTTAAATCTCTTCTAAAAACTTCTCTTTTCCTCTTCTATTATTGTTTGATGTGTCTGCTTGTCTTGAACTGTGTGCCTCTTATGTTGTGTAAATTATATTTGATTTATGTTATACTTGGGTTTTGTGAAAGGTGCTAAATAAATTAAACTTATTATTATTATTACTGACTAGAGGAACCAGCTGTTGCTTACCATCTACCAGATCACATTTGGAATAAAGTTGCAACGAGATTATTTACTATTATTATTCATTATGTGATTTGTGAGTGGTTATAAGGTTTTGGCTCATCTGCAAACACAAGTCATAGGTTTTTCTTTATGGTCTTTTTTTGTAATCGCTGCAGCAACCTCAAATCTTACACATCGAAATGCATAGTGCACTTGGCCTTCACACAGCTACGATTGTGTATTTGTGTAAAATAACACAAAAAGCCTTAAATCAGGCTTTGACTTTGGCATATCTGTCATCGCTCTTTCTGTGGCTAAAGCTGAAGAGTTTAAACACATCAACACGAGCAAAGCCGAACAGCAAACAGCCTTTGTATAAGGGGTAAATTTGCCTTTGAGCACTTTGTTTGCACTCAAATGTTAGATCTACATTGTGTGACCAAAGCTTTACTAAACACACACACACACACACACACACACACACACACCACTGCAATGAAGGGTGCTAAGGACGCATGAAAATAGTGATATCTCAATATAAGTATGCACATGTTTGATTAAACAAATGCAAATATAATTGGGAACGAGAACAGAAAAAGTCATCCAATGTGGCATAACTAGCAGTTTTTTGGAATTTCAGCTGTTTAATTTGTAGTTTGATAAGTCGTTTTGGGCTGAGAGCTTCATGTATGCAATTCCACATTCTTAAATCCATTTAGAGTTACTAAACCAAGACCTACGTGTATGCAATGTTTGGGAGCTGGATGGTAATCTACCTCACTTTCCAACCTATCTGGGTTGGTTTCCAGCAAGCTAGTTAACTAGAACCCTACAAACAGTGAAATGCAAATGCATAGTGAAATAATTTATAATCGGTTGAGGAGTAGTACATAAAGTCTCATGCTTGCTTGCTTTGTTTAGTGCAGAAAGGACTTCTTCTCAACAGACGTCTGTACCGCAAAAGCACTTAACGGTTTTCAATTTTTGTGGCTACAACAAACAAGTGTACTGCTGCTTAAAAAAGAAAAGAAAATAGCAATGGATGTCTACAGAGGTAGACAGCTCCCTTTTCGACTCTCGCGGGCCCCTAGAGGTCAGGTTAATAGAGTAGCACTCCCAGGATCCCATTGAGCTCCTGAGAAGCTCCATTCAGCTTCAATAAGCCTCTAGCTTTGGAGCATCAGCTTATGGTAATGGGTTTGGACTGACATGCCCTTCTTCCAAGCCCCACCTCCTCTTCACACCATAAGGGCCATGTCATGGATGAATGAACTCCTTTTCTCAGGAAGAGTTTAAATTAATAATTCAATCAGCATGAATTTTAAAGATATATAAAATATTTCTTACTGAAAATGCTTGGATAGCCTTGAATGGGATTCCTCACCTTCTGATAGGAACAAACTTAAATATCACTGAGTTTATGGACTCCAAAGGAAAATCTGTAATGGAGGCCTGAAAGGGGTCTCCCAAAAACCACAGGGGTGCAACATATTTGTTAAATCTGTCACATAGGCACACACAAGTCTAAAGCCTTTCAACAGTGGTGTGTTATGAGGACATATCATTCCACAATGCTCTAAACATGGACTGGGTCACACTCATATAATAAAAAAAAGTTCCTAAAAGAGGGAAAAAGGAAGGGGGAGGGGTGGTGTCACCAAAGCATCTCAGTCCAGTCAGACCCCCCTTAACATCTCTCTGGTCACGGCAGCCACTGAAATCTTCTAAGAGCTGTCACACCACGTTACCTTTCCCAGCTGCCCTGGTAGCGTGAAAATTGAGGGCCCCCCCCCCCCCCCCCATGTCAGCAGTTTTAATTTATTCTTAACTATCACAGAGTTTTGTATACCTTCAGTACAACCCCAAATCAGAAAAAGGTGGGATGGTATGGAAATAAAATAAAAAAACATATGCATTTTAATGCATTTCAAAAATTTTATTTTTTCTGGGCAACTTCATTTCATTTGTTAATAAACAATCATTCCTGCAATTGAGACCTGCAACACATTCCAAAAAAAGTTAGAACAGGGACAATTTAGGGCTAGTAATGAGGTAAAAAAAACTAAATGATGTGATTTCAAACAGATAATGTCAACAGGTGATTATAATCATGATTTTGTACAAAAGCAGCATCCACAAAGGCTTTGAGAAGAAAAGATGATCAGAGGACCTCCAGTTCATCTACAAATGTGTAAGGAAATTATTGAAATACTTAAAAACAATGTTCCTCAATGAAAGACTAAAAGGAATTTAGATATTTCAGTCCTAACGTTTTCTGATTTGGCTTGTTTTGCGTCGTCTTGTTGAAAAATGCACGGACGTCCCTGGGAAAGATGTCGTCTTGAAGGCAGCTTATGTTGCTCTAAAATCTCAATGTACTTTTCTGCATTAATGCTGCATCACAGAAATGTAAAAAGCAATTACAACCATAGAAAGACAGACTACTATCTTGAACAGAGCAGCAGTCCAAGACACTCACTCACTCTCTCATCTGCTGACCAATCCCACTGACACAGGAATCCTATATCCACACAGCGAGAACATGCCAAACTCCACTCAGAGAGTAACCAGATTCAAGGATCAATTGTGGGTCCCTAAAGCTGTGCGGCTCCAATTCTACCTGCTGGGGAACAGTGCTGAGAAATACAGAACCATGAGGTGAGGATGCATTCTGACTGCATTCTGAACCTATGACAGGAAAACAGATGTTATGTTAGACAAATGTATTGTCCCCAGTCCAGGCTAAATTAATATTGTTTTTACAAATTTACCCAGCCTAGTAGAGAGTTCCTCAATTTATAAAGATTTGTTGGTGTAAAATCCTTATCTAGTATGGACAAAGGCAAAAATAAACAAAACATGTAAGCATTATTTGCTATTATCCGTGATATGATAAGCTCAGTACTAGGTAGAAGATCAAGTTAAAATTGAACTTTCCTAAGTATAGGGATCCTTTGGTTAGGATTTCTTTATTCCCAGTTCCCTCAGCTCTACATATATAGCAGTTTTTAGAGCCTGGTTTGTTTATGCTCTTGCCTTCTGTGAAACAGGGCCTTCAAGGAGGTGTTAAACCACATGGCACTCTGCCCACTCTTGTGGTATATTGTTTATGGCTTTCCCACATAGATACAACTCTTGCTCAACAAGAGGTCTGGAAAAACACCAGTGTCAGAGCAAAGCTGGCTATCAATTTTTACAATATGAAGTACTTGAGGTTAGGCGACCGCTTGATTACAGGTTCTTGATGGTTGCCTATGACAGTCCTCATAAATATTAGACATAAACTGCTTTAATCTTGGAGCTTATATAAAGCTGAGGTCACACTAGAAGCCTGCAGATGATGTCTCTCAAACATGCTGGGACTGGCAATGGAAGTCCTGTATCAGGGTGCGGATAGCAGCTGAGGCGTGAACTGTGGCTAAATTCACAAACACAATTACAGACGAATGAAGGCTACTGAATCAAATTCTACATTTGCAGGTTTTGTTTAATTTTGTATAATAATATTATTGGCAATCAGCCAGTCTGTATGATTTGGTTGCCAGGGTTTGGGTAAGTACAATTGAATTCAGCTGCCTCAGTTGTGAGGCGACTGTGCTAACTACTGCACCACCATGCCACCCTGAAGATCCGCTGAGGAAGGACCTTCAATCCTACAATCTTACAGTCTAAACAATTGCAGGTTAACAGCCTCAAGGACCTAACAGTGGCAGCTTGGCAGAGGTGGGATTTGAACCCTGTACCTTAACCATTAAGCCACCTAAAGTAGAATATGTAGTACATATTTGACCTAAGCATAAGCTACACAGTCTGTGCAAGATCTGTCTCCATTTAATTTATTTTTAGAATCCAAATAAATGTCAGAACTTTCAGAAATCAGTGACACATTGTCAGGAAGCGAATCTTCAGCAGGCAATAGAATCTTCAAACCGCCATAGAGAAGAGCATCATATACAGTGGTGCTTAAAAGTTTGTGAACAATTTAGAATTTTCTATATTTCTGCATAAATATGACCTAAAACATCATCATATTTTCACACAAGTCCTAAAAGTAGATAAAGAGAACCCAGTTAAACAAATGAGACAGAAATACTATACTTGGTCATTCATTTATTGTAGCCCATTCCTTCGTACAGAACAGCTTCCGCTCTGGAATGTTGGTGGGTTTCCTCAGATTAGCTGCTCACTTCAGGTCCTTCCACAACATTTCCATTGGATTAAGGTCAGGACTTTGACTTGGTCATTCCAAAACAATATTCTTCTTTAACCAGTATTTGGTAGAACGACTTGTGTGCTTAGGGTCGTTGTCTTGCTGCATGACCCACCTTCTCTTGAGATTCAGTTCATGGACAGATGTCCTGACATTTTCCTTTACAATTTTCTGATATCATTCAGAATTCATTGTTCCATCAATGATGGCAAGCCGTCCTGCCCAGATGCAGCAAAACATGCCCAAACCATGATACTACCACCACCATGTTTCACAGATGGGATAAGGTTCTTATGCTGGAATGCAGCGTTTTCCTTTCTCCAAACATAACACTTTTCTTTTAAATCAAAAAGTTCTATTTTGTTCTCATCCGTCCACAAGACATTCTTCCAACAGCCTTCTGGCTCGTCCACGTGATCTTTAGCAAACTGCAGACATGATTGTCATCCCAGTGATTGAAAACACCTGACTCCAATTTCACCTTCAAATAATCTGCTAAACCTGGAGGTTCACATGCGTTTGCCACTCACTAATATGTAATACTGGATCATTTTCCTCAATAAATAAATGACCAAGTGTAATATTTTTGTCTCATTTGTTTAACTGGGTTCTCTGTATCTACTTTTAGGACTTGTGTGAAAATCTGATGATGTTTTAGGTCATATTTATTCCGAAATATACAAAAGTCATCTACATTTAAAACTGCTAGTAACTCAGTTGAGTCAGTTTCATATTTTTGGACCCTAATCTTTTTCCAACCCTTCACCAAACTTCAAAGTTAAGCTCGAACAGGGTGAACAGCTGCCATTCATGAATACAAAGACAACCGCCCACAAAGAAAGTTGCATGATGGATTCAGCGTGGCAATCCTCCAGGAAAGTGTATTCATTTTTCCACCATGGGCTATGACCTAAGAATTGCACAGTTTTCACTTTTGATTTAAGAAATACTGACGAGCACAAAAGTTCACCCAAGAGTTAGCAGCGGTGATTCGGGTGAGAAATGTATTAGAAATGAATGAGAGTATAAAGGATCAACTTTGCTGCATTAGTGCTGGTTAGTGCATTCTTGAGAAACTAATCTCTGTAACATTCAAATGGACCTAAAAATTTGTTTGTTTAAGAAAAATAAGTACATGTAGAACCCAAACAAATGACAGCTTTAGTGTGATTATGAGTTGTCAAGAACTCACAGGTCAAAAATGTAAAATTTTCCCGAACCTCACAATGACAATTTTCTCCCCCTTTCACCCCTTGCCATTTACCACTAATGAATTCGGTCATCATTATCACAGCCACCAGCTGTGACAGAGATAGAGGAATGCCATCGCTCCCACAGAGAACATGCCAATAGTGGCTCTAAAATCGCTGAAGGTTGAGCTAACAGTTTATGAATAATTACACTTGTTATAAATGTTATTTTTTAGTTATTTACAACCTGTGAAAAAATGTTTAGTTTCCGTAGTTAATATAGTATTTTCCATGTTGTCAAGATTATATTGTTATATTGCACACAGAAGTTTTAAACATGCCGATGTTACAAGCTGATCCAAACGAATCATGACTGAAATATAATACGTTTATTTTCATATTTTGTCACTGCGTCACAAATGCCACTTGTGGTCTTCATTATAACGTAGTGTCCTGTCCAAATTGTCAAGGCATTAAGGCATATCAAATTCTGTAAAATAAGTACTTTTTTAATGAATTAAGGTTTAAATTAAAATTGAAAGCATAGGAACTTGTTAAAATATTAGAGTAACATTAAAATACTTTAATAGACAAGATATCGACGTAGCGGTCAATGCTGTCGCTTCACAACACCAGCATCCCCGGTTCGATTCTGACCTCGGACTTCCCATGTCCGCGTGGGTTTACTCAGGGTACTCCGGTTTCCTCCCACATTCCAAGACATGCAGTTAGATTAATTGATGTTTCTAAAGTGCCCTGTGATGGACTGGTGCCCTGTCTAGGATTGTTCCTACCCTACACCCTGTTCCCTGTGCACCAGCTTTCCAGGATTAAGCGGACAAGAAAAAAGAAAAAAAAAATCGAATTAATTTAAGTGTAAAAAGTAAAATCATAATATATAAATAAATAAAAGCAAGATATAAGAATCTACAGATGCATTTCCAGCAATTGCAATACTTCTAAAGTTTTTTAGAAAATATTTAAACTACTTCACCAGAAATTTTTTACTATTTAACTTCTGTCTTTTATGCTTTTTCATTTTAATTTTTTTCACAAATACAATTACTGCAATTGCAAACGCTTCAATTTTTAAACACAACTGTACAAAAAGAAAAATGGAGCCATTTGATCTTTCTCTCATTTATACATAATTTATCCTGATTAATGTCTGTATCTACTCTCCATATGAAGATCTGTTACACAGTCTGCTATATAAATTTCTACACAGTCGACAGTTTTTGATTAACAGAAGTTCTCATGCAAGTTCAGTACTTCTCTCCTCAGTAAATCAAGGGAATTAAAAAGTTAGTCTAAAATGTTTTGTTAGTCTATTATTTCATGAGCAAAATAAAACATCTGTTTTTCCCCCCCGAAACGCTTTTTCCTGAAAATTCCTCATGCTGTGCTGAATGGGCTAAACGCTTACAATGCTAGATGATCGGCTCTTTCAGCAGCTCCTTGTGGGCGAGGCATCAGAATGGATGAAGTGCCAGGTCATTGTGCACCGCTGCCATTGTAGGTTTATCATTAGCATGACACAAGTGCCTCTCGACTTCTCCATTCATTAAGCCTGAGGACACTTGTCCTCACTCTGCTAGCAATAGGGGGGAAACTTTATGGCTGCCATCTTGGATCTCCATGACATGAGAACCTAGTGAGTCTGAACGATGTGCCAAACTCTTTGTACTATTACTCAAGGCCAAATAAACCTGGTTGTGAATCAAAATGGTAAATTATGTGTATGAAATTTAACTCTTTGTGTAACTCATTGTGTGTCTTTCAGTGAGATTTGAATGCTTTGTATTGCATATTTTTATGTAAAGTTAAGTCTTACAACTACCTGAAACTCCCATTTTCGGCAATGTAAAAACACACATTTGTATTACTATATTTGTGAGACTTTTCTACAGACTGTGTACTACTACAATACTAACCCTACATCTAATACCAACAGTACCTCTAACCTCAACCTAAACAACCCAAAGCACATATTAGAATGCACATAATATAAGCTTCAGTGTTTGCAAAAGCCATTGGTTTGCGAATTCTAGCCAAATATCCACACGCTCATAGGTACTGCTTTAGTTTTATAGTACAGTAAACTTGATCCTCACTAAGAGTGAACCACATACGCACACGGCAGGCACACCAGAGTGCGTTCGTAATGGCCACTTGAGGCTTCATTCATCCGAGCACGGCTTATTCACTCCTTCACTCTGAGCGAAGCCTTAAATAAACACTCAGGCCAAAGACAAATATACAAGTGCGTTGCTGCTTGGCTTCTTGCCTCAGACCCCTTTCAAAGTCCAGCGACACCTCCTACCCTCCACCCCGGTCCTTAAGGTTGAGTAGGGAGTTACACTCACTGCTTCTGTAAACATTTGTATTTACAGAGACAAGTGCATCCACAAAAGCACACGCCCCGACCCTCACCTTACCAAGCTGCAATGCTTAAGTGGATTAATCATGACGAGAATTTTGCTGGAAACTCTGTGTAAAAATGCGCTTTCAGTTTTAATTTATGGTTCTGGCAGTGCTGCTTCATCAGTAATTCAAATTTTGGACCTTATTTTAGTTGATTTTGACAAAACAGCTGTCTAAAAATAATAAAATAATAATAAAGCATTCAAATGTAAAGACGTGCTTCATAAGTGCAGTGACTGGATACAGAAAATTACACACAAAAAAAAAGTTCTCTAACTAGTATGGTATTGACCTTAATGTCAAATAAACAAACGTGACATTTTTTTTTGGATTTAAAATAGAATTCTCCTGCTTAAAAACTTTATGTATTTTAGCTACAGGCTTATATATATTTTTTAACAGGGTAATCATGAATTAAAACGTTTAATTTCTCTTGGACCACAGACAGAACCGGGACTGGTATTAAAATTGACATTCTTAGCAACTGTATGGCCAGATGTTTCGTCATTTCATATACACAGTACTGTGCAAAAGTCTTGGGCCACCATTAGATTAGATAGGGCATTGTTTTAGCAATATAACGACTATACATAATTATTTCTCCGTCTGTATGCAGTTTAAAACACTGACAAAAAACCCCAGAAAAAAAAACAGCTTCCATAGGCTACAGTTGCAAGTATTTAGTGTGACTTCCCCTTACGCTTGAGCAATAGCAGCATCTGGCCACTTCATCAGGATGCCAAGTGCCCTTTCTACAGTCTGAAGAAGCTTGAAGCAGGGTAGGATAGCAGCCAAGAATCCGAGCTATCAAAGTCCAATCGTCGACATTATGTTGTATGTGGTCAGTATACCATTGCTAAAATAACAAATCTAATGGCGACCTAAGATTTTTGCACAGTACTGTATAAATCTAAAACTGTACTAATCCAAAGTTTTGTTTTCCACACTTGAACTCTTCACTTGATTTCATGCTGATTTCAAATGACAGGTGCCGTTGATATCCTAAACGAAATGATGTTCACCTCAAAAGGGGGCAAACTTAAATGAGCGTTTTGCAATGATGTTCATTTATAACTTGAAACCTTACAAAAACTGTAGTCGAGCATCTACAGTAATGGAGAACAGAAGAGCTTCTGTGTCAGCTGAAGCTGTTGCGTTTCAAACCACACACTACTTACTAACCATATGTTTCAACTAGCAACAAAAACTACACTATTTAGAATGACATTTGGAACAGACGCTCTGAAACATCAGCGATGCCAGAGGCGTGCTTTTTCCCAATGCTGACGTGTAACATGCACCATTTTCAATTCTTTTTTTATTCTTTTTATATAGTCGTATATACGCTCAGTTTTGTTGATTTAGTAAATGTAAATACAGAACATTTCCCCTCTATAGGGAACAAAGCTAAACAATATTTCTCACCTTGCCTACAACCTCCCTGTATCTGATCCTCATGTCATTCATGGATTCTACTATTTGTTTTGTTATCTGTTTGGTTTGTCTGGTGTTAGATGTGACATGTTTAACCTAACTGGAAGCATTATTGGTTCCTTGAAAAGCACTATGTCAATGTCATGTATTATTATTATTATTTTTATGTTTCTGCCCATTTTCTGTCCAACGCATGCAGCTTCAGACATACTGGAAAAACTCGTATTGTAAATTTTTCCACGTACAAAAGTCTGGATACCTTTCCAGATCGTCCACTAGTGTGTCAGGTCTTCCCAGACTTTTGTTTATGATTCATTAAGGTTGCAGAATTGCCATTTAAGCTGTTTCCCTGTAGAAGTTGTGTTCATTTTTTCTCATTCAGAAACCAACAAAATGTGTAATCTGCACAAGCCCACAGCGTCTGTGAGAGTTATGTATTGCGTCCTTATTAGTCATCGAGAAAAGCATCCAACGAGAGTGTAAGACAATTCATTTTAAAAAGAAGCAACAATATTGCGTATCTACAAGCCCCTGGTTCTGCTACAGAAAGGGAACGTCTGAAAGCAAAATATTTAGGGTAATCTTCTTTATGTCCACATTAAAACACAGCTCTGTATTTCAGTCTCCAAAAATATTTGTACACTATAATACAGGCAATTCATACAAATATACATCGGCCCTCCTGTACACATCTCTCCGGCATACAAAAATAAACTATTTCCACGTTGTCTTACAGGGATTAAGTCTTTCGATATAATTTAAGGTCTGCTGTACATCAAAACACGAACCTGAATACACTGGTATGAGCAGTGAGATTCACATTTCACAGCTGATCCAGTTACTTCAGTCACTCTGCGTTAAGGAAGCTGTTTCACTACATGAGGTTTACAGAAAAAAAAAAAAAAAAGATATTCTGTTTCTGGTGCAAGTTCGGACTGCATTTTTCGCCACTCGTTACACAGATAACATTAGTGGAGACGTTGCACCCTTCTCAGACTTCAGATGTTGCAACAATGATATACTGGGCAGCCCAACATGTAGATTCACCAAAAGATGTGTGAGTCAAGTTTCCCACAAACTAAAGAGCATGCGGATAAATAGAGAAACTATTCCACCATCCTTGTTGTAATTTCACACTAATTAAAGCAATGTAACAGCGAAAATGGTAGCGATTGCCAGCAATTCCTTGTGAACTCTCCGCAGACCAGCAGCGCTCCGGTCTTCTTCGTAATCTGTCCCATAGTCACTTCCAAGCTCGTGATCCTCGTCATCTGAAAACCCGCTTCCAGGGTGCTGATCATCAGGAGAGTCTGAGCACAGGTTCAGCATGCTGACCTTGATGTGCTCGCAGATGGTCCTTTCAGGCCCGTCGCACTCACAAGTGTCTAAGAGGCGCGCCTTGGGAACGCTGCGCATGCGCTCGATGACCACGCGGCAGTCGTCCGAGCAGCGCTCGCCACCAAACAGTCCTCGGCAGTGGAACAGGTACTCGCGCATGGTAGTGCCGCACTCGGCATCTGCCTCACATGAGCGCCGTGCCTCCGTGCAGCCCGTGTGGCTGATCCGGGGCATGCAGGGCTCGATGGCACGCTTAGCACTTATGCACACCGGATCCGAGGCGCACTCACAGTGCTCAAGGCCGGGGCCGTTGGAGGTCAGGTTGAGCTGCACGATGGACGAGATGCAGTGGCTCGGGCACTTCTTCTTATGCCCGTCAATCACGGGGCCACACGCGTGCATATACTGCTTGTAGGCATAATAGCACTCTGGTTCACTCTGGCACTTCATGATGGCTTGCCAGCATATCAAACTGTGCCCATGAACTGGAGACGCAGAAGACAAACTGGCGGAAAGCAACATTATCAAACATGTCCACTGAGTGATGGCCATTCTGACTCTCTTTACTGATTCTTTTGAACAAATCAGATTCACATCTCTCTCAAAACGAGAGCGTTTGTGCAATTTTGACCCCTACAGCAATCCATATTCAGAGGTCAATATCCGAGACAATATCAGCATATTTTATATAAAAAATAAGGCACGTTGGTTTGATATTAACCTGTCCACGATCCAGAGGTCAACGTAATTGTAGGCCACTTAATAGTCTGTTTAAAACAGTTAAAACAAAAGAAAGAAACAAGAAGCTCCGTTGCCTTAAAAGTTTGATGCGTTTGTGCTCCGAATCGAGTCGCTCATAAGATCCGACTCCTTTGCGAGTCTCCCATCGTAAGTATATATGCTTTCAGCTGGGACTCGGAGTCAACTCTGTGGAAAAGAACCGACTCCATCGCGAATCATCCATCACTACTCCGCTGTATCAGAAAAAGGAGTAGTTTTCGGTACCGAGCTCACACAATCGTATTTAATCGTTCTTCTCAGATGAATTAAGTCCGGTTATTTACCCCCTTTCATCTCGTAGTCGAAGCAAACGGAAAAATACACGAACGCTTCTGTCCGCATAGTTACGTGCAGTTTTCTGTCATACGTGATTTTTCCAAACATTTCCATGTAAACGAGGCAAAATCCACTTCTTGTTACTCACAAAGTTCCAGACAGCTTTTAAAGCAAGGCGAACGCGATGTATTTACTCGCCTCAGGTCCTCAACAGTCCATCTCGAGTCCTCCAAAGTCCCGAAGTGAGAAGAGAATGCGGGCTACGTCCCAAACCGCATACTACTCTACTAAATAGTACGTGACGTCCATACGGTGACTCGCCATACACACGTCCTATGTAGTATGTTAGTATCCTGGTTAGAACTTACTCTCGGTTTCTTATTGGCCCGCTGTCTTGTTGTGATTTTGACGACACTGATGGGGGCGGGGCCAGAAGCATGACAAAGGGGTTTGGGGTATTTTGGAGGGGGATGGGGGTAAAAGGATCCTCCAAAGTTCCCCATAATGGCTCTTTCAGGTTTTTATAGAGTCCTTTATTTCCACGGCTTTCAGAACAGAGGTTCAGTCCATTTTTTATTTTCAAGTATATGAAAAACACTGCACATGAACAGACAAGCTTTTCCTTTTTATGTCCAGCTGTTCACAAACAGATTCCTTGTGCAATACTTGTAAAATTAAGTACACTAGTTGTGACATTATTCTATATGCTCCGCTTAGTCATGTTTTCATTTTAAAACTAGCGTAAATTTCCTCTTTTTATCTAGAAATTAATATGTTTGTTTGCATTATTGTAAATGTTTTGTGGATTTTCTAAATGAAAAGAAGTGAACACAACCATCTTAAAAGCCTACATTTGACACATCTGTGTAACGCATGACCAATTAACAAGTCAATTAAGTTCTGACACCTTACAAAAACAATAGGAAAGGTGACCAAACTTTGACACACATCAAGCTATTTCATGTTTTGTAAATGTATGCAATAAAGCCTTACGTTTCTACCGCTTAGTGATTGAACAAAACATGTAACTGACCAGAGGCACACAAACCTTTGCTTTAAAAAATGTTTTTCTTTCACAGTACGACGGATCTCATGCTGAAAATTGTTGCACATTTTCCAGGATTTCATGAACTCGTACCATCCTGACATGCTGCAAGAAATAATTTTGATCACAATAATGCATTATTAATCGCAAGGTCCAGTAGTTATGAGATCCAAAACAAAAGTCTGTGCTATCAGTCAACACAGATGTTAAATGACATGTCTACAGTTTGTCATGCTCAGTGAGACCCAGTAGAGTTTGATAAAGTGTGAGAAAACACTTCCAAGCCCCATTCCAAATGCCTGTGGACCAGAAAGGTGTTGACTCTGCAAATGGTCTCCAGTCCAAAAAAGGAACAGCACAAGGAGCCCCTTTGAACCTCTTTGGCTTGTTTGTCTCCCCATAGAGCAAATCAGCAGCTGTTACAACACGTGTGGTGACACTCTTCCCTTCTCTGCTCACCCTGAAACAGCCTCGTGCTCACGACTTCTGCGCACACCAAAAGCCATTACTTACTTAAGACGTGAAAGACACTCACACACTCGCAATCTGCATGCACAAAGATGCTTTTAACTGGACGCTTGAAGGAATGTCCTGAATGTTACATTTGCAGCATTTAACAGACAACTTTATCCCGAGCCACATACAACCAATACTAAAAGGTACAATTCAAGAAATAAGGGCCAATATCCTTGCTCAAGGGCTCAACAGTGGCAGAAAGACCATTTCCCTGCTGCTGCAACTGTTTTCCTACATGTAGGCTTATTTTTTACATAGAAGAGAATAACTCAAGTGATGACAGCTCAGGAGCCTAGGGGGTCATGCATATGGTGGGGAATGTCAAGAGATAGGGCAGGAAAATACTGGGGAGCAAATAAAGTAAAAATAAAAAAAGGTCTTGTACCTTAATTGCTGAGCTACTACTACCCACACTACTGCATCTAAGATTGTAATAAGTGTTTACAGTGAAAGCAGTATAACACGGAGTGTGTTTACATGCACTTAATAATCCGATAACTGCAAAAAAAAAAAATCAGGTTTTGTCAATAATCCGATCAACAAGTTTACATGCACTTGGGTAATCAGATAATGGGAAAACTCAGAGTTAATATGACTCAGGCAATAATCGGATTTGTACTTTGCAACCAGCCAATAATCTCACAAAAAGATGTGACATACACTTCAAACTTATTTTATATTTTTTTACTTTATTTTTGTATACATAATACATACCACCACTACTACTACTACTAATAATAATAATATTCTTGTTTATTATTAATATTATTATTTTTTTAAATTATTGGAAATCAATTCCCAGAGCATATACTGCATTTCAGAATCTCCCAAAACCATTTTGCGGGTGCTGCTTTTAATTCCATGGGTTGCCAGATCCCGTGAGAGAAACAAACAACAAGGTCTATGGAAAAGAACAAAAAGCAAGCCCAAATGAACTTAAAAAACTCAAAACAGGCAACCCACTACAATGTCAGACAGTGACCATTTGATCAGTTTTTTCTAACTATATATTTTCTTTTTAACTTTAGAGCTTGAAAAAAATCTTCTACTCTTTAAAAACAAGCCCAAAAAACCTGCAACTACCAATATTTGTAAGGGACCTTATAGAAAAATAAGCCCCAGGTGACTTAGAATAAGTGGACCTGGCAACTAGTCGCTTGAATGCATGCACAGACGGATAAAACCAATCGAAATTCCGATAACTGAACTAAAATCCAGCTGTCTGGTCTTGGTCTGATTTCTAGAGCTTAATCTGAACTGGGAAATCAGAGTATGCTGTTTACATGACCACTTGAATGATCGGATAACTGCAGAATTCTTATGATCGGATTATGATTGGTTTATTCAGCAAACGCGCTCACTGTGACAGCAATGTTAGCACCTTATCCAGAGCAGTTAAACGTTAAGGGCATTACTCAAGAGCCCAACAGTGGCAGCTTGGCAGAGGCAGGATTCAAATTCGCAAACTAATAATAGCAGCCCAAAACCGTAACCACCGAGTCACCACTGTCCTAACATAGCATTCAAATTACATTAGACCATTTTTGACTGTATTGTTTACAGCAGATACATTTGCAATGGATTTGCAAAGAGTTTTCTACATACAACCCAGTCAAGTTTGCTACATACTAATCTTCTGGATGTTTTACATAAGTACAATCCTTGAACTTAAAAGGTTTTGAAAGCTAAGATACATTTCTGATGATAGAGGGAAGTCTTAAAGAGAAATGACCAACGTTTCTGCATTTGTAGAGTATACGACACATGCCAAATAGGGTTTCAACATGCTTACCATGTCTCAGGTTTTGTGATACAATGGCAGGGTCAATTTAATGCATAACCACAACCTCAAACATCAAGCTGGCCAGCGTCCATAGGCTTGGCATAGTTTTTCACACCATTCTCACTAGTCTCATTTTGTCCATATCAGAATGCAACACTTCAACCACAGAACTCCCCCTTGATCTTCCCTTCCCTCCATTCAAATGAGAGCCTACAGGATCCTTTTGGAAAGCTAAACAGGACAACACTGCCTCAGTTTGCCTCGGGTTTAATCACAGCCGTCTTTCCTCAGCCATTGGAAGCAGCATGGTAAGACACAGCTCAGATCTAAAAGAGCTGTCCTGTTTCACGTTAAGGCACACATATTTTTACACTTCACATAAGACGAACAAAACCTCAGGAATGTTTGTTGTCTCCACCCAACGATTACTCAATTTGCAAGCTAAAAATCACAAGAGAGAATCAGCAAGCAAAGCCAAAAGAAGCACCTAGTGATTTCGCCCACAGGTTCTGACCATGCTGTGCATTACTGTAACTAACCAAATGGACTAGTTCCCCCAAATCAAAAATTATAGTACAAAGTGCAGACTAGCCTGGACCTGTTATGGTTCCAGAAGGGACTAGGATGCACTAGCAAGGGTGCCATTATGAATTGGATGTACATGATCTGTACCGTGCCTGAGCACGTTTGACCACCAATGTGTGGTTTGTTTGACTAGTCTGATTACTCTGTACCTTGCTCAAACCCAAGCAGTTGGGCTTGGGCTCAGTATTCATAGTGTGATCGCTAATTGTATTTTTTATACAAGTTTTATTCAGATCCTTAACTATTTACTTTATGTATCTTATATAGTCAATATATTAGGTGGTTATTCATGGATGTTCCATGTTTGTTCTCTTTAAATGTTTGTTGGTTTTAAGTGTGTGCATCTCTGTACCAGTTACTGGAAGCTCTTGGTATTCCCACTAACAAGTAATTACACACACATTAATACCAATTCAGTTCTGATCATTCTTAAAGACACTCTTGGTAAAAACATCCTTGGGGAGGACGGACTGCCCTGGGGAGGGCTTTGAATCACAGGTGCATAAAGCAAGACGTCCTTGATCAGGCCGGATAGTTCATGATAAGAACAACCAAAGCAAAACATTCATGATAAGGAAGGAGAGTTCTTGATAAGAACATCTGGTTGAGGAAGGACATCTTACCTTCCAATACTAAACAAGCTCACAGCTTTTTATTAAGCACTGTAATGAACAAAAGCATGAATAAAGCAAAGAATGTAACAATGCATAAAAATTGATAAAGATATTAAATCTTCTCTGTCATTTGGTAGCCATTTTGCGGCTGCTGCATTTTATTTCGGGGTTGCCAGATCCTGTGATGGAAACAAGCAACCAGGTCTGTGGAAAGAAGCCCAAAAGAAGCAAAGTCTCTTAGAATAAGCGGAGTTGACTGTGTTTGATTCTGCTAGCCGCTTGCGGGACAGGCCTACACTCTATCGGTTTATGCTTGCATGCAAGTGCAGACTGAGAAAACCTATGTGCATGTATACCTGGGTATACATGCACTAAGAAATTTGATTACTGAGATAAACTCCAGCTCTCTTTATAGGATTTCTTAATTGGATGCCTAGATTATTAAGTAGATGTAAACACACATTGCTCTCTTCCTCTTACACTATGGCCTTTCCGTGTCTTTACATGCACTTAATAATCCGATCATAGGCAGATTTCTGCAGTTATCTGCTTATTCAAGTGGTCGTGTATAAAACATACTCCGATCTAGAAATCAGATTAAGTAATCCGATAAAGAAAGCTGAATTTTAGCTCAGTAATCAGATCAGGATAGAGTGTAGAGCGGTCCTGCAAACGGCTAGCAGGATTAAACACAGTCAAATCCACTTATTCAAAGAGGCTTCTTTGGGTTTGTTTCTTGCTGGGACGTGGCAACCCTGAAATAATTGTAGTAGCCTAGTGGTTAAGGTACTGGACTATGGACCAAGAGGTCCAGGGTTCAAATCCCACCTCTGCCAAGCTGCCACTGTTGGGTCCTTGTTCTATCCTTGAGCAAGAACCTTAACCCACAATTGCTTGGATTGTAAGACTGTATCAATTGTAAGTCGCTCTGGATAAGGGCGTCTGCTAAATGCTGTAAATGTAAATGTAAATAAAGTGTAGTACCCACAAAATGGCTACCAAACACATTTGGGAGGGACGCTGAAAGGCAGAATATGTCCAAGGAATTGAAGAATTTTATTATTTAGGATAATTATTAAAGTTAGGTAAACCCAGAGATTTCCCATTATCTGATCACTCAAGAGCATGTAAAATTGTTGATCGAATTACTGACTCACTTTGATATTCTGCAGTTATCAGATTATTAAGTGCATGCAAACGCACTCACTGATGACTTTCTGGCCTGCAGTCACAGACAGCTGTTAAAGGTATAATGAGGCATGCTGGCAAAGGTTAGTTGAGGCATGCTGATTTGCAACTCCAAACGCTCTGCTTTCCTTCAGCATTCCTTCCAAAACCAAATACGCACATGTGCAGTTTAGGCTTGAAGGCCTGGATTCGTGTACATGTTTTATGAATTAATAACATAATTGACAGGCAGCACCTCATTATCCTGATGGTTGGATGGTGGAGGTCCACATCATGTGCATTTTGTCCCAGAACCTAGGGCGCCAAAGAGACCAGAGCCTTTCCTCTGAGCACATATTTTATTGACAGCAGCTGGACTAAGAGGAGCCTAACATTACAAAACTGTTCTGACTTGAAATCCTAAAGTCCCCCTTTACGCGAGTGTTAAATTATAAGGTGCAGTTCATAACCACAAAATCTAAAGACAAATAAGTTTACTTAGTAAAATAATACACCACCATAACTGCATATTAATAGGAATAGGAACTGGGAATTAATGTTCTTCTTGGTCTGACTTGTCCCCATCTTTCTTGCTTTTAAAACGACTGGCACAGATGTGGAGGCTCCCAGAAATGACATCCAATAGCGATCGCACAGCAGGACGCCAGCTTTTCTGGAAAAGAGATGCATGAGCCAGCCTTTTGCAGGCGACTGACAGCCACGGCGTCTCCAGTGCTGTCACAATTTATTACACACACAGGATCCTCACTGCCAAAAACGCTCCCAAATGGCACAGCTATGAGGAAACTGCCAGAAAGGGCTGGCTCGGGGCCAGTCCATTTCTTTCTCCTTGCTTTAATGGAAACAGCTGCTGGCTGTCTTTCACTCCTTCCTCCATTTCTTTCTTGTGCATACTGTTTGTCTAAGTGTCTGCTTTTATTTTCATATCTTAAGCAAATGTTTCTGAATTAGTTGTTGTGTCTGTACTGAGAGGGCCTACTTTAAGCTCTGGATATGAAAACCATCTGTTGGACCATGCAGAGTGAATGTTTGGAATTCCTTCTACTTTAATGCAAAGCTCATGAGCTCTAACCTGGAGGATTGGTTAGGCTAGCTCTGACAGGCGACTGAGGACACAATTACCATATAATCAGGGTTTAGATTCCCTCGAACGCATCAGTATTTAATGTGATATCTGTTTTCCATTACAAGTTTAGAAAGCATGTATGCAGCTTCGTATTCAGTGCTATACAGATGTACCATATACTCATTGTTCATCAGTCTGCATTTATGTGTATAAGGTCTTCTACTGACTTGTGAGAAACAGCATTATAATTCCTCACATCAGACAATAAGTGAACATCGGAACTAGACCTTGGAGCAACAGAAGTAGGTTGCCTGGTTCAATGTGTCCAATTATTATTTCACATCACGCCAAAAGCAAAACATTAATGCTCTTTACACGTGAAAGATTTGGTATTAACCGCGATGCTAAAATAGATAAGCAGAAAAGAAGAAGATGAAGATGATGGTATTAGATAGCACTGGTTGGGTGAGCAACATGCCCTACATCATGTTCTTCCCAAAGTGTGCATGGTTTTTTGCATGTCACTTATAATTCCACCAAAAAGGTGATTTGTCATTTTGTCTTGTTCAATAAGACGTTGCAGTTTTGCATGAAACACACTCTTTAAAATAATCTCCAGTTGAGTATTTACACTCTCTAAATTAGAATTACACTCACTGAAAAAAAAAACAACAAAAACAAAAAAGCACCAAGAAGTAGGTCATGATGATATATGTAAGTGAGTACAATATTAGAGTGAAAGGATACATTTATTGGGGAAAACTGTACAATTGAAAGGAGGCTCTAGTACCCTGTTAGGCCGTGTCTAGCCTGGATACAAGATGAGATGCGCTTGGGAATTGGAGGCAAACAGGTTCTGTATAGATTCCTGTGGCACATTTGCCCACAGATGTTGCAGCTGGGCCTGTAGATCCTCATCCATCGCACCAGCAGTTGGGGCAGTGTGTCACTCCACAGTAAAAGCAGGAATGACGGGCTCTCCACAAGGCCTCCATACTCCAACCTGACTGGGCAAATTGTCCTCGAGTGCATGGTAGAGGCATGTCTAGCAGTCAACGATCTCTTACCAAGAGCTACACTACCCAAAAGTAGCTTCTGAGCCTTTTTATAGGGCAGTGCAGGAAGCACTTTTACATCCTCCTGTGGGAAGGCCAGACCCAGTGTCTAATCAGAGCACACCCGTAATGATTTACATATCTGCCTCAGACATAACTACAGTACCAGTCAAAAGTTTGGACACACCTTCTCACCCAGTGTTTTTTCTAATGTTTTCTACATCGCAGATTAATACTGAAAACATGAAAACGGAGGGAACACTTACACAATCATGTAGTAAACAAAAAAAAGTGTTAAACAAGAATCGGTTTTATACCTCAGTTTCTGTTTCAACCATAAAGCACAACAAAGCTGATGGTCGCAAACACATTAAGTAAGCATGAAAGTCCTCAAGTTAACTCTTGACAATGCCCACCTGTTAATTGAAACCCTTTTTATGTGATTACCTTGTAAAGATGATTTAAGAGAATGCCAAGAGTGTGCAAAGCAGTCATCAAAGCAAAAGGTGGCTACTTCTGAAATATAAAACATATTGTAGTTCGTTTAATACTTTTTTTGTTTACTTCATAATTCCATACATGGCCCTTCATAGTTTTGATGTCTTCAATGTTAATATTAAATGGAAAAAAATCACTGAATGAATCCAAGGTGTGTCGAAACTTTTGACTGGTACTCTATATGCAGAGTTTTGGAGCAATCTGACTTTCTATACGAGTGTATAACTGATAATCCAAGGAGGAAAAGAAAGATTTTTAGCTGCTGTATGATCTAGACATAGCCCCTTTGTATACATTCACCTGAGTGTTTAGGAACTCTTAAGCAATCACCCATGACTACCTGAGCCACTGGGGTACATATGAGGTGTTACACAGGCCATAGTCATTTACTCATTAGCAAGCTCTGAAAATGTAAGACACTTTAGCATACGCAACTTAAACTAGACAAAAGTTTGCTGACTTTCAGAACTCAGACAGTAACTTACACAATGTTCATAAATGCCCATATAGGCTATTACAACAATAATTACTAAACCTGGAATCGGAAGCTTATTTTACCCCCATGTACAAGAAGGAGAATGATTAGAGACAAAAAAATAATCTGAAAATGTATTGTCCCAAAATGTAAAGTTATATACCACCCCCGTGCCAACAAACTATTTGGACAAGTGTGATTTACTTGTGTGGTTAAACATGAGTCAGAATTTTACTTTCTAATAATTAAATCCATTACTTAACCCTGTAGCTCATGCAAAGCAAATATTAGTTTGGGGCTGGCTAGTCATTTCTGCCTCTCATAAATTAAGATGGTAACATACACCTGACACTTTGGTTCCTACCTCAGCGTGACCAAGTCCTGGGAGATTTATTGGGCCAAAGAGAAAACACAATTACTTTTCTTGTTTACACTCAATGCACCACCTTAAAGAGTTCTGGAAAACTTATGGAATTCTGTCCCACATATTGGTCAGATCAACCCACATATTTATTAATTTTTTTACTAACTCAGTTCTGTTTTAATCTTCAGGAATTAATTTCATGAGTTTCATTGGTAAACCAGAAGGGGTTGGCAAGTCTACCTGGCATGGACACAGGGCAGCTTCGGACCATCAGACAGAGGCGCTTTTGTTCCCACAGGAAAATCCCTCTGTATCCACGAAAAAAAGTGAGAAGGCAGAGCAGAGGCGAGCCGAGAAAGACGTTTATGTTCCACAGAACACACATGAAAGCAGGTCTGAGTGAAAGCAGAGGAGGTGGTTAGGAATCGAGTCAAAATCTGAGCTCATGAAATAAATTGACTACTGAAACGGAGTGGTGAAGGAGGGGAAGATCATCACGAAAAGAAATGCATTACTCACCTAAAACAATAAAAGGGTAACCAGGAGACACGGACTCGTACATCGATCAAAACCCGAGCAGCTGTAACAGCTGTGTCAGGAGACGGAGTGAGCAGTACTCTTACTCTGTACGGCTATTACTATAAATACTTAGAACTCTTTTACATTTACAAGTTTTGATGCAGTTATCTGTGGAGCTTTGACTTAGCACACACAAAGTCAGCAGTCATCATTAGCATTACTGTTAGCAATACCTGCACAAGCATTAAACAATACAAAAGCTCCCTCAGCTTTACTAACACGTGGGTGTTTAGATGTAGTTAGGGGTCAGTTGTGGTCACCTGAGGTACAGTTATGCTGCAGTAAGCCATGCAGTCATGATTTGATAAGTATCACAGTTCTAGTCAGAAAAACATGCCACTTGCCCAAACCTTTGCATGAGTGTGCAACGTTAATTCTTGTGTTCTAGATCTACTTAAAGAAACCAGTGCTGATGTAGTAAAACACTGTTGTTTCTGGATGATTAATGGCTTTTACAGAACTAGCTGACCACCTTAGGTCACTTGTATATTCATGTGCAAGCAAATTCCAAGTGTATTGCTTTGAGACAAAATGGTCACTGGTTAAAAAAAGGAAACAAACCTCATTAATGTTCTTTTGAAGATATTGTCTATAAATAGAACAAACCGCACCCAGAAATATATATTCTGTACTCACATTTATGCTGCACTGTGCAATTATCTCCATGGGTATGGGCAAAGCGAACCGCTGAAAAATGACAACTCACAGCAAAGTTCCCCACTAAGTCCTCCATCATACTGAATGTGTTTACATGTATAAACTGATTATTCAGGTGGTCAGAGAAATGCTTTACTCACATACACTCACTCACTTTACCTACCAGCTCAGAGCACCAGGAGGGAAGGGCGCCATTGTCTGTCCATGGATTTCCCAGTTTATTGTGCAAGGTACATGGCATAAACCACATACACAACATAAAAGTGTCAAATTAGTACATCACCAAAGGTGATGATTTGCCTAAGCGACTGATTCGTTGAAAAGAAGTTAACAGCCTCTGCCTTATGACATACAATACTTGCAAAAGTCTTAGACCACCCTTAGATTAGATATACCATTGTTTTAGCCAGAATACATTAGAATATAATGGGAAAATGCAGGAAATTTGTATATACTAATTAAAAAATGGAAAAAACAGCTTCTATAGGCTACAGTGATAAGTATTTTGTGTGATCTCCCCTTAGACTTGAGCAACAGAAGCATCTGACAGCTTCATCGGGATGCTAAGTTGACCCTTCTACAGTCTCTTTTGGAAGAGTAGCAGGCAAGAAACCACTTTTTTCCAGAAAAGGAACAGGGTGAAAAGGCTAAAATATGCTAAAGCTCACAGAGATTGGAACGAAGACCAGTGGAAGAGAGTTGCGTGACAATTACAAGTTTGCAATTTTTCGGTCCAATCGTCAACAATATATTTCACATAATCATTATGCCACTGATAAAACATCAGTTCTAATGGTGGCCTGTTTTGTACAGTAAAAGGAATGTACCCCAACATTTCCAAATTTTTATGAATTTATGAAACAAAGCCTTTACAGCCTTTACTTTACACCAAGTTTGTTCTCTGTTGTGTTAAATTATTTTCATTAAAAACAAAATCAACAAAACATGCAGCATCCAAACTTTGCAATTAGTCCAGATAGAGAAAACAGAGCTGATGAAAGAAGGGTGAATGAATGGCGTAGCACACAAAGATGGAAGGAGGAGGCAGCGGCTAGAAAGCTTTGGGAAGATTTCCTCTGACTTTGGGAAATGGAAGGATAAAAGTGAGATGGTTAAATTGGCTAATGTATTAAATGGAGCTCAGCTCGGGTGGTTGGACATTATACCATGTAAAAATAACAAAAAAATTAACTGTATTCACTTTTGAGTACTTAATAATATGCTTTGCTATAAGAACGCTCTCAGGATCAAGTAGGAATAGGGATAGGAATGAACCTTTTTAATGGTCCGTGTTCTTGCTTTTTTGTTTGCATGAGTGAGGCTTCCATGGATTGGACTTGTTTGTCCAGCACATCCCACAGACGCTCCATCAGACTGAAATCTGGAGAACTGAGGCCACCTTAAACTCCGTGGCAGGGCACGTTATCCTGCTGAAATGGGTCAATGCCTTTAGGAAATACCATCGCCACGAAGGGGTGCACTTGGACTGCAACGATGTACGTGTCAAAGTAACATCCAAATAAATGCTAGAACCCAAGAAATCCCAGCAGACCAATTACAAGATCCACAATTTGTGTAGATAAATGTTAGTAAACTAGACCCAAAATAACCCGAGACCTCTTATCATTTTAATTTGAAGAACAGTAACATCACTTTAAGATGAAACACCATGCTCAATTTCTGAAATACTCAGAAAGTGACTCTCATTCTGTGAGAACAAATCTGACCCAAATACCAGTATTTATAATCTGAACCAGCTATTCCAGTGGAGTTAGCCTTATAAAAGTCATGCCTTTGCCTCCATGCGAACAGATGGCCGGCGTTAAAGACCACTCATCCTAACCTCATGAGTTTCAGACACAAACCTGTAAATGTTTATACCAGGGATAAACAATTTTTAAAAGGAACTACATTATAAAAGCGACTCAGGTATGTATAAACACAGCTCTTCTGTCAAGACCTGATAGATAAACCTTTTATGTTAAGACAGGGTAGACACTTCTAACCATTGCATTGCAACAAATAATTTCTTGTGGACCTACTTTGTGGCACTGGTATGGTCAGTATTAAAGCATATTCAGTATGAAATGGGATACTCCATTTGATTTTGTTTCCTTATTTTGTTGTTTAAAAAACACCATCACGGCTGTGATTTGGTCACCAAAGACAATTACACCTAACCCTAATATGATTATGTACTCATTAGGTAATTGGCTCGTTCAAATGAATACTGCATTCAAATGTTTAAAAATCATTCTAGGTGTTCCAACATATAGAACACTTTTGACATACACTACCATAGTGGGGACACTTGGACCCCAAAAAGACAAAACACGGCCTTATGCACCCCTTTCCAAATGTGCTCTGATATTAATTCCAAACAAAA
>JAJAGP010000279.1:13528-153528 GCA_025084515.1 Ancistrus triradiatus | reverse complement strand
AGTGAACAGTACAGTACTCTGTGTGTTGTCATATTAAACAATCATCTATAACGAAAGCAGCTCAGCTACACTCAGCCAGTTTTATTCTTACCCCAAATACAGATGTTTTTTCGTCAAATTTGCATAAACATGCCATTGAAATTTCATTATAGAACTGCGCATAGTCAAACGTCTACATTTACCGGTCTAATCAGTGATGGAAACCAAATCAAACACGGAGGTTATTTAAGAAAACAAGCACCTGGCAATCCGAGTACACAGACTGTAGGTGGCCATGCTCCTCCTCTCCCCACACAAACTCTTCTCTGCCAACAACCACACCGGGTTCAATTAACACAGCAGCGCTCTGTGCTTCAGTTCTGTTGTTCTTGTAAAGTGGCTCCAGCTATTTTTCATCAGGGCCGTGAGAATTTCAGATGGAGTGTCTCTGCTCTAACTAATGATCAAACACAGGAGAGACAGCACAGTGATCAAATGTCATTTTGTTGATTTCCAAAACAAATAGAACTTTAAACGCTGGACATATAACATTTCGTAGCAAATCTGACCAAACCATAAACATGTCAAACTCTTATAGGTTACAAAAAGTGGATAACACTTTCGCACATGGCAAATATATTTTTTCTCCCAATACGTTTTAGGTTATTCATTAAATTTGCAAACATCTTTCATATTTAAAATGTGTTCCTTCCAGAGGTTTTGCTCATATAATCAGCAAAACCTTAGGAGTTAAAATAAATGGGTAACAATTCGACAATAATTTGAATTGAGATGTTTATTTAACTAGCCAAGTTTTTTTCCATTGGAAAATAAGAGCATACCATGGTAAACAAACCCCTAGTGCCCTCTAGCGTTCTGAGCAGCACAAATACCAAGAAATAGCTTTTAGCATTTTCAAACTTTGATTCATCAGGAATAAAATAACTAAGCCAACATCCAAAAAATGTGAATTTACAATCGTAAAACTAATAGCTTCATTTCATTCCCGTGAGGTGTGACCAAACTATACAGATGTTACTTGCAAAGAAAAAAAAAAAAAATACATGTACCGTTAGCTATTTTTATTTATTTAAAAGACAGCATATCATTATATACAACCATCAAACCTGAAATTAGCTAATTGTGAATGGCTGGCATGAGTGACTGTTACACTGAGGTCTACATTTAAATGTTTGGCTGTATCACTAGAGGCATTTGGAGGGTATAACCCAGGCTCCAGCAATACAGCTCAAACCCACAAGGGCGTCCCGTAATGCACGATGTGATGTCGTTCAGGAAATATGCAAAAGCACTACTGAAACCAACCATCAAGTCAGACTACAGAACTGCTACCAAAAGTCACAAGTGTTAGGCTAGGGTTTGTACTGTGAAGATACAAATGATGCAAGGTTTACCTATGGACATTTGTAGAACTAGTGAGCCATATTTAAAACAACCATAATCCCTGTCATTCGTCTACAAAATTTAATTTTAAAAATGCATTAAAATAATAATAATAACATTAAAAAAAATCACATTCATCGAGAATCACCTGAATGACATTAAAGTGAATTATTCTGGGCAGAGTGGTACGAGTATGGTCAGTGGATTAGTGGTTAAGGCCATGGACTATCAATCCTAAGGCTGCAAGTTCAGATCCCGAAACTGCAAATCTACCACTGCTGAGCACTCTGTACATCACTCTGGATATTTACGTAACGTCACAACAGCTACTCGTGACAGGAGCAAAGTTATAACGGTACTAGTCAAACACAATCACACTTGGAGCGACCAATTAGCCTAACGCATGTCTTTGAAACAGCCGGAGTAAACCCACATGAACACGGAGAACACACCGGTGAGATCTCTGGAGCCGTGTGGCAAGTGCGGAATAAGGATTAGGATAAGGATTCCGGCTAAATTCTGAATTTCTGTGAACTATGATATGACTAGATTGGATTCAATAAGAAACTACAAAAGCAGATCTAATGCTCTTCCAGTATTATGGGACTGTACGAATAGACCTTTCAGTGCTAAAAGGAAAAGGCACATGACTAATTTCAGGTTGGTCAATGCTAGTGAATTATTTCAGACAAATCAGAATAAATGGGATCTTCCTTCTTAACAAAAGTCATGAAATTAAGGCAACACTTGACTGTTTTCTGATCTCAGGTTTGGATCTATGGGTTTTTAATGAACAATATGACATGAAAAGATTAATTGTTCTATAAATCCTTTTTTTTTTTTTTAATAATTGCGGTGATTGTGCTGCAGCAGGACTTTCTTCTTCAGACAGTACTGTTTAGACAAGTGCTCAATTCACTGGGTGATCTTACTACCCAGTCATGCAAACACCGGTACAAAGGAGGTCAAACCTAGAGAGCACATTCTTCAGGCTTTTAAAATCGGTCCATACCACTTTCCACTCAGTCCACTGCAGTTCGGGTAACGTCAGGATGTGCAGGCAGGATTCCGCACAAGACGGAAAGAAGGCGCCACTTTTGTTCTTAAACCTATAAGCAAACAGCAAAAACTGAGAAAACGAAAGACTTTGGTCCATGCAACATCTAACTTGGTTGGCGGTACGTTTTTAAATCAAGAGCACCCTTTGTTTTAGCGTCCCTGAAAGAGCGCACTCTCCTTCTCCCTCTAGCCGTTCTCCTTCCACAGAACCAGATGAATGCTATGGTCTGGCATGCTGGTAGCAAACACTAGGCCGGCGTCGTTCTTCCCATCAAAGCCATCGAGCCAAGACGTGATGCCAGGCAGGAAGCTGGAGCCCCTTTTGGATTTGCGGTAGGCTGGCAGAGGCCAGCGGCCTGTGATGGCCTCAGTCCTCAGGTCCATCACGTACAGGTGGTGGTTATCAAAGAGCAGAGCGAAAATCTCTCCGAAGCTGAGCAGGGAGGGGCTGGCTGGGTCTTGATGTGGTTTGATGACTCTGAAGGAGAAAATCATCAGTTAAATTTACCCTATGCCGATTATTTCTCACCGGCACACAGATATTGGCATACAGAGCTTCTACAAACTATGTATATAATCAAATACAGTGGTGCTCTCTATATTTCTGCATAAATATGACCTAAAACCTCATCAGATTTTCACACAAGTCCTAAAAGTAGATAAAGAGAACCCAGTTAAACAAATGAGACAAAAATTATACTTGGTCATTTATTTATTGAGGAAAATGATCCAATATTACATATTAGTGCGTGGGAAAAACATGTGACCCTCTAGAATTAGGAGTTCATTTGATGGTGAAATTAGAGTCAGGTGTTTTTAATCAATGGGATTTCAATCAGGTGTGAGTGGGCTCCCTGTTTTAATTAAAGAACAGGGATCTATCAGAGTCTGCTCTTCACAACACACGTTTGTGGAAGTGTCATGGCACGAACAAAGGAGATTTCTGAGAAGCTCAAAGAAAGTTTTTGATTCTCGTCAGGCTGGAAAAGGTTACAAAACCATCTCTAAAGAGTTTGGACTCCACCAATCCACAGTCAGACAGATTGTGTACAAATGGAGAAAATTCAAGACCATTGTTACCCTCCCCAGGAGTGGTCGACCAACAAAGAAAAGGCGTGTAATAGTTGGCGAGGTCACAAAGGACCCCAGGGTAACTTGTAAGCAACTGAAGGCCTCTCTCACATTGGCTAATGTTAATGTTCATGAGTCCACCATCCGAAGAACACTGAACAACAATGGTGTGCATGGCAGGGTTGCAAGGAGAAAGCCACTGCTCTCCAAAAAGAACATTGCTGCTCGTCTGCAGTTTGCTAAAGATCACGTGGACGAGCCAGAAGGCTATTGGAAGAATGTTTTGTGGACGGATGAGACCAAAATATAACTTTTTTGGTTTAAAAGAAAAGCGTTATGTTTGGAGAAAGGAAAACACTGCATTCCAGCAATAAGAACCTTTTCCCATCTGTGAAACATGGTGGTGGAAGTATCATGGTTTGGGGCTGTTTTGCTGCATCTGGGCAGGACGGCTTGCCATCATTGATGGAACAATGAATTCTGAATTACATCAGAGAATTCTAAAGGAAAATGTCAGGACATCTGTCCATGAACTGAATCTCAAGAGAAGGTGAGTCATGCAGCAAGACAGCGACCCTAAGCACACAAGTTGTTCTACCAAAGAATGGTTAAAGAAGAATAAAGTTCATGTTTTGGAATGGCCAGGTCAAAGTCCTGACCTTAAATGTTGTGGAAGGACCTGAAGTGAGCAGCTAATGTGAGGAAACCCACCAACATCCCAGAGCTGAAGCTGTTCTGTACAGAGGAATGGGATAAAACTTCTCCAAGCCGGTGTGCAGAACTGATCAACAGTTACAGGAAACGTTTAGCTGCAGTTATTGCTGCACGGGGGGGGTCACACCAGATACTGAAAGCAAAGGGTCACATACTTTTGCCACTCACTAATATGTAATATTGGATCATTTTCCTCAATAAATAAATGACCAAGTATAATATTTTTGTCTCATTTGTTTAACTTGATCTACTTTCAGTGTAAAAACACTGCTGTTGATGCTTTCCTACATATTCTCAGGTTCAGAGTCTGAGCACTGTGTGCAGCTCGCGATGCTCAATATTTCACCTTAGGACGTCGAAGCTGGCGAAATCCCACTGGTAGACGCCTAGGTCTGAACTGCAGACGATGTAGCGGCCGTCGAATTGCAGCCTTGGCTGCAGGCACACACTGCGATCCTCAGACACGGACAAAGTCTTTAAGCACTTACAGTTGATCTCACGTCCGATGGGCCACACCTGTGGTAAAGCACATAGCGTTCGTTATATAACCTCCCTCTGGGTCATTTCGGACTGACCAAAAATGTAGACATATATTTAATTACATTTAAATAATCATACATATGATTATAATATTATATAAATAATATTTATTGTTTACTGTAGTGGATTAAATCACATGCTCTGTATTCATAAGTTTTAACCATATTTAACTGAATACTGTGGAGGTTTGGCAAATTATTTTAGTATTGTTAATACCACCTGGTTAAAATGACCAAGGAGGAGCTTTGACTTAAATATCTGCACATTTAAAGGAATGCAGGGTTGTCTGATTGAACATGATGTACAAGGCTGAATAATCTTTTTTCAATATTGAGCAAGATAACAAAAAAAATACCCATTGGCATGCAGGATCACAAAAACTACACCATTAGATTACCTTAATTTCATATTTATCTGCACTCAGTAAGATGCAATCACCAGGACTGTGCATCATGGACTCCACTTGGCTTTCCTGAAGAAGCACCTAAATAAATGGAAAAAGCCCCACATTTGAAAACTGTTCTCATGGATCTACTCTTCTGGCTATGAGAATGACTCAAGTGTTTATGACTCAGGTAGAAAATATTTTAATCGGTCAATTATGTAACTCTAATCCTCCTTTGAAAGCACCACCACACTCAGGAACTGCTACTGCCAAAAACATTCATATCAACTAGCGACAGGATTTTGCAATGACTGGATTTGATGTGGTTACATTAAAACACTCATACCTTAGTGACCCACTCTGTGTGGCCAGTCAGGGTGTTGAGACAGGCTCCGGCTGACAGAGCCCAAACTTTGACAGTAAAATCAGCTGAACCACTGACCAGGGTGTCCAGCTCGTCATTGTAATCTACACTGAACACTGCCACACACAAGCAGTCAATTAGAAACAACATAATTTCATAGTTCAATCGACATTCTGCTCTGAAACACCACAATTCAGTACAATAAAAAACTTGCACAGTTTTAGTTAGATTTCTATTTAGCCTAACAGCAATCAATAAAACCATTCAACCCTGTGTGTGACACCGACCTGCACCAGTGTGTCCACGGAACTGCTGGATTTTCGCACCTGTACTCCATTCCCAGCATGCAATGGTGTTGTCAAAAGACCCCGTCACCAGTTTCTGCTCATCAAACTTCACAGTAGCACAGGTGTGTGTCTGGATGCCATAAATGCACTGACCAGTGCGGACATCCCATAGTTTGGCAGACAGGTCATCAGAGCCTGTGTGCAAAAATATTTGTAGTAAAACTGGACATGGCCACAATATGCATTACACTTTACTGGAGCTACAAATAGATCTTCAAATATATAGTCTTAAAACAACAATCTATTAAATAGACAAATATTATAATTATCTAACCAACACAGACTCTAAAAAACCACTGCCCAGCTGTTATTTATGTGATAATGTAAATACTGGGTTAGTTTTGACAGTTCCAGGACTATCCAGGACTGTGTGGCCCTGTGCCCTAATGCATCAGCGTCCAGAGCTGGGGATTGTGGGTTCAAATCCCACCTGGGTCACTCGTGCTTGAGACTTAAATGCTCACGTGTCAGGAGAACAAAATGCATTGTGGCCGAGTTGGGACTGCAATGGTACTGGACTATGGACCCACAAGGTCCGGGGTGCAAACCCACCTCTACCAGGCTGCCAATGTTGGGTTCTTAAGGAAGGCCCTTAAAGAACAATGCAAATATAATTATAAACAACATAAAAGACTAGTACTGAACATTTGCTGCTTATGTTTTGCACTTAGGCTGTTTTAGCTTTGCTACAATGTTTATGTAGAAGAGACACTAATCTACCTTGATGAAAGTTCTTAGACTGTGATGTAAATAAACATCAAATACCTGATTGGCTAAACTCCAGATGGGTTAAATTCCATTTGTTGATTGGAAAACACATGGGCAGCCTTCCATACGAACCATTAGTATTTTAAGTATGGTCTCAGACTTTAACTTGTTTGCAATTTGTAGAGGCTCTGTTAAATATTTTTGCCTAAGACTGTAAGCCTCTCTTCATTCCATTAGAGCGCACTTTGGTCTGGACTGGAAACTGCCTAGGCACTTCCAGATAATCTTACTTCAGTACTATAATAGCTTTGAGCGCGCACAATTTTCCTCAATCACATGCCCAGATTTTTAAAAAATATATAAAGGCCACAGTTAATCCACATAATTAATAGCATATAATAACTGCTAAGCAAAGGAAACCTGTCATTCCTCAACCCTGACTTTACCTAGCTTTATCAGAGACACATCCCCACCCAGGACACCACCTCTTCACCCTGATGCCCTATGGAAAATGCTACAGGTCCACAAAGTCAAGCCTCCTACAACAGGGCCTCAAACAGCTGAACTCTAAATGGGGTCTCTGCCTTATTAGCACCTCCATCATGTACCTCCCACCCACTGTCTTTCTATTTACTACCTGATCCCTTACCTGTTCACGTAATGACACAATATGGACAATAGCAATGCTTGATGTATGAACGGATAGATTAGGAAACTTGAAATTGTTAATAGGTCTGAAAGATGAATGCTCTTACATAAAGAGTGTATTTGTTAATATGCGTGATATCTGTAGTATACTCCGTGACGTTCTTATTTCTAGCACCATCTGCTATTGGATCTTAAATTTCGTTGTATTGCTGTGCAATGACAACAAAAAGCATTCTATTCCAACTACAGTCTTTAACTGAAAATATTCTGGGTGAAAGACACTTAGAAAAGTAAAGGAGCAAACATCAGAAACCAAACACACCTTAGCTATGCTCATGCCTATGAGTGTATCAAGGTCCTAAAACGTCACAAACGTGCACACACCTGTGCAGAGCAGGCCATCCTTGTAATATAAAGCATACACACGGGCACTGTGCCCAATCAGTGAGCTGGTCTCAAAGGCATCCTCCTCTTGCAGCTGCTTCATGCGGCGCTTGGCCTTCAGGTAGACATGTTTCCAGTGTGCGGCATCCTGGATGGAGTCGTCGATGCGCCAGCCCAGGTCCCTGCACACGCCCTGCCACACTTCGGTACAAGCGTTGACTACTTTGTTCCACTGCTTGCACACCAAGCAGCAGGTGAGCAGCGTCTGGGGGTCAAGCCAGCGCAGCAAGTAGAAGGCCAGCTCCAAAGGCAGGAGGCGCAAGAAGTCGCGCTTCAGCAGGACCTCCAAACCATTGGAAAGGTGCCGGAGTTGCGCGGCTCCGCTCAGCGAGATCAGATGGTCCAGCAGCTGATTGCGCTGTTGGTCACTCAGTGCCAGGAAGGAGGTGGAGACCGACTCCAACCATCCCTCAAAGACCTCTTTCTCCATGGGCACATGAGGGCGACTACCTGCAGAGAGAAGGAATGGACACTTTAAAAAGCGCCACAGCAGAAACAACAGTTCACTAACTGGCGGGAAGTCACACTGCAATACTCAGACATGACAGCCATCATTACATCGAAGTCATATTATGAAAAGCATATAATGGCCATATCAAGAAAAGACCCCACTTCTTTTTGCATGCTACAACACCACAACGTCAACTGTACACCTACAAAACAGACTAGCTTGTTCAAAAGGATATTAGGATAATAAGACACCAGTGTGGAAATGTTTAGATTTCAACTGAAAGAACGTGGAGAAGCACTATTAACAAGATTACATGGCATCTGTGCTGAGGGACTTCACTGGAAGATAATGAGGGCAAATTAACGCTCATTACAATGCTGAAAGCATGCCAGGTCAGAACAAATATTTGTATATAAATTTACATGACATGTTTGTTGACAGACAAAATGGCTTACTCGATCTAAACTTGTAAAGTTTAGATACATAGTGTGTATTGTCCATTTACATTTATAGCATTTAGCAGACACCCTTATCCAGAGCGACTTACAATTGGTACAATCTTACAATCCAAGCAATTGTGGGTTAAGGGCCTTGCTCAAGGACCCAACAGTGGCGGCTTGGCAGAGGTGGGATTTGAACCCAGGACCTTGTAGTCCATAGTCCAGTACCTTAACCGCTAGGCTACCACTGTCCAGCTTCTAGTATTAAAGGAGTATCAAAGAACAAGTATGAGCCATTCTACCTGAGGACTGCCTGTTGATTTAAAGACGACATTTACTTCAGTTAATGTAGCCATCATTAGAAATAATCATGGGATATTAGAAGCTACCCCAGACAAGAATTAGACTTGACACACTCATATCAACACCACACTCCATCATGTCACTGCTGTTCTTGAAAGGTACATCACCAAAACAACCTGGTCAATAGTATTCACTACATAGACAAAAGTTTGTGGACACCTCTCTACTTATTGAGCTCTGGTATTTCAGCAACACTCGCTTGTAATACCTTCATAACATAAAACGTACCTTTCTGGATTCTCCATAGACTTGGCAGTAGAATGGGTTGTACTGATACCTCAGTGACTCTAAATATGACACATTTATAGGTTTCGGCTTCCAACAAGTCAGTTCATCAATATTCTGCCCTGCGGTCCATATAAACAAAACCTAATTAATTTAGTCGTAAATAATTACTGGCCTATTTGAAGGCTCACCCCCTAGCAAAGCTAGCCAGCCTGTCAGCAAACAACCATAATCACAGAAACGTTTTAACAGCAAAACTCACTCAGACACATTATGCGAAAAACAATATGTGCCTCCTGAACTTTAACACCATGTCATATTGATAATAAAAATCGATAACGCACAGTTAGCTCTCAAAGTAAACACGCTAGCTAACAGTTAGCTTAGCAACTCACCATTTCCAGAAGAATCCAATTGTTTGCGATGATGCTGGCTAACTAGCTGATGTTTTAGCTCGCTAGGCGGCTAAATAGAGATAAAAAAGTAAGCAAAGAAGAAATATCTTCTAAGTACTAAATTTAGTAACAACACAGCCTAACCCCGGTCAGCTTTTCAAACTAGCTTTCTGAGCTAGCCTGCTGTAGAGCTTTTCATAGTTACTGTGTTATAACGTGTTATAAGTTAATAACGAAATACAAAATAAATAAAACTATGCAAATTATACATACAAATAAATATAGAATGACTTCGTCAATACTACCATAAAATGAAAAGCTCCGTATTTTTAATTAACGATTTAAAAAACAGTACAGTTAGCAGACCAGCTAAGCTATAAGCAAAAGCTACTAGGGCTAGGAGTCGATTTTCTGATTCTATGTATTGTCAAGCAAGAGTCGACTCTGATTCAATTGAATGATTCTGGATTACGACATCCTTCTCGACCCAAATATTCGCCATTACTTTACTTTAGCAAATGCGCAAAACAAAGTGTCAGGGTACATTTTCAACAAGTCAAGAAAAACCGTATTGTTTTAGATATTGGTAAAAGTTATTCAGCAAGAAAAATAAAGTGACATCTCGTGTCCTTTAGCACCAATTTGGATCTAGAGTTAAGATCCCTCGTTGGCAAGTCCTAATGAATCTGCACTTATCGCTCACTTATGTGTTCGAATTATGCATTTGTGACTTCTTTTTCATCATCTTCGCTTTAGCTGCTGAAATAGATAATATAAACAAACGTGTGGAATCGTTTTTTGAAATCGTCTCCCGGTCCCAACACTGAAAACTGAATCAGAGTCGACTAAAGAGTTTCTGTAATCAAACGCCTATACTAGAGGCCTTGTGTCGAATCGTCTCCCCGATTCAGAATCGACTCCACTGTTCTGAAACTGATAACCTTAAACTATTTATTTTGGAATCGACTCTTTGAATCATACGCGCCTACGCTTTTCACTTCCATAACACTGTACATGGAAACGAAAGGCCTTGCACTATTCTACTCCTATTCAGCTCCTGGAATCAGAACCAACTTGAGCTAACTCTATGATGTCTGTCAATAAATTGTCTTTTGAAACCTTATTGATCAATCGATTTCCATCAGATGGAATCAAGTTCGGAGTTGACTCCGACATTCCTATGCACATGCAAAGTACTTTGTGTGTATTCGACTCTTAAATTCAGCTTAATCGACCCTCAACATTCAGAGTCGACTCATTATAGAGCTGATACATGGAGTTTCACCGAGACTTGTATCTATTAAGGACGTTTAGTGGAGAAGCTGCATCGCTGTAATCTACACTATAAACAGCAGGTGGCGCTAACATTCAACTTTTTGATGTAAGTAACATTTATTCAGTATTACCCAAGGCTGAACCGTTGTTTTTTGATATAGCCTAAAAGACCAGTCATAATATTTTAGTTACAGACACACAAATAAAGAGTTAACAGAAGTGAGTAAACGTTTTACATGTGACCATTTATAATCACAACAAAGCCTTGTTTGATTTTTCTTTTACTATTTTTAGCTAGTTGTTGGGTTTTTTATTTAAAATTTGTGCATTTTATATGTACCTATGAAGTCAACCTATTTTAAATTAAAAACTCAACAAAGAGCTAAAAATAGTATTAAAAAAAACGATATAATTTGGTCTTGCATTTTTCAAACAGAGTTGTGATTATATAAATGGTCACATTAGAAGTTTACATACTTATTAACTCTGTGTGTGTTTAATAAAAATATTATGTCTGGCCTTCTGCTGTGATCGTAAACTTATTAAAGACTGAAATTTCATTTCTTTTGAACATGGATCTTTCTTGTATGCATCAGTGATGAAGACTGTGAAGCTCATTAGTATTAATGATTTAGCATAACACTACTGGCAGTTTTTCCATTAATTACAGTGGTGGAAATCACGCTTCCATATGGGCACTACATCTACAATTAACACCTTGTTTTTCGGGATGTCAAGAGAGCAGTGTCATGAGAATCCCAGATGCTGCAGCTGCAGGTGGATGAGGCAATCCTGCTTAGCAAGAGGTCCCCATTAAACATGATGGACTGTCAGCTGGAATCGCAGATGCTGTAGACGACTGAGAGAACTTTATCTGACGGGGAAGTAGCTGAGATAATGGAAGACACCAGTCAGGAAATGTGTCAGGAGTAGCTCATGAAGCGAGTACAGATTTAGGTAAGGGTGTGTAAGGCAAAAAACCAGCGGCAGGTTTGCATTCTTATCCCAGGCTTTCATCTCATTTTCAGGCTAGCACAAGCAAAGCAGAGGAAAGTACTAAAACACTACGTTTACATTCATTACATTGACATTTGCAGTTCAGTATGCTGTGCAAAAAGTATTAGGCCACCATTAGGCAACTTTACATTTACCATTTATGACCATATGTAACTATTTCTCACTCTCTTTGTTAGATCACAAGCAGAAAATATAGGAAATTTGTACACAGTATTAAACTGAAAAAGAAAATCAGAAAATATTTGTGACTTCCCTTGCGACATTTGAGCAATAGCAGCATCTAAAGCTTGATCGGGATGCCAAGTTGACCTTTCTACAGCTTTAAGAAGCTTTTTGGAAGAATAGCAGCCAAAAACAACAGAAGGGGAGCAGAATGAAAAGGTTAAGAAATGCTAAAGCTCACAAAGACTGGAATGAAAATCCTAAAAGAACAAATCCAATGGTGGCCTAAGACTTTTGCACAAAGTACTGTACATATATTTCTTCAGATTTAAATTCTGTTGGTAAATCACTGGAATGTGCTCAGTGTCCTAATGCTATTACTATGGATGCCATGTGGTTACATTTTACTGGTAATACTGAAAACTCATAAAAGGACTGAGTAACAGTAACAGGAGAAACCATGCAAAAATAAAATAAAGTTGCCTGAGATTGAGCAATATGCATTATGAATAGTTAAATATTTGTTGTTAGATTCAGTGTTAAAACACTGAAGAAAATGAAATTTAATTTTTAAGAGTTACAACAAGAAAATGGCGCCCATTCATCGGAATGACTCATAGGTGTTTTTAAAAAGTAGTATTACACCACCAGCTTTCAAGAAGCTCAAAACACATTCGTGATGGAGGATTCTGTCATGAACAGAGCAGTTGTATGAAACAATTATGACATTTTTAATACACTTACTGTCATTTCTGATCAATTTAATGACACACGGATTAAAACAAAATATAAGTTATTTTAAAAACACACATTTCTTTCATTCCAGTCATTCCAAACCTTTGAAATCTAGTTAGTGTAAGGATTTACAGACATTATTACAACACAGTCCATGACTTTGCCATAGCTTTATGCTGTTACAATATTGCAAGTCTAAGATATTTGCTGATCTTACAGCAGAGGTACTGGCTTCATTTCTTGAGCCACTGCCCCGCATGTCTCTCTTAAACCGATTTCTGTATGGTATTTACTGACATGGTGATTTAATGATAATATTTGGTACGCTGAATACTTTAGGCATGTCCTGATCTCATTCTGTCCATTGTTGATATCATACTAATATCAAAGCGTTATCCAATACTGACCTGTTACATAGTCATAATTTACAGCATTCATCAGATTACCTTATCCAGAGCAACTGAGATAACCTTGTTCAAATGACAGCATGAACTCACCATCTTCTGATTAGTACTCCAGAGCCTAAACCACTGAGTTAACACTGATTCGATTCTAACAGTAACCAAGCAAATCAAAGCCAAAGCCATGACTGCCTCGTGTTTTGTCCTATGTGAAATGTGATCTGACACTAATTCAGTTCTGGGCTAACATCGACCTGATGATCAGTATCAGACTGCGACGTCACTAGAAAATAAACCCGACTTTTCCAAAACCAAACAGATATTTTATCATTCCAACACCTTTAATTAAGTGTAAATGGCCAGGATTTTCAGGACTCTTAGAACCCTCTGGTGAATATAACAGTTTTTACTTAAGACATTATATTTATGCACATTCGTGTTGTTGTTTTTAGGATTTTGGCTATTCCAGTCACCTTTAATGTGAAAGGGAGTGGAATCCAATTCTTGTATATAGCACGGCCGCTGAAGGATAACAGCCTGGCTCAGTGGCGGTAACCCTTCTTCTCTTAAATTTGGCTTCCAAACTAACCTGCTTTAAAACTCAAATTGGGCACGCCAGATGCCAGAGCTGTGATCTTTGATCTCAAACAACATTAAATCCTTCCTCCAGGGCTGCATGACCATTACACCAAGAAGTGTGAGCAAAATGCTTAATTACCAATTAAACTTGACAAGTGCATATCAAGGAGCCATGTTTCCTCTCCTCATTACAGCAGCTTAAGAGAGGAGATGGGAAATTATATCAGATTTAATTACCCATGCGCCATTACAGACCGAGTGGAATTTTGCTTCTCACATTAATATGGTAAACAGGGATTTTAAATCTTAGGCCCAGAGGTATGAAAAAATCTTGTCCAAACCTGTCAGTTTGCAAACTGCTTAAGGGAATGGACGAATCCAAACACACACTTGATGGAATAAAGTCGGCATACACACCTTCTGATTAGTATTACCCAACTGGTGCATGCGACAAATACCACAGTAATGTAAACTCTATAGTGAAACATTTGCAGCTGAATAGGTCCTGCTGGAGCTCAGTGTCTTCATCAAACACTCCCAGTACCGTTTTAAACCCAGCTTCGTTTATTTATGAACTTCAGTATGATTTAGCACTACATGAAATGTGACGGATTGTATTCTTTATATACATGTATTATTTCAGTGCTGAGACATTTGAACAAATCCATATGAACAAGATGGAGGTTAGATTGTTTTATCAAAAGCTGCCTATGATTTCAACTTTGACATTAAGCTCAAGACAACAACACTTTCTTATTTCGAAGGATAACAAGACCAGCTCCTGATGCATTAAAGAAGCAGTCTGTTTATATATAATATTAAACATTATATTTATCCCTATACTTCAGGTAACGTATTAAAGGAGGTCTGTCTCAGCCAAAATGATTTCCATAAATACATTCCCTTTACATCACACATTTGTTACTGCCAGGAATATAAGCTGGTGTTTTTGTTTGTTTAGTATTCATTCACCCATGCTTTTATGGCATAAATTAAGCATGGTTTGGGTTTATTTGCTTTGTTTGTGTCCATGGGTTGGTTTTTAGTGCATTGCATTGATTATGTTAAGTATATCTATTAATAGAACTAGTGGTACTCGGAAAAATGTAGAGTATCTTGCACATTACACACTTGATTCTGTTCCATTGTCTTGAATCTGTTTGAATGTTTTTATACGTCAGTAAACTTGTGTATTCCTTCTCTATATATCTATATCTACATATATATTTTTTTCTTTATTTAGAACAATATGTAACGCAGTGAGATAATTTTAGGATCTTAGAAGATGAACTGTTCAGGGAAACTTACTGCCTTTGACACACACATCTCAGAACTCTGGTTGTAACAGTGAAGAGAAAAACTTTAAGCAGGTTTTGCAGGAGTGTTGTCATGAGGGTGTTTACTATAATAAATCATTGTACTTTTACTTTCAATACTTAAATACATTTGAAGGCAAATACTTTTGTACTTGTACTCAAGTGGAGCTCTAAAGGGAGGACTTCTACTTTCACTGGAGTAATGTTTTACCATGGTTAACTCTAATTTAACTCAACGACATGGTTTGTTTACTTCATCCACCATTGACCTCCACATGGTTTCATTTTCGGTTATGTGTGTCCTCATTTACAAATGACCCCCTTTACTGAACCGTCTCTTTAGTCCAAAGCGTTTCAGCTTTTTTTCACAGCTTTTAACCTGATTAAACATTAAAACGTCAGTGGCCTTGGTTAGATTGTCTAAAAATACAACTGACCACCCAAGTCGACCCATTTCGATTTAGAAGTATTTTTGAGCCAGACTTGTAGTTCTGTGGTAAAACTCAAGAAACCTTTTGACATGAAACACGTCTCGGCTGATCGTGTTCATTTAAGGTAACTGGAACATGTTCATTTGATATGACCACTGCTTTAAGCAATAAGCGTGGACTACAGATTCTATAGAGATACTGTACAATGTCCTGTGATACTGTACTGCATTACAAAGAACACTTCTGTACTGATTTGACAGTTCAAGCTGCAGAAGCGATACAACAAAATGACGCCTCGGTATGATCACGGAAACATCACGTCACAGGGTGCAGCAGGAATTTGTCACTTACACTACAAATCCCGTGATTGTGCAATGAAATTAGCTAGGAACAGACAAATAAATAGGAAAATAAATAGTGGACGCATTTGCTTCAAAGCAAATATCGAACAACTTTACTTCATCCTCAGACCGATCTTCCGATTGGCCTACAAGGTCCAGTCATCCCATTGTTCATATGCCAATAACTCCAAACTGGATGCATTAGGCATAGAGACTGTGGGAGGGTGCAGCAGTTCTTTTGTTCCTAGGCTCCATGACGTTTGTTCATCTTGTTCTTTATACCAAAAAAACCAAACAAACAAACAAAAAAACAGAACGAGGCAAGTCCTCTGGTACAGAGTAATTAATACAGAACTTTATACATGTGCAATGTGTTTGTGGAGGGCGGGCAGCTCAGATACTGCTCATGCGTGGGTGTGACTCTCTCCAGTCCTTCAAAGGAAGAATTCACAAGCGTCTTCAGGAGATGGCACAATCCGTGTTGTTGTCATGACCGGTGTTTTGCCTTTGCTATGCGGATGAATAATTAACAGCTGTGCCTTTTCCACAAACAGACCCACAATGCACCAGTAAGGGCATGGGCTGAGCAAGCGTGGGAAAGCGAGCATCACATCGGCTTCTCCCCCACACAGCAAGCAGGATGGTACAAATGGATCATCAGGATGGCCTAAAATTAGACAGAAATGACTGGATCAAAAAGTAACTGAGGTGAGAAAATAAACGTGAGACTTCTTAAAGCATTACACGATGCCAGCGATTATTAAAATTGCCTTGAATTCAACCATTTTTTACATTTTAAATAAAAACTCCATTCTTCTGCTAATCTATGGAACAAATACAAAACAGAAATATGAAAAGAGGTTTACACACAACAAGAGGCTAGCTAAAAAACTCACCGTCATAGTCAGAATGTATGACTAAATGTAATGACATTTCATTTTCTACAACCAAGATGAAAATGTCAGAAGCAGCTGTCAGAAGGAACATGTTCATACTGTAGCAGTACAGGCAACACACAAGAAGTTCAGACTGTCACAGTTGTATAATAAACAATTAAATTTACAATATTTAGCCAGGTTTAGCCACAGACAGAGGCCACTCCAAACTCTTAAAATCAGCATATCTGCATGTATGGCAGCAAATCCATTCCAGTATCTGATGAATTCCAGAACAGACACGCCTCATTCTACTTAATGAGCTACTGATTAGGTGATCATCCGAAACAAATCTTATTTTTCGCAAAAACGTGCAAGACACACGAAAGCTGTAACTTAAATATTGATTTCTGAACGTATTATTAGTAACATTAGTATACGTTAGTACAGAGTGTGTTTACATGCACTCAATCTGATGACTGCAGAATATCAGATTGTCAGTAATCTGATATGAGTATACCGTATTTTTCGGACCATAAGGCGCACTTAAAATCCTTTAACTTTCTCAAAAATCGACAGTGCGCCTTAAAATGCGGTGCGTCTAATGTATGAATTAATTCTGGTTGTGCTTTCTGACCTAGAACCGATAGTAGATGGTACACGGCGCTCATAAATCTGTCAAAATGTTTTAGCACGGTCTTGGTAAGTTACGAAGGTTACGGCAACCGTAGTGTGCAGAATTGCGGAGTAATACGGTATGTGCTTCAGCATTAGGGTATGTGCATTCATTTTCGAAGCGGAATTCAAACACAATGCTATCAGTCACGCAGTACAACATGGACATAGAGCAGCTGCGAGAGAATTCAACATTAACGAATCAATGACACGGAAGTGGAGGAAGCAAGAAGACGCCCTGTGCCAGGTAAAGAAGACCAAACTGAGTTTCCGACGAAACTTAAGACTTTTGTTTCATTTCATGCGTCTTATAACCCGGTGCGCTTTATGTATGAAAATAGATCCGTTAGCAGCCGATCATTGATATTGCGCCTTATAACCAGGTGCGCTTTATAGCCCGAGAAATACGGTACATGCAGTTGAGTAATCAGGTAATGGGAAAGCTCCAGGTTTGCACGACTCGAGCAGTAATCGGATTTCTACTTTGCAACCAGCCAACAATCTCATAGAAATGTAACAAACTTCAAACTTTATTATTAAATAATCAAAGTATTCATTCTCTTGAGTAAATACTGTTTCTCAGAGTCTTCCCAAAGTGTTCGACAGCCATTTCGCTGCCTTTAGTTCCGTGGCACGGTTAATTTCAGGGTTGCCAGATCCAGCGAGACAAAAAAAGAACACTAAAGTCAATGGAAAAATTGGCCAAATAAAGCTAGGTCTTTAGAAATGTGCGGACCTGCAATGAGTCATCCGATTACTGGAGTAAAATCCAGTTGTCTATTGGATTTCTTAATCTGATTTCTAGATGCTGTATATGCTGTATACATGACCACTTAAATAATCAGATAACTCCAGAAATCCAACTCTGATCGGGTTAAGTGCACGTAAACACTCGTTAATATTTTGTCAAAAAATGAATAAAAACTTGTCTTTCTATTATTATTTGTATCAGTAACTGAGGTCTGAAGGCACTGGATCTTCTTCGTTATTTTGACCAGCTGTCATTTACAGCAAATAAATGCTCTTGTCATTGCAAGTATATGGGTTTATTTAGAATGTCAGTAATTTATAGAATAAAACAAAAATGTCCCATTTCACCCAAACACATACAGTATCTACAAATACTAAAACTAGACAAACAGTGGCCTCTTAAGTTCCACTTGGTTACAGTCTAGAGACCACTGCTCTTCGGTGACTGGGGAATTTGGACCTAAGCATAAGCTAGTATGCGCTTACCGAGGCTAATGATCTACTAGCTAGTACAAAGCTACAGTTACAGAGTTACAGTCAAAACCATAAAAACCAACACGAATATCAATTATATTTTGATATAGGAAGCATTTTGAGACTCTCTTGAATTCAGAAAGCAGTCTAAAGGTTTATTTTTTCTTCTGTATTCAACACATCCGAGGCAGCGTTGCACTTCACTGAAAGATGCAATAATCTTTATCAGTCATCCTTCATGAATGAGAGGGGCATCACTCTGATATTACATCACATTAATGATGTAATGATTGGGAAGTGATCCTAATATAGCATTTAGTTCGATCACAGAGCCATGGCACAATTCTCATAAAGCACGAACTGCAGAATAATGGTGTTTACTCACTGTGTGCTGCCGAGAAGCCAGGCTACACAAGGCCATCATAGAGTGACAGGGCCTGTACAATGGAAGGATCCGCCTTGGAGCCCTCCTGAAACTCCTGCAACGTCAACATCCCATCTGCATTCTGCCAAAACCAATGCAGACACATCTCAGTCATGAGGAGTTTCATTTCACTTCTAGTATCTGTAAGAAATCTCTATAGTACAAAAGGAATATACAAGAGGAATCGGGAAGGTAAGATTTTACCGAGTTTATCATACAGGCCTATGTAAATAACACATTTTGTCAATTTTCTAAATAAATAAATCATAATCCATTCATTCAGCTGCTTTTCTTTGTTTCAATTTCCTATAAGGTGAATCATTTCGGCTCATTCTTCCTTGCACAAATACACCATGATCTTGATGTTGATCCCTGATCTCTATTCATCCAGTTATTTTCCTGAAGATTACCATAAACCTGATGTGAGTGTGTAAGGACTTGACCTTGTCCATCATAGCGAAGATGCGATCCACTCTTTTCTCGGGCGTGTTTTCTTCCTCCGGTAACTCCACTGTGTTTCCCTGCAATCAAAAGGTGATGAAGCATGGGAATCCGAACTAATAGACTTGAACTCCCAAGCTCACGCACTTCAACCTACAGATAATCAACACTCATCTCCTGAAGCATGTGCAAACAAAAGACCTGTATTTTCAGAAGTCAGTAGCAGGCTGTGACAAGAAAAAGAACTGCAGAAAAGTCTCAACCTTACCACCATCTGGTAGATCGCATCCACGATGTTTAGCATCTCATCTCGAGTTATGTAGCCATCGTTGTCAAGGTCATATAGCTTAAATGCCCCTGAAACATCAAGATCATACATGAAAAATTGCCTCCAAATATGTATGTAGTAAACCGACTTCATAATATTGAGCTGCATAATAATGAAAAAATGATTGTAATGATTTTGCATTTGAACTCGACTTTCAGCCAACACAAAACAGATATTTTTTCCATATTCTATGCCTATATATACAGTGGTGCTTGAAAGTTTGTGAACCCTTTAGAGTTTTCTATATTTCTGCATAAATATGACCTATGACATCATCAGATTTTCACACAAGTCCTAAAAGTAGATCAAGAGAACCCAGTTAAACAAATGAGACAAAAATATTATACTTGTCATTTATTTATTAAGGAAAATGATCCAATATTACATATTAGTGAGTGGCAAAAGTATGTGAACCTCTAGGATTAGCAGTTACTTTGAAGGTGAAATTAGAGTCAGGTGTTTCCAATCAATGGGATGACAATCAGGTGTGAGTGGGCTCCCTGTTTTATTTAAAGAACAGGGATCTATCAAAGTCTGCTCTTCACAACACACGTTTGTGGAAGTGTATCATGGTACAAACAAAGGAGATTTCTGAGGAGCTCAGAAAAAGAGTTGTTGATGCTCAGCAGGCTGGAAAAGGTTACAAAACCATCTAAACCATCTCTAAAGAGTTTGGACTCCCACCAATTCAGAGTCAGAACAGATTGTGTACAAATGGGAAGAAAAATTCAAGACCATTGTTACCCTCCTCAGGAGTGGGGTCGACCAACCAAAGATCACTCCAACAGAGCAAGGTGTGTAATAGTTGGTGAGGGTAACTTCTAAGCACCTGAACCTGAAGGCCTCTCTCCACAACACACCCCTGGCATAATGTTAATGTTCATGAGTCCCACCATCAGAAGAACACTGAACAACGATGCTTCGCATGGCAGGGTTGCAAGGAGAAAGCCACTGCTCTTCCAAAAAGAACATAGCTGCTCGTCTGCAGTTTTGCTAAAGAACCTCACGTGACGAGCCAGAAGGCTACATGGCTAAGAAATGTTTTATGGATGGCTGAGACCAAAATAGAAGAACATGATAAAACGATAACATTAACCCCCACCAAACGGCACCAGACCCCAAGCACACCCACAACACTTTTTTTTGGTTTTTGGTTTAAAAGAAAAGCGTTATGTTTGGAGAAAGGAAACACACTGCATTCCAGCATAGAAACCTTAATCCCATCTGTGAAACCTGGTGGTGGTAGTATCAATGGTTTGGGTCCTGTTTTGTGCTGCATCTGGGCTAGGAACGGAACACAATGCAAACACTGAATGATATCAGACAATTCTAAAGGAAAATGTCAGGACATCTGTCCATGAACTAAATCTCAATAGAAGGTGGGTCATGCAGCAAGACAACGACCCTAAAGCACCAAATTGGCCGTTTCTACCAAAGAATGGTTATAGGAGAATAAAGTTCATGTTTTGGAAGGGCCAAGTCAAAGTCCTGACATTATAATCTAATGGAAATGTTGCGGAAGGACCTGAAGCGAGCACGCTAATGTAGGAAACCCCCACCACATCCCAGAGCTGAAGGCTGTTCTGTACGGAGGAATGGGCTAAAGATTCCCCACAGACCAAGCCGGTGTTGCAGGAGCCCCGAGCAGTGCAATAGCGACCGGCCATCGGCTGAGCGCCTGAGGCCTGCGGGGGAGCAGGTAGAGGTTAGAGAGGGAGAACAGAACATATCGACAAGGAGCAAAAAGAGGGGTGGAAGTATCATGGTTTTTGGGCCGGTTTGCTGCATTGGGATAGGACGGAAACAATGAATTCTGACTGTGCTCTCCGCCCCTTCTCCAGGCCCCTGTCCGGCCCGCTGTCCCCGCCCTCCCTCTCCCGCGCCGGGGTCCGTGCCGCCCCGGGCCCCCGCCCTCCGCCCCCCCCCCCCGCCCGTTCTCCCCCCGCCTGGTTCTGGCGCCTCCGTTTCCTGTTTGCCTGCCCCCCCCCCGTCCCCCCCCCGTCTGCCCTCCTCTTCCTGGCCGCCTGTGCGGCACACCCTACACCCCACCAAAGAAAAACAACAAACAAACCCAACTAACAAAAAACACTGACAAGAAACAGCTACTGTGAGGAAAACCCCCAACATCCCAGAGCTGAAGCTGTTCTGTACGGAGGAATGGGCTAAAATTCCTCCAAGCCGGTGTGGCAGGACTGATCAACAGCTACAGGAAACGTTTAGCTGCAGTTATTGCTGGACAGGTGGGGTCACACCAGATACTGAAAGCAAAGGGTCACATACTTTTGGCACTCACTAATATGTAATATTGAATAATTTTCCTCAACAAATAAAAGACCAAATATAATATTTGTGTCTCATTTGTTTAACTGGGTTCTCTTCATCTACTTTTAGAACTTGTTTGAAAATCTGATGACGTTTTAGGTCATATTTATGCAGAAATATAGAAAATTCTAAAGTGTTCACAAACTTTCAAGCACCACTGTAAGCTTACAGCATACTGGTGCAAAAGTCATAGGCTTTCTATATTTTTATATAGAATTATATGTTTATATTCTGCTCTGCTTATTCGTTATTTTAAGTTTTATAGTCACTAAGTCACTAACTGCACTTTGTAAGTTGTAAAACTAATAGCCTATAGTCTTCAATCTTTTTGTTCGTTCCGTCCCCCTTTATACCAACATTACACACACTCCGGTCTCTGGACCATTATTGACAAGTAAAGGGGAATAAAAAGTACGTAGAAAACAGACAGACTACAGGTCTGTAATTACACAACACAACTAATAACCAACAACACGACACAACAAAACATCCACACCCAACCCCAGCCCCCCAAACACGCCCCAGCCACCCCCCCCCCCCACACTCAGGAGCTCCTCGCCCGCAGTGAGGCCCCCCCCACACAACCCCCCCGGCCCCCCCCCGCCCCCCTACCAGGCCCCACCACCCGCATGCGTGGATGACGCAGCGCCCCGGGTAGCCCCTAGCCGCCCCCCCCCGGGGACCCGCCAAGTCCCGGCACACACACACACACACACACACACACACACACACACACACACACACACACACACACACACACACACACACACACACACACACACACACACACACACACACACACACACACACACACACACACACACACACACACACACACACTAAACCAAATTTCCAGTGCCAAGTCACATGAGAAGACATGAATGTGTTTGCAAGCTCTTGCTCTTACATCTGAGTTTCTCATCTAGCGTCCCTCTGGAAGTGACAGACAAGGCCTGAATGAACTCTGAGAATTCAATGCGTCCATCCTGCAGCAGGAGAACGAGAGCAAAACCGATTGTTATATAGATAGACAGACAGACAGACAGATAGTCAGACACATCAGATAGATAGACATATATAATGTACATTCTTAACTACTTTAATTCAGTGTTTCTCAGTGCTGGTCCTTGAGCTCCCGCCACCAGCTCTGCACATTTTTGTGCTTTTCCTTTTTAAACACACCCACTTTAACTCAGTAATGGGCTTGTTAATGAGCTTAGTAATTGGATCAGGTGTGTTGGGAGCAGGAAAAACAATCAAACCTGCAGAGCGATGGGGCTCCAGGACCAGGATTGAGAAAAACTGATTTAATTCCACTTCCATTGAAACTTCAACCTCTCTATTCAGAAACTCCTGTGTTTCTCTGTTTTATAGTCAATGTATAGTCACTATCTGAGCCAATAATATGAAGGGTTTTTCATTATGTTCTTGCTCTTACATTTTCTATATAAGCACATTAGACGCTGACAGTTTATAAATATTTGTGCTGTCAGTCTGACATTGTGATATTGAGGTGTGAATGAAAAAGCGATGTTCACAGACGGCTGGGGAATGAGAGGGATTTTAAAATGCTTATCTATCAACAGGCAGAGGAGGTGGGTGTGTGCAGAACACACACACACACACACACACACACACACACACACACACACACACACACACACACACACACACAGAATAACTACCACTTCACTGCACAGATAAAACAAGCAACCCTGCATTTAATGCAGTACTGTTTTTAGCATGCAGTCTTTTACTGAGTAGGCGTTCATGTGGCCAGCACAGTCCCAGTTACTGAGATTTTCTGCTTTTCTTTAGCTAAAGTCAATAGGTCTGACCTTGCAATCGTTTCCACTCTTGACTTCTCCTTACCTTGTTTTCATCAAATACATTAAAGACAAACGTAGCAAACTTGGTGGGGTCTCCGAACGGGAAGAACTGCTTGTAGATTTTCTGAAAACCAGCTGAGTCCAACTGCCCACTGGGACAGTCCTTAATAAAGCCCTTATACCTGCAGAGAAAGTAAGGAAAGACAAATGACATGGTGAGGAGAAAGACAAGGAAAAGGAAGGTAGGAAAGGAAAGAAAGGGATGAGAATGGAGAGGAAATGAGGAGATGAGTAGCAAAGTAAAATGAGAAGAAAAACTCTTAGTGCCTGCAAGTGTAAGAAAGGCAAAGCAGATTCTTCGACATACAAAGGATAAACTTCAGAATGCGGTGTAATTTGTTTAAATGCCGTTATGAAGCAGCATTCTTCAGAAATTGCTCATAAATTATTAAAAACATTGTATTCAAAACAATTCATGTTTATTTAACTACTGAATTTCATTTTAGCACAACAACTGCAGCAGGATATCAACAGAATGAAAAAATATCACAACTTACTTTTTTCTTTACAACATTTATGCATAATACTGCATCTTTAAAACATGTCTGGTATCTTCTGTCAGTATTTCTCATGTAGACTTTATTTTATTAAACGAACTGCTATGCATTACCAGACTTATGGCACTCAATAACAAAGCAAGTGTCACATAACCAAGTAAATACAAAAAATGTACAAATAATCCCTGTGTTAAAGTTCAAAGGAGATGCTCACTAGAACATGTACAGCATTTAGCAGACACCCTTATCCAGAGCAACTTACAATTGATACAGTCTTACAATCCAAGCAATTGTGGGTTAAGGGTCTTGCTCAAGGACCCAACAGTGGCAGCTTGGCAGAGGTGAGATTTGAACCCTGGACCTTTTGGGCCATAGTCCAGCACCTAGGCTACCACAGTCCCAAAACTAAAGTTAGGGCTGGTCTTGCGCCCTCGACTGTGTTACACGCATTAGATCTGGTTTGGCAGCTGTAGTTATGACATGCAAAATGCCATGCAAGTGGTGCCCAGTCAGTCTGCACCTCAAGCAGCTCTTGTTTAAGTCATATAGATAATGCTGCCAGGTGAAGGGAGGAATTGCAACGTGCCAGCGGGTCACAAATAATGTATTCTTAAGAGTGATCCAGTGCCCCTAACCCTACTCCCTTTTGTCTGTTTTACTCTAACATATTAAATACTGCAAATTAGAATCTGCCCCAAATTCTCCACTGTTCCTTGAATACATTCCTACAATATCGCATAATCAGCTATACATCAGCTAATAATTAAGGTCAATTCTCTGTGTTTTTGAGCCATTGCATATTTATTAAAATCCCACAATCATACTGTATAAAATACGAATAACATACTGGACAATGGATCAGAATTTCCAGGGTTCAAGCCTGAGATCTTCCAAGTCTTTGTTGGGCCCATGATCAAAACACTGCAAGACTGGATCAGTTATAAGTTGCTCAGGATAAGCGCTTCTGCTAAATGACTAAATGCAACAATCCTACGACACACTAATCAATACAGGTCTTTGATATTCTGACCCACATCTAGCATGGTGGAACTGATTCAGCAGTTTTCTGGCTGGGGTTTTAATAAACTGCATCAAATCAAAAATGACCAAACAAATACCTAAAAAAATCAGTATTAACGTTAGGGTGTGTAGAGAATCACCCAATTTGATTAATGTATCTGCAAAGCTGATTTGCTTAGAGAGTGAGTTGGCATGAGCAAACAAGCTATTTTAATCAGGTCACAGCCTTTAGTAATCAGCAGAGATGGTGGTGTGAAAAGACACTCAAGTGTCTGGGCATGACATTTGAAATGCGGTGTGTAAACAACTTGCAGAAATAAAAGGTTTATGTTTGAGGAAATGGTGAAAACCAGCTGTGCTCTCAGTATTGACAGCTGTTAGCACAGCGACAAGAAGAAACTGTAATCGCTACAACAAATGTTTTTGAATCACTGACATCCTGATGAGATTTCTTCATACGCAGAGCTGCGTGCAAAGGAATTCTGAGGAAACTGATCAGATCACTTTAACATATGTACTGGTAATGCAGAGTGTGATTTCTTGGGTGGGACTGTAGTGGCCTAGGGGTTAAGGTACTGGACTATGGAGCAGAAGGTCCAGGGTTCAAATCCCACCTCTACCAAGCTGTCAATGTTGGGTCCTTGAGCAAGACCCTTGACCCATAATTGCTTGGATTGTAACAGTTGTAAGTCGCAACTACATCTAGATGTAGATTATCTTGGTTGTAATGCATGTCCTACATTTTGTCTGGGTTGCATAATGGCATTTGTTTCATTTATGTCTGACAGGACATGCTTTCTTTTTTTGGTTGCGGTACCAAAAAACTTTAAGCAACCTGGTAACAAACATCATGCCCGAATGTCGAATGCTAATTACTTAATCAGCCACATGACTCAAGTGTTTGTGAATTTGATACCAATGCATTGCCAATATTGGAGGGTATTGGAAAAGTCTTCACGATACGACACGTATCACATGGGTCACGATACAATTATATCACGATACACTGCGATATTCCACATAGTTCACTGAAAGTATAAAAACAGCTGAGTCGTCTGACTACATCACATCACACTGATAATTCAGAGGACGGAGTCAAAATGCCGTACTGCGACATCTACAGGAGCGGAGACTGTAGTTTATACCTCATTTTTTTGTGCAGAACGATTCCATTAAGGTTTGCTGAGTGTGTTTTCGTGTTGGTACCTTGGCTGGTTTAAGCCTGCTGTGGATAGCTCTCAAAGCTAGTATATGAAGTCATAATACTAAGTACATTTTCTGCACACTTGTTAGTTCGCAGATGGTGAATTAAATTAGTTGTCAAGCTGTCTATAACAGCAATTGATTTCAAGCATACTTTGCAGATTGGTGTCTTTTGAGCAACATCCGTCAAAGCCAAACCACATCCAGCGACGTAGACTGTGAGCCTGGTGGTGTCTGTATTTTGTACTTTCTGTACTTGTAGGTAGAACCCTAGCTTGGTTTGTGCATGCCGAATGCACCCAGTGCACATGTGCAGCAATCTGTCCTACCTGGCTACACGTCGAAGTGAATATGTGAGGCGTGTTTTCTGACTGTTTTTCGAGAAGTGAGTGACATACTTAATAAGGTCAGCTCGGACATTGCTAAAACAACAGTTAAGATATTGTCATATCCCACACCCCAAGTATCAAGTTTTAAATAACGAATACTAATAATAACCACAATCAAATAAGTATTCATTACTAATGAACAAAATAATGAATGATGAAATCAATAACCCATTCTGAGCAAACACATGGTTGTTAATGAGAAGCTTGCAGTTGGCCTTCGGCCTCAAGTTAGGTGCTAGTTACAGAACTGATGAAAATCGTCATGCTGAGTCGCTAACTGCCTTTCAAGAGTGACAATGTCATTCTTTCTACTTCCATGGCAAGCAGGCAGTGTGAAAACCTACTGCATGAGCGAGCTCTTCGTCTTTTGATGTGTCAAACTAATGAGCTCAGCTTTGTTCGAAGTACAATCACACATCAGTTGCATAAGTATCCAGAAAAAAAATATAGTCTGTCCTTTTCAATTTCTTTCCTTCATTTTGTTGTTTCTCTAATACTTTTTTTGTTCTGCTTCCATTCAGTCTTGTTCTGGGACATTTTCATTCTCACTTCAAGCTTCTCGCTTATTCTTCTCGATTTCTCCCCTGGGCTCGTCGTCCCGTTTCAGTCGCTCTCCATCTGCTGTGTGTGGCATACAGCAGGTGGGCAAGGCCAGGCTCTTGGCACTTGCAGTAGGGGAATTAAGTACACATAGAGAGACGGGGAGAGAGAGGAGAATGACTCAACATAGTTTTAGGATACACTGCAGGGGCTATACTGGTGAAAGGCTTGCTCTAAAAAGCCAAAAACATTAAAAACAGCTATAATAATCAGTATCAACACATCGCCCTGATGATTATAGAGCTGTGTGTACTGTAGGGTAAGTAAAGAAGATACTTCACTACATGTTCACTATTATATTCTAAAAATTATTTTACAGTTACTACAACTATTTTAAAATATTACTGTTTTCACGTTAGGAGAACTCAAAAAGGAATCCAACTTCACTGGGCAGCCTAGATGATAGATGATAATAAAAAACTAAGTTACCTAATTAGTCATTTAAAGTATTAGATTAAATGCACAGAGTGTATTAGCATGGCACAAAACAGGTATATAATACATGGGTGGCACGAGTTTGCATGTTCTCCCCATGTCTGCATGGGTTTTCTCCAGATTCTCAAGTTTCCTCCCACATTACAAAGACATACGTTAGATCAAGTGGTGCCTCTAAACTGTCCCAGTGAGAGTGAGTGTACGCCTATGCATCGCGATGGACTGGCGTTCTGTCTAGGTTTGGTTCCAACCTTGTGCCCTGTGCTGCCAGTAAAGCTGATAAAGTATTACTATATGTAAACATTTTTAAAATATGTTTAACAAATAACAGAAGGTCACTATTTGTTGGTTATCTAATAACTGCCAAACCTATAGTGAAATATATTAATACTGACTGAAACAATACACAGCCAAAAGTAGTACTGGCCTAGTTATATTTCCCATAGATACACAAATTCCAGGACTGGAACTGACATTCAGAACATTCACATATTAATTGGTGGCTAGCGTTAAGCTTTTTTTTGTCACAGGACTAAATAGAAATCTAATGTAAAATAAGAAAAACAGATGCACAGAAGCAAAATCAGCTAATATAGCATCATCTGCTGTGTTCTACTTTAGCACTGAGACATATGGGGCCTACATAATGTAATCACCAACATATCCACATGCACTGGACTAAATAGGTTTACTGCAGAGTCTGTTGAACAGACCAGAAATACTATTGTGTCAAGTTTGTGTTGGTCACTTAACCACTGCAAGTTCCTACTGAAAGCTCTCCATACAGACTTACAGATGTTTTAATGGCAAAATGTGGAGATACCGATGCTAATACAGGACATTTCGTGGAAATTAAGGAAGATCTGAGATCCATCTGAGTGTGGGTGGGATGGGAAACATGCTATGTATTGCCATTATTTGGGTCTCTGACGTTGAAAATTGGTTGATTAGGACCTCTATCAAATTAAACTGCTCATTTCTGAAATGACTTTCATGCCTAATTTATCACTCGACCGCTTCTACTGATTTTCTAATGATGCTACTGACGCTAACGACACAAAGTACACACCACTTTTATCAGGGCCTAGCTCCATGGGAGCTCCTTGAGGAAGCTAGGCTCAGGAAGGACACAAACACAGAAGATAAGAGTTACCAAAGGCAGCACTTAATCCAGACCCATCTGTAAGACTGAGAAGCAATTTCCGTCTCCATACATCATACCCACTCATTTGACCAGGGATACAATACCACACTCTGTGTCCATGGTAACACTGACGTCCAGAAACTTGCATTTTCTGAACGCACTCATCAGTACCACACCAGCTACACCGAATTTGTGTTCCTACACACAGGATTTAACTAGGAATACACAAGACACCCAGGACTTTCACACTCATTTCACAATTAATAACGTGGTTATGTCAGAGTAGTTTGTAACATCTGATGGAATGGAACTTACCACTGCTGGACTTCTTTTTCGGTGACTGCAAAGAAAAACAGGAGAGACAAAAGTATATATGGTGTATATACAGTATATCATGCACAGAGTGGTTGAAAGTTTGTGCACCCTTTAGAATTATATATACAGTATGTCTGAATATGAGCTAAAACATCATAGGAATTTCACACAAATACTGAAAGTAGATGAAGGGAATCCAGTTAAACAAATGGGACACAATATTATAATGGGTCATTTATTTATTAAGGGAAATGATCCATTGTTATATATCTGCGAGTGGATAAGTATGTGAACCTTTGCTTTCAGTATGTGCTGTGAGGCCCTTGTGCAGCAATAAGTGCATCTAAACGTTTCCGGCAACTGTTGATCAGTCCTGCACATTCCTCTGTACAGAAAAGCTTCAGCTCTGGGATGTTGCTGGGCTTCAGCACATGAACTGCTCGCTTCATGTACTCCCACATTTCTATTGGATTTGGGTCAGGTAACAAAATGAACAAAAACATGCACTGCACTTAACAACTGCATGTATTGCCATATAACAGCACCTTCTCTTTTCTGGAAAAAAATGAAAATGTGTACATACTTGCAAGAAATAAACAATGCTAGAGCAATGCACATGGTAGCAGCATTTCTTGTTTTAATTCCAGTCCCAGTTAAGAACAGCAAGTTGTAATGCTGGAGACAAGGTTTTCGTCTTCTCATAAATGGCCCTACCCTTCACTGAATGTTCTCTCAGCATTTATTGTTCTTAGTCACTCAGTACTCCCAGCTTATGAGCTGCAAATTGTAATGAAGGAAAAAAGTGTCTATGTATTTTCTCCACCATTTTTGAATTTCGTCCTCATGAGAGCAGCTATAGACCTTAATGAGCCCAATAAACTTGCTACACAAGTTAAAGGCACTACATAACTTATTATTATTATTAATCATCTAATCAGTATGTCTGATGCATTTACCTATTGTTGGCATGCGGTTTTATTGTGAAAATACCCTAAATACTCTAAATACTCCAATGTCCAGTCAACGACAATTCCGGTCAACAACCAGTTTCACAAAACGTAATGTGATCATTAAATGGTGCATACCTCTCCTGCTAATGTGGCTTGACCTTTGCAGTGGATGGGACCCTCCAAATCCTCAGTGATATTTTCAAACCAATTTTGGTCTACAATTGTTCTTGTATCTAGCACCTGCCTGTTATCCCAATCAAAACAAGCATATCTTTTACATTCGAAGTCTCCATCAGCTACTTTAACCCCACTGCTACCTAAATACAACTGCTAACCCTCCTTCCTTTAATTTTAATCGAAAACACATTTTATTCCTGTGACCATTTGAATTTTTAACACAAGCCTCCATCCTGCTGAGAAACAGATAAACAAAATCGCTATGTTATGTGCAACATCACAGAAAACACTAAATAATGGACCTTAGTAGAGTTTAGATCTGGTCTGCTGAGCGAATAACACCTGACATAACCCAAAATGTCATATTCATTAGCCCTACAACGCTGTGTAAGTAACGTGGACAGAAACACATTACAGCAAATATGATCTGATCTATGAAATGAATAAGACTGCTCATTGTGTGTGTATGTGTGATCCACTGGATATTGTGCACTGTGTCATTAAATGCTTAACATTGCTAAATGAGCAGTGTTGCTCCTGTTCAGTCCATGGTAACAACCTGCCAATCATCACACACACACACACACACACACACACACACGACAAACACACTGAATCTCTTTGTCCAGGCAGTGGCGTAGTCATTACAAAAGTCAGTGGAGCGTATCCAAGCGGATAGAAAGGAGAAGGAGCAGAGAGAGGTAGCAGTGAAAGAGACTTATGGGTAGTGGTGGTGCAGTGACTGAGAAGCACAGAACAGTTTGATAGTAGAGGGTAAAGGACAGGAAAAAGGTAACAGCAAAGTCATGCTTTAACTTTATTTCCAAAAAGTAACTAGTTATTGATATGGGTGTCTTAACAGTAACTTGTTTTGAGGAAGCTCTGTACTGGCCAGTATAACCTCCATAATGCAGTTGGTTTAGGGCCTTTATGTTTTTTGTTAATAAATGTTTAAATCTGCTCATACTATATATTCAAGTCCAGCAGGAAAAATGTGATTCCTGTTGTCCAACAAAGCTGCAGTCATAACATGACAGTGTTCGTTTAAACAGTGCTGTTTTGTTAATTTTTTCACATCAGGTCATACCGAGTCATAAACCACATCGGAAAGTCTGGTACTTAAGAATTGGATGTGGTTCAGGGCAAGTGTGTGGAAAGTACATTTTTCCAAAATCAACTAGTGGATGGCTTGTGTGGATCACTGTTTGAGGAACTGGTCTCTAGAAAGTTCTGCACAGACCTGTATGAACTGTATAATTATCTACGGGTCATTTCCACCTACCTTGCAGCACACAGCTACAAAGCAAAAAAAAACACATTATACAATCATTGATTAAAAAAAAAAAAAAAAAAAAAAAAAAAAAAAAAAAAAAAAAATTCATCCTGGAGGAGGAGTTCAAATCGAAGGAAACGTTCGATGTGTAAATGTAATGATGATTATATGTCAGTGATTACAATATTAGAGTGAAGGGATACGTTTATTGGGCAAAACTGTACAATTCAAAGGAGGTTCTAGTTACCCTGTTAGTCCGCCTCTAGCCTGGATACAAGATGAGGTCCTAAGAATTATAATAGGAATTAATGTCTGTCTAATACACAGTACTGTGTAAAAGTCTTAGGGATTGTATATTTTTGATTTATATTCTGCTTAAGCTTTATTTAAGCTTTAGTGGTGTAAGTATTAGTGCAGCCCATCTGTTTCTCTACATCCTTTGATCGCCCCCTTTACTCTGTTCTCTAATGGTCAGGACCCCCACAGGACCAGCACAGATCAGGTACTATTTGGGTGGTGGATCATTCTCAGCACTGCAGTCACACGGATGTGATGGTGGTGTGTTAATAGCTCAAAGCTCATCTGTTGTTGCAAAGTTTGTGTTAGTCATCCGCTAATCCTTTATCAGTGCTCACAGGACTACCATAGGATGCTGGGGGCTGGACATTTTTGGCTGGTGGACCATTTTCAGTCCAGCAATAACACTGAAGGGGTTTAGACTCCAGCAGCACTGCTGTGTCTGATCCACTATTCTCAGTGCAACACAGCACATAAAGTGTCTTAAGAAAGAAAATCTTCTTAAATGTGTTTTTTTCCTTAACTTAATTCTTAAGAAAAGAGTTACAACAAATGTTATTCTCCAAAGAACCTCTTAAGAGTTATTTTAGTCTTTTTCCGTAACTCATTTCTTAAGAACAAGTGGTATTCTTGAAAGCATCATATCCTTAAATGTTAATCTTACGATAGCATCATGCTTTGGCTTAGGCTGACCAAAGATTAAACAATTTAGTTATTGGAAATAAGGCCTACATACTTTCAATTCAAAAGTTTAAACACATTTCAAGTAAAGGTCATATATCTTGTTTGCTAAAATTTTTTTGAATGCTTGATTTATTGTTAGGGCGGCACGGCGGTGCAGTGGTTAGCACTGTCACCTCACAGCTCCAAGATCCCTGGTTTGATCCTGACCCCGGACTCTGCCTGTGTGGAGTTTGCATGTTCTCCCCATGTCCGTGTGGGTTTTCTCAAGGTACTCTTATTTCCTAACACATTCCAAAGATGTGTGTGTTAGGTTAACTGGTGTTTCCAAAGTGGCCCTTAGAGTGTGTGTGTGTGTGCCCTACGATGGATTGGTGCCCTGTCTAGGGTTGTTCCTGCCTTGTGGCCAGTGTTGCCGGCTAGGCACCGGCTCTCCTGCGACCATGACTAGGATAAACGGATAAGACAATGAATGATGCACTGTATTGTAAGCTGTAGAACGCAACAGAGCCTACTTAAGAAAACAATGAAGATTTTCTTAAAAATAATATTTGAGAACATAAGTTTTTTCGAATACTGCATTTTAAGAACATTCTTTTGAACTTCTTAGGGATTTTTCTTAAGAAAGCTTTTTGTGTACCCGGGCCCTAGATCTGTCGTTGTAAAAACATATTTCTAATGGAACAGCAGCAGTAGACGTCTCTTGAGGATACAGTTTCATGTAACAGCGCTCAACTGCTTCACCACTGTTTCATAGAATTCTGCTAAGAGGTGTGTGTGGTTTAAATTTATGGTTCTTTCTCGTTCAAATGAAAGGGCCTGCTCGTTTCAGTTTATGGCTTACTTAGCTTTGTGGCTGCAGAACTGTAATTTTTCCCAAGCAGAGCTCCATTGCTGAGATTCTTGCGAGATCAACTGAGCTATATCTAGCTCCCGATCTCTTCCATGGAGGGTACTAAACGTCACTAAAAGTGGTGACTCAAAGGACAGGGGTCGTTCAGTGATTAAGGCTCTGGACTAATTTGGAAGCTTAGAAGTTAAAATCCTCGCTCTGCTGAAGTGCTACTGTTGGGTTCTTGAGCAAGGCCTTTAATATTTAATTGCTTAGGTCAATTGGAATTTGCTCAGGATATGTGCATCTGCTAAATGTAGTGGCGTGACATTCGGCTCAAACGGAACAATGCTGTGATTTTTTGTTATCAAGAACCATAAAGAGGAAATATGACCTTAACATAGCCAATGACAAATCCTCAGTTTTCTTTTATCAGGTTTAAATTTTGAACCGGATCAGTTTTTCATCTTTACTCATAAGCCACAGCTGCCTCATAACTGCCTTTAATAAAAAATAATAACAAACATGTTTTCTATAGCGTTTTACACCGTTGTGGTAAAAACAATGAATGTGACCGATTATGCGGCGTCCCTGAAACGTGGTTACAGCACATCAAGTCCTACAGGACATTTACAGCGTGTCACAGAGACCTTTATTCAAAGCGACACATATGAGCTGAGCAGCTGAAGGTGAAGGGCCTTGCTCAACGGCTCAACAGTGGCAGACTGCCTTGAACATTACAGTTATAATGGCAGTGCTGCAGTGAGAGTAATGGTTTAAGAGACCGGAATAAGATGGAAAAACTCCGCATTGCTGGGCTTTTCAGTTCACTTGCTCTTAAATAATCGCACAAGTCAACCGAGACATTAATCGTCATTCAGCCAGGAACAGATTCTTTTTGTTCCGTTTGCTATTTGCATGAAGATCCTCTCGGTTCTGATTTAGAGCAGTAGTAAGTTCACTACCTCGGCTTCCCTGGACCAAAGTTACACTGATGGAACAGTGATATCATCTTCTATAACACATTTACATTTACAGCATTTAGCAGACGCCCTTATCCAGTTGGTACAATCTTACAATCCAAGCAATTATGGGTTAAGGGCCTTGCTCAAGGACCCAACAGTGGCAGCTTGGCAGAGGTGGGATTTGAACCCTGGACCTTCTGGTCCATAGTCCAGTACCTTAACCACTAGTCTACCACAGTCCCAATAATAATGGATGGTTTGCTGACGCTTCAGAATTGTTTTCGTTAATCTATGGAATGCCATTCTCCAAATCCATCACTGTACAAATCCTGCAGTTGACTAAGGTCACCAAAGTGCCCAACCCAAAAATATCCAGCCTCCAGCATCCTGTAGGCAACGTCCTGTGAGCTCTGATGAAGGATTAGAGGATGACCAACACAAACTGTGCATCAACAGACTTTACAGCTATAAGGTGGACCAGTATGGTAGATGTGTTTAATAGAGTGGACAGTGATTAAACACTCCAGCAGCACTGCTGCATCTGATCCACTCGTACCAGCACAACACACACTAACACACCACCACCACATCAGTGTCAGTGCAGTGCTGAGAATGATCCACTACCCAAATAGTACCTGATCTGTGGGCCTGACTATTAGAGAACGAGTACATTGGACTGACAAAGGACACACAAATGGACTACAGTCTGTAAATGTAGAACTACAAAGTGCTGCTATATGGTAAGTGGAACTGATAAAATGGAGGTTCATCTTGGTCTGATCTGTCCACAATATTATTTTCCAATAGTCTGTAGGCTCTTAAGTCCTTTTTATCAAACCGAAACCTTGCCATCCAAATTTTTGTGGCTACCCAGTCTTGCAGTGTAGCCACTACATAGACAGCAAATAAGTGATGGCCCAGTTCACGTCACCTTTTTAATCGGCCCACATACCGCCATGGAATAACAGCGATGACCTCAACCGCTTCTGGCTGCCAGTACACAGCCAGAGCTGCACCCGTCAGGCCACATGTGGCCCAGAATGCGAATCCAGCACAAACATTACTAAGCAATTAAGCACACCTGAGTAATCGCAAACACCCCTGAAGCCCTATGTCCCAAACATCACAGTGTTTGTGCTGCTACTTAAACGTGGTTGAACTACAATGTATAAATCAATTTGTTAAATTTATTAATTTAAAACCATGGAGTACAGAGGCAAATATGCCTTTGTTCCAAACATTGTGGAGGACACTGTATGTTACATTCTGAAGGAGAAACACTTTGTAGTTCTACAATTACAGACTGTAGTCCATCTGTTTCTCTACAGACTTTGTTTGGCCCCTTTACTCCCACACAGGACCAGCACAGATCAAGTGCTATTTGTGTGGTGGATCATTCTCAGCAGTCGAGCTGGTACGAGTGGATCAGACACAGCAGTGCTGCTGGAGGTTTAAAACCCCGTTCAATCACTGTCCGATTCAATAGAGACATTCCACTTATTGCTCCACTCAGTCAGACACAGCAGCTCATCTGCTCACAGGATGCTGCCTACAGGATGCTGGTGGCTGGACATTTTTGGTTAGTGGACTATTTTCAGTCCAGCACTGACACTGAGGTGATTTAAAACTCCAGCAGCACTGCTGTGTCTGATCCACTCGTACCAGCACAACACACACTAACACACCACATCAGTGTAGTGCTCAGAATGATCCACCACCCGAACAGTAGCTGATCTGTGCTGGTCCTGTAGGGGACCTGACCATTAGAGAACAGGGTAAAGGGCACAAACAAATTATGTACAGAAACAGATGGACTACAGCCTGTAATTGTAGAACTACAAAGTACAGTGACTATAAAACTTAACTAAAGAATAAGTAAAATATAAACTGAAAAATATAGAATGGCTAAGACTTTTATACTGTACATTTCACCCTTAGTATCTAGGAAAACAATGGATCTTTTTCCTCTTGACCTCAAAAGCACATCTTCCTGAACGAAGATCAACAAACCTCAGGAATCTCACGAGCAATCAAGTGCTACTAGGCACCCGCTACAGCACACAGACACATCTGATTGTATTGTGCCTAGCTGAGGAGCTCCAGCAAGCACTTCTTGTAATCAACTTCCTTCACCCCCCGCTCTCAGCATGGTGCAGACGGCCTGTAGATGCTTTGATTAGGCTCATTTGTGCAAATAAAGTCAATATGAGGACAAAGGACAAGGCAAAAAGTGGCAAATGGTCTGTGGCTTGGTCGCCGGAGTACTCATGGTAATTCTTACATAAGAAAAAGAGAAACGCTGCTACTAGGCCTGTTTACATGATGACAATGAGCGCAGATGCAGGAAATATCTGATCTGAGATCAGCACCGATGGTACATGCCCCGTGCTTTAGCCGTGACTGATGACACCGAATGGCGATGCCACCTCCCTGCTTCCCCTCGGTTCTTAACACAAGCCCACACAAACACAAACAGAGAGCTTCTCGGTGTGGGTGAGAGAAGAACGGATGGGAGGAAAGCTTGAATTATAGCCTGGAAAGCCTAGGCTCAAGAAATCTCACTTTCAAAAGCAAAGGCATCAGACGTTAGTGCCTTACCATTTATATTTATTGATAGGAATCAATATATATTTTTTTTATCATCCAGAATGACCAACAATCTCTATTCTAGCAAACACTAAAACTCCCAGCAATGCCAATCCATTTTATTTTGGTGTTACAGGTTACGGTGAATGTCCACTCTCTTGGAGATGAGTAATGCATGATGGTTGCTCTTAACTTTAAGCTAATTAGCTCATCAGCCGTACTTCATATAGCCTTTCTGGATTACCATTATTATGCTTGGATGTGTCACACAAAGCAGCTCCTTTTCCTTATTTTAAATGCTTGCATAATAGGGAGGGACCTTTTAGGTTAAATACGAATGCTGGCTTGATGCCTTCAGTGGCTCAGTGGGTAGAGTCAGCTGCTGGAAACCGCTGTGTTCGAGAGCCTGGCTTCAGTCCCAGCTGGGGCTTGCAATGTGAAGGTCGAGTGGCGAGTTTGCGGAAAAATCCCAGCCGCTGCTGTGTGCACTCTTTGTGCCGGTCACAAACCCGGATAAATAAGGTAAATAAGGTGTAAAACCTGTGCCAAACATAATAAGCAGTGGGCTAAGGGCGATCACTAAGGGGAGCAGCCGAAAGAGAATTATCACTAGATGACTCTCTAGTGTGACTGTGTGAGGTAGCTAGCAAAGTGGACGAGTGATAGTGGCCAGAGTGCGTCTACATGCACTAAATAATCCGATCATAGTCGTCTGCAGTTATCTGATTATTCATGTGGTCATGTAAACAGCACACGCCGATCTAGAGATCAGGTTAAGAAAGCCGATAAAGAGAGCTGGATTTTATTCCAGTAATCTGATCACTCATACCATGCATACCAGTGCGTGAGCCTTCCCTCACGGTTGCCAGGTCTGCGTATTCTAAATACTTGACTTTGTTTGGCCTTTTTTTTCCCCACTGACCTTAGCGGATTTTTTAATCGCTAGACCTGGCAATTAAACGCACCATGGAATTGAAAGCAACAAAACGGCTATCAAACACTTTGTGGAGACTCTGAAACGCAGTATATACTCAAGAACATGAAGAATTGGATAATTCAATATTACATTTTGAAGTTTATGTCAAATATTTCTGTGAGGTTATTGGCTGGTTGCAATGTAAAAATCTATGGCCCGAGTCGTGTAAACCCACCGAGTTTTCTCAGTATCTGACTACTCAAGTGCATGTTAACTCACTGATCAGATTCAACGTATTCATAGGTGAAATGAACACGGCTTCTGCAGGAACGAAAATAAAATATGACATGCATCTAAAAACATTATTTCCCAATTACTATTTATTGGCTACATTTAACACATTAGAAAAATGAAACGTGCAAAAATCCTATCAGTTCATATTTAGAAAGGGCGTTATGTTAAGAGTTGTGTTCAATCATCTTATTCCAAAGTCCACAAAACAGGTAATTTGAGCATTTGATGCTAAACCAATACTCAGTGCCAGATTAGTGTAATCCCTACTTCAGATTAGTGCTGTTAGCACATTAGCTTGTACAACTACTGTACAGGAACACATGCATTTGGAAAATATGGCATTGCTATGGATTTGGCATGACAGGAAGAACTAAGAAGTACTTCCACAAACGCTTCTTATCTTACTGCACCACAGTGTCTGAAAAATAAAGGAATGTGGGTAACTAGAGGGAGTAACTGGATGAGATAATGTGACAGCATGTGGACTGGATTGATGTGTCCTCATTGTAACCCCTTCCAACTCCCTTCCCTCACACACACACACACACACACACACACACACACACACACACACACACACACACACACAAATCCATGCGCACATTTCTGGGGGTAACGGCATCTGTCACTTTGGCCCTAGATAAGTGGATCAACCTGCGCTTAAATATCTGAACATGGCTGAAGGAGAGAAAATGAATGGAGTGGAGATAGAGGGTGAATGAGTGGGAGAGCACAGGGAACAGGACATGGAGATAATGCAGGGTGAGAAGCAGAAAACCAGGCAGCAGTCAGACTGAAATAAAAATGAAGTGAACATGACTGGGAATGATACCGTGGTCAGGAACACCTTTGGTGTGCTGCCATAATACAGCAATAAAGATGTTACTAATGCACGTGCATAATGAATTCCCTGTTTGGGAGAAGTGCGTTGCTGACTGTAATAACTGGAGGGACGGGAGGTCCTTTGAGCATCTCAAACTAATTATAGACCACACTATCCAGTGGCCCACCAGCAGTAATTACATGCTAGGGCTAAGATGGAGGCACAGAGAGGAAGCTATACATGTAATAACATTCTAAATATGATCCTATTACACAAATGGACTCTGAATTGTGTTCACAATTGAATTAAATTCTATTACTTGACTTAAAGTTTTTTTTTTTTTTTACACTTGTACTTTTTAAAAACTAATAAGGCAAATCCACAAAGCGAACAGGTTCATGAAACACAGGAACAGGCACCGAAGAAAACCAAATTAGCAAGCAAGAGAATTGCGCTCAGTAGCACAAACTAATTCGCAAAAAGACGCAGGCAACTGGGGCTTAAATACAAGTCCAAACAAGGAGTAAACAAGAGACCGGTGCAGGTAATCAGAATGACGGCGAGTTTTGCTGGGGATTGTATTCAAGGAATAATTCCATTTAACTTAATATGGTCTTTACAGTTACATTCTGTCATGAGTCCTCAGCATTAGGATTATATCTGGATAAGAATGATCCTATATCCTTAGATCTAAATGCATAATGTGGCCAGTAGAAACCAAAACAGACAGAGAGAGAACATGCCAAACATCAGACATACAAATATCAGAGTTTGAATCTGCATCGCTCATGCATCGCTCAAATTCACCAAACCCTTTCACAGCTGCGGATATACAGTGGTGCTGGAAAGTTTGTGAACAATTTGGAATTTTTTATATTTCTGCATAAATATGACCTAAAACATCATCAGATTTTCACAAAAGTCCTAAAAGTAGATAAACAGAACCCAGTTAAACAAATGAGACAAAAATATTATACTTGGTCATTACAGTATTACATATTAGTGAGTTGCAAAAGTATGTGACCCTTTGCTTTCAGTATCTGGTGTGACCCCCCTGTGCAGGCAATAACTGTAAACTAAATGTTTCTGTAGCTGTTGATCAGTCCTGCAACACCGGCTTGGAGGAATTTTATTTTAGCTCATTCCTCCATTACAGAACAGCTTCAGCTCTGGGATGTTGGTGGGTTTCCTCACATTAGCTGCTCGCTTCAGGTCCTTCCACAACATTTCCATTGGATTAAGGTCAGGACTTTGACTTGGCCATTCCAAAACATGTACTTTATTCTTCTTTAACCGTTCTTTAACCACCACCATGTTTCACAGATGGGATAAGGTTCTTATGCTGGAATGCAGTGTTTTCCTTTCTCCAAACATAACGCTTTTCTTTTAAACCAAACAGTTCTATTTTGGTCTCATCCATCCGCAAAAAATTCTTCCAATAGCCTTTTGGCTCGTCCACGTGATCTTTAGCAAACTGCAGATGAGCAGCAATGTTCTTTTTGGAGAGCAGTGGCTTTCTCCTTGCAACCCTGCCATGCACACCATTGTTGTTCATTGTTCTTCAGATGGTGGACTCATAAACATTAACATTAGTTAATGTGAGAGAGGCCTTCAGCTGCTTAGAAGTCACCCTGGGGTCCTTTGTGACCTCACCAACTATTACACGCCTTTTCTTTGTTGGTAAGCCACTCCTGGGGAGGGTAACAATGGTCTTGTATTTCCTCCAGTTGTACACAACCTGTCTGACTGTGGATTGGTGGAGTCCAAACTCTTTAGAGATGGTTTTGTAACCTTTTCCAGCCTGATGAGCATCAACAACTCTTTCTCTGAGCTCCTCAGAAATCTCCTTTGTTCGTGCCATGATACACTTCCACAAACGTGTGTTGTGAAGAGCAGACTTTGATCCCTGTTCTTTAAATACAACAGGGTGCCCACTCACACCTGATTGGCATCCCATTGATTGAAAACACCTGAGTCTAATTTCACCTTCAAATGAACTGCTAATCCTAGAGGTTCACATACTTTTGCCACTCACTAATTTGTAATATTGGATCATTTTCCTCAATAAATAAATGACCAAGTATAATAGTTTTGCCTCATTTGTTTAACTGGGTTCTCTTGATCTACTTTTAGGACTTGTGTGAAAATCATCTGATGTTCTAGGTCATATTTATACCGAAATACAGAAAATTCCAAAGGGTTCACAAACTTTCAAGCACCACTGTACACAGGAATTTCAGAGTCATTAAGAGAGAAAGGGCTAAGGATGAATGCAGTATAGATTGGCCCCCCAAGCGCATTTCGCTTGATTAATATGATCGCTCCGTACCGTGCTTAGGTCTGCTTGAAGAGGTGGGCTCAATATGCATGCTGTGTAACAAACCACACCCAAACATGGAACCCAACATCAGCTGCTGTTGTAAAAATGTGCATCTTCTCCAGCACAAACAGTAGTATCATGATGACGTAAGTGTGTTGAGGCTCAGAACATTTAAGTGCAATGTGAGCGCAGGCCACCGGGGGTGTGGGGAAGGAGGACATTTTTGCTTTGGCACTGTACAAGGCAACAAAGAGTCAAGCAAGAGGGGAAAACAAGAGAAAGGTCCTTGAATTGGAGCGATTCAGATATTGGCCATTAGTGGAAAGATTGTAAATAAAATGAATTGAACAGTCATGCCATGCTCTCATTAAATCTAAGAATGTGGCTGCAGGAAGTAAACAAACTCAAGTGCTTGAAACCCCAATACATGAATGATGACAGCAAATGACTCAAAATGTCCCAGGTTCTGAGTTTAAACTGATCTTCTCCAAGTTCTAAAGGTTTGCTGCTTATAATCCAGAGCTTTTATAAAACATGGGTCACAAAAAAGACTTAACATCAGCAAAGCCCAGCAAATTCCCAGAGCAATCAAAGCCTTTTCACAACACCCATCAGAATACCGGAAGCATCTCTTTCACAGCTTGATCGTTATCTGTCACCGAGTAGCCTGATCTGATTTGACTGATTGAACTCGGTGGCAGTGAGTCTCTGTAACCTGTTAATCTTTTGTTTGAGGCATCACATGCAGCACAGCAATCAGCAGCACAGTTTTAACTAGATTGTTATACCTTGGTTGGTTTGTTTGCACAGAACGTGAATGGAAACATACTTTTTTATCTAAACTATCTGCCGCATCTAGCTCATGTGATTACCACTGGATTTGAACTCAGTAATCAGATTACTCATAGCACGTGTAACAGCTACCCGATTTCCTAACCCGACACGATTGCCAGGTCTGCCTATTCTAAAAACTTGTCTTTATTTGGCCTCTGTTCCATTGACTGTGACGGGTTATTTATCTCGAGATCTGGCAACCACGGAATTAACCACGCCACGGAATTAAAGGTGGCATAATGGCTATCGAACACTTTGTGGACACTTTGAAACGCTGTATACACTCGATAAAATTGAGAATTTGAGTTTTTAATATTACATTTTGAAGTTTATGTCACATATTTCTTTCTGTGAGCTTGTTGCAAAGTAGAAATTCGTTTACTGCCCGAGTCATGTAAACCCAGAGGTTTCAGATTTTGTTTCAGTAATCGGATTTCTCAAACCCATATACAAACCCATATTAGGATTTCAATCGGTTTCTCAGTCTGCACATGCACGCAAACATAACGCGAGAGCATAACACAGTTGCCGGGTCCGCTTATTCTTAGAGACTTTGCTACCTTTGACATTTCCACAGGTTGGTTTCTTAACTCATGGGATCTGGCAACCCTGGAATTAAACTCAGCACCCTCTAAACGGCTATCAAAGACTTTGTGGAGACTCAAACACAGTATGCTCAAGAAAATGAAGAATTTGAATATTAGACTAAAGTTTGATGTTTACATCACTTTTTTTCCACATACACAAATCCGGAGTTTTCCCATTATCTGATTACTTAAGTGCATGTAAAGTCGCTGATTGGATTACTGACAAAATCAGATTTTCTGCAGTTAGCTGATGAATAATGAAGTGCATGTAAACAAACTCGCTGTTAATTCAAGGCCCTCTCCAGAGACACCTCTATATTAGGGGCCAGCCCCAACATGTCACAGTGGAGCAATTCAGGACACGAGAAATAATACTGTAAGAGGTGATTATTACTTAAGACAGTATTTCTCGATCCTGGTCCTGGCGCCCCGTCGCTCTGCACAGTTTAGTGCTTCTTATGTTTAAACACACCCACTTTAACTCAGTAACGGGCTTGTTAATGAGTTGAGTAGCTGGATCAGGTGTGTTGGGAGCACAAAAACACTAAAACATGCAGAGCGGTGGGGCGCCAGGACCAGGATTGAGAAACACCGACTTATGGCAACTATAGCACTGTCCTTTCATTCTACATATCCTCCTGTATCTATTGCTAAGCTCTAGAGCAGTGTGAGTCATTGTAGTTACTGAATAAAAACTGAATCAAAAAGGAATTCATTCATGACCTGGTGTGGTTCGACTGAAATGTTATTGACAAGTGTGACAACATAATCGACTGCTTTATCTTTTCAGGCAGTGATTATCGATGGGGAGTCTATTTTGCATTATTACATGACAGGTCATTTGAGCTGGAAGTAGGATTTCTAAGCGACATTACTAAAGTGTGTTACTAAAGCTGATAAACAGAAGACCACTAGGATTTGAATGTGCTACAGGTAACCCCTGTTTAACAACCTTCTGATCAACGCCCATTCACCTTAACAACAGGTCTTTATTACAATAAATATTCAATAAAAATCTATCTTTTAAGTCAGGACGTTTCAGATCCACGAGCAGAGGTGGGGGTTCAAGGGCAGAAGTCCATCCTCTATATGTGTGTAACTAACTAAAGTACCTTACCGGTCATGTGCTCACTTGTTTGTTAGCTCACATTTGTATTCTAAACTGTTCCAACTCGGTTGATGTGTTTAGAGACTTTGTGTGTGTGACTTCCCGCTGCTTATTTGCACCAAGCTGCAAAAGGTGGTCGTAAGTCTATGTTCCTGTCCTATTGTAAGTAGTACTCCTTCATTTGTCCCTCCACTACCTGTGTAAACTACATAAACTGGTTCACATTCACTCGTTGGGTCTCTTTCATCTTCTGTGTTGTTCGGAATGCTGCCTATCAGTGCATTTTTGGAAAAAAAATCATCAGGTCCACCTTAGCATCCTCTTAAGTGTTACAGCTTTCCCAAAACAGGGTTGTAACAATTTTTTTTAGCTTTTTTCCATAATTATTGTGAATTTCCGTTAAGTATGAAAGGTTTAGCAAGTGTATAAATATATGCATCGTTTGCACACAGTTTGTGTGAAAGTACCCGTGATATTTAAATTACACTCGCATAAAAAGAGTAGGGGAATGTGCAGTCAACATCCAGTTCGGTAAGACGACCTGTTTCACAGAAAGTAACCGGGACGTTAAACGGCGCACAGCTGTACTTAAGGCTTTACGATGAATTACTCATAGAACTGGTCCACCTTTAAAATAACATGCCGTTGCAAACTACCACTGGAGGCTGATTGCATGGTGCAGAAAACCGGTTTGAAGAATACAACGGGTTTGTGTAAGTCACTTTGGATAAAGGCCTCCAATAAACACAATACATGTAAATGGGGGGTATAAAGCAGCGGACTTTGGGGGTTGGTATGAGGTGTAGCGGGATGGGCAGACGGTAGAGAGAGACTTCTTTTGGCTTCACTACAGCACTGAGTTGCAGACCTCAACACTCGTATAACGCTTGATTTCTAAGGTGATGCTGTACAACAACCTAAGACAGTACAAGAGCTGTGAGCTCTAATGTTAAGTAATGCCAATTACACCCCAGTCTCCACTTCCTCCCGTGCCGTTAACTTACCGTGTGCGGTTGCGCTTTCATTAATGAAATCACTGCTGAAATGATGACGTTTGTGTTTGGGTTCACTACGTTTGTGTCTGATTTCACTGCCGATGCTGCACATTACTGAGCCTCTACCGGACTTTCTGTCAAAGAGCCGCACACGTAGGAGTGCAGTAACGCAGGCGGGTGCGAGTACTCACAGTAGGTTTTCCTGGTCAGTTCCTCCACCACCTCGGGTTTGAGTTTGCTGTTGGATTTGCCCATCTCTCGCTCACTAATGCCTCCACACCGCCGTTTACATCAGAGGTACCGGGACACGGAGGGAAAAAACAAACAAACAAACAACCGGAGGGGAAATGGAGCAAATTAGACTAGAGGTTTGAGGCGCCGCCGCCGCGCTGCTGACGGAGAACTGAAGAGAGAGATCAAATAAAACGCGTTAAAAAGGTATCTCGCGTTTCTCCGTTCCTCTAACGCTTCCTCACAAACAGCCCAGAAACATTCAGAACTCGAGCTCAGGGTGGTCGCTCCCGTCCAGCTACTCACTGCACGCTGCCGCTCACCGACTGGGCGCTCGCGTGCGCGCTTGCGTGCGTGTGTGTGTTGATGCCGTCGTCCTGACAACTGTGGCTCCACCCCTCTGCTTATGCTAATAAGCATTATGACCGAGTTAAAAATAATAATAATAATAATAATAATAATAATAATGAGTAAATGTGTAAAATTAACAACAATAACACTTAATCATTCATTTTCTTATCCATCCTGGTCAGAGTCGTGGAAAAGCCAAATTGGGGAAAAAAATAAAATAAAATAAATAAATAAATAATAATAATAATAATAATAATAATAATAGCAGCAATAACAAAGATGATGATGATAATTATTATCATCATCATCATCATCATCTCAGTCAGTGTGTAAAATTACTAACAATGATCATAAAAACATTAATAATATTCACTTATTAATTTTCTTATCAGCTTAATCCTGGTTAGGATGATTAAAATAATAAAAAAATATGATGTGTTATTAAATATAATAATAATAATAATAATAATAATAATAATATTACTTTTACATCTTTTATACATAAAATGTAGACCAAAGTGATCCAAAAAGTGGTAAAATGGTCAACTTGAAATATCTGTGAATTTAATTCTCTACACTGCTATAATAACAACAGTAATAATAATAATAATAATAATAATAATAATAGCAGCAACAACAAAGATGATGATGACTATTATTATCATCATCATCATCATCATCATCATCATCACAGTCAGTGCATAAAATTATTAAAACGATGATAAAAACATTAATAATATTCATTTATTAATTTTCTCATCCACTTAATCCTGGTTAGGATGATTGAAATAATAAAAAAATATTCGATATTAAATATAATAACAACAATAACAACAACAACAATAAGTATTATTATTGAAACTTATATTATTTTAAAAAAATATATAAAATGGTAAACTGGAAACATGTCTGAGTTTAAATCTCTACACTGCAACTAAGAGTTACAGCCCATTCCATAACCAACAGTGTATACCTTAATTCCTTCCCCTCCTAAATTTACATTGGACACTAAGCTTGATATATGCAGCTTTGTCAATTGAAACCAGTGCAAGAAGTTCATGATAAGAAAAGTTCTTGTGCTGTTATCACTATCAGAACAGAACCTCTGAACTGTTTTGTAGCACCACGTGTTAGCTCAGTGGTCTTCAGTAGGAAACGTTCTGCTGTCGGCGTTACAGCTATCACAAGCCTGTATGCTTCATTTTATGCACTTGTGTGCAGATGTGAATTGAGGGTAAAATATAAGCCTTGCACTTGGATAAACGATATTTTCAGATAGATCAGAACAGTTCCAGTATGTTTGTTGCATTTTTGGATGTGTTCTCTTTATCCTATTCCTATATTCTGTCCAGCTTTACTAAACTATCATAATTAGTGTCTATATGCAGACATGCCCTAATGTTCTTTACATGCTTTATAAATAACTAAAGACAGTCAGGTGATTCTCCCAGGATATCAAAACATATTATACGTGCCTAAGTGTGTAACTAATGATGTCATGGTAAAATGCCTCCAGCTATGCCAGGCCACATGACCCCACGTTGAAGCATAATGAAGATGAGCAGTAATTAAGAGGTCAAGGAGAGCCGTGCGATAAAATAGGCAGAACGAAAATAAACGAGTGTGCCAGAGAACTGAGTCAGCGGCATGTCGCCCTACAAACATCTAGCAGCCGTGCCAGCAGCATCACCTGCAGTGTCACTCTCCTCCCTGCACCATATTGACTTGGCAGACGATGCCAACTATAGATTAGAGCAGCTCTCTCAGCCCTTTTAAAAACTAGGCTACATCTGCTGTTAGGGTCCTTTTTCTCTTTAAGAAAACTTTTCTCTTTTTTGTCTCCCTCCATCAGCTCTGAAAGCATCGAGCATGCTGGGTGAGACTTCTTCACACAGGTGACACTGCAAAGACATTTGCATTCAGTACTGATTTGCTCTCGCTCACTGTCGGTGGTGGGAACACACACCAAGACATAATATTCCATGTTTTCGTCTGCTAGAGCAGCCTGAGAGCAGAGGGTGTGATGAGCTTGTACGTGCCAACACCATCTGGGCGTGAATAATGAAATAAGGCCAAAACAAACCATAGTGCCGAAAAACAGCAGTGACAGTGGCGTAATGGAGCTTACCTACACAGCAGGCCAGCTCAGAGGGGGCCAATTCAATTTGCTCAATGGAGGCAGTTTGGCTGTGACAAGACAAATGGCAAAAAATGTGAACACAGACACGGGATATGTTCGCTCGATTAAGATTTTAACATAGACGGAACAAGCAAGACGTGTTGTGTCTTGCGGCTGCCTGTTTTACTAAAACGGATTAGGCATACTATGTAGAAATTTCATTTCGCTTTTTACTACACTCATTAACAACACAAATAATGGGAAATGGCACTAGTTGACTGGAATATAAATTCATGTGCTCACGTAAGAATATTTTATGCACTATATGCTTCATTTCTTTGGCCCATAGGATAATCATATACAGCAAAATCTGGTAAACTGAAAACCAACCAGTAATGGTTATCCCATTATCTATAAAGAATTTTAAAAACATGAAGCGGTACAGCATCTGGAGTAAAGCCACTCATATTAAAGGTTAAATATGCGTACGTATGGAAATGAAGGCTAGGATATGTCTTTCACATTAGTAAAAATTCTAACATTTCACACTGAGAGACAGCTTCAATAGTACAAAATATTTCAAAGCCAAATTGGAAATGAACATAACTGTATAATGACGTTACCTGTAACCTTGTTCCTCTCAAGCATTTTTCCTTTTCTTTGTTATTCCTAGCTAAGTTCATAAATAACCTTAGCTTAATTATCATGCTTCAGAACATAGACCTGTGTATTGTGATTAGGTCTGGTCATCCAAAATGGCAGACTCGTAGCAGTTGTTCATTTATTCCACAACACTGGAGGCTCAGTTCAGTTTTACTACAGCCGATAGAATTTTACCAAACTACTCCTTTAAGTATGTGCTAGTATGATACTCATTTGATGAGCCTGCCTGAATATCTCAGAGTAGTCAATCTCTAGCTCTGCACTCCCCAAAATGATCAACTCTCTCTAAAAAGGCAATATGATATCCATGGAAATCAAGCTCCCATCTGGGGCGCTGAGAAAAAACAGTGGTTATGGAAAGAAGGAATCATATTAGTTTAAGGCCAGGCCAGACCAGGCCAAGGCATCACTGGCAGAAGTTGAGCTTGTCCAGGATCAGAATGCCTGTGCTTGGAAAAAGGCCAATGAGCTGTGAACATTAATGTTATACAGTGGTGCTTGAAAGTTTGTAAACCCTTTAGAATTTTCTATATTTCTGCATAAATATGATCTAAAACATAATCAGGTTTTCACACCAAGTCCTAAAAGTAGATCAAGAGAACCCAGTTAAACAAATGAGACAAAAATATTGTACTTGGTCATTTATTTATTGAGGAAAATGATCCAATATTACATATTAGTGAGTGGCAAAAGTATGGTAGCCTTTGCTTTCAGTATCTGGTGTGACCCCCCCTGTGCAGCAATAACTGCAGCTAAGCGTTTCCTGTAACTGTTGATCAGTCCTGCACACCGGCTTGGAGGAATTTTAGCCCATTCCTCCGTACAAAACAGCTTCAGCTCTGGGATGTTGGTGGATTTCCTCCGCTTCAGGTCCTTCCACGACAGTTCCATTGGATTAAGGTCAGGACTTTGACTTGGCTATTCCAAAACATGAACTTTATTCTCCTGTAACCATTCTTTGGTAGAATGGCTTGTGTGCTTAGGGGCGTTGTCTTGCTGCATGACCACCTTCTCTTGAGATTCAGTTCATGGACAGATGTCCTGGCATCTTTCTTTAGAATTCTCTGATATAATTCAGAATTCATTGTTCCATCAATGATGGCAAGCCGTCCTGCCCAGATGCAGCAAAACAGGCCCAAACCATGATACTACCACCACCATGTTTCACAGATGGGATAAGGTTCTTATGCTGGAATGCAGTGTTTTCCTTTCTCCAAACATAACACTTTAAAAAGTTCTATTTTGGTCTCATCTGTCCACAAAACATTCTTCCAATAGCTTTCTCCTTGCAACCCTGCCATGCACACCATTGTTGTTCAGTGTTCTTCTGATGGTGGACTAATGAACATTAACATTAGCCAATGTGAGAGAGGCCTTCAGTTGCTTAGAAGTCACCCTGGGGTCCTTTGTGAACTCGCCAACTATTGCACGCCTTGCCTTGCTCTTCCACAAATGTGTGTTGTGAAGAGCAGACTCTGATAGATCCCTGTTCCTTAAATAAAACAGGGTGCCCACTAACACCTGATTGTCATCCTGAAAACACCTGACTAATTTCACCTTCAAAGGAACTGCTAATCCTAGAGGTTCACAAACGTTTGCCACTCACTAATATGTAATATTGATCATTTTCCTCAATAAATAAATGACCAAGTATAATATTTTTGTCTCATTTGTTTAACTGGATTCTCTTCATCTACTTTTAGGACTTGTGTAAAAATCTGATGATGTTTTAGGTCATATTTATGCAGAAATATAGAAAATTCTAAAGGGTTCACAAACTTTCAAGCACCACTGTACATCCGAAGAGGTTTCAAAAGATATTACAGGACGAAGCATTATCGTTCAACAGGGGAAATGCACTCAAACACTCATTTTGTATTCTAAAATAAATCCATTACCATGCTTACCTTAATTTCACCTTCAGACGCACCATTAAACAGGAACTTGCTTTGGCAAGCCTATTTGAGCTCACTCATTACCTTCAACTATGAACACAGCAATTTGTTTCAGCGAGTTTGGAATTCATGGGATTATTATTATTATTATTCATCACACCCCCCAGGTTTTGTCCTGGGGGTATTCCACAAAGCAATCCAACTCTCAGTCAGGACTTTTGAGACAAGCCTGGATTTGTCTCAAATTTTGTTCAATTTCAGTTTTACAAAAGAGAATAAACTTAAGTCCTGTTAAGTTACTAAAGCAACATATGCTTTTGAACAGGCTGAGGCTTAGCTAAGCTTCATCAATTCTACTGGCTAAGTTGTGTGATGTCATATAACCACAGGCTTAAAACAGTGCCCAGGAACAACGCTCTGCTGCAGTACCATCCAATAAATAGCTGTGGATGGCACTGATGCCATTACTTTTGAATAATATTACTTGAGTGCTGTGCTTTATTGTTTTGTAAGACTGTACCTTTATTTGTACCCGAATAGGCTATTCTTAATTCACATTTTAGATTTATGTCATTCGACAGACGCCCTTATCCAGAGCGACTTTGGTTATGGGTCTTGCTCAAGGATCCAACAGTGTCAGGCTGGCAGGCTCGCTTTGTGGAATACCCCCCAGGGTCCCCCCCCCCCCATGCCTGCGCCCAGTGTATTCAGAGTTAGGCTCCAGACCCTTCCCTGGGACCCTGACCAAGATAAATCTGTGTAAAATGGGATGCACTGCTGTACTTTTAAACTAAATGTCTAACTAAACATGATTTAGAGCCGTGCCTGCTCGGCCATCTTTTCTACCGATATAGCTAGGCAACAGTCTACATGCTGCGCGCATGTGTCCCTTCTAAAAACATTACCGAATCCTCCATCTGTCCCCCAAACGGACAACGAGGAGAGAGGAAAGTTTTGGCTGGCGGGGATTTAGATTAGCACTCATCACACACTTCTTGGCTCAGGCTCTTCAGGCTGTTTAGATGCTCGTTGACATTTTGGCCACTTTAGAATCTCGGAAAGGGCATTCCAGCCGTGAGAATGATTAATGAGTTAACCCACTGAAGCTTTTGCTTGATTCGCTGTGTCAAATGTAGAAACTTAAATCAGCAGACGCCTGGCATTTTGCAGGCGGGCTCTTAAGCTTGCGTGCCACTGCTCGGGCTATGGAAACCCAGGGACTACAGTCTCCAAAAATATATCATAAGTTGATGTTGCTTGCAGAGGCAGTTTGGTATATTTCTGTGAGCTTATGAGAATTACTGCACCACGTCACAACTGAGATTGGTGCTCCTAGTTTATTTCACCACACAATAATAGCACTTAAGCTGATGGAGCACTAGCAGGGCAGGAATATGATGAAGTGACCTGTAAGGAATACTGACAGTACCGTACCGAGTCAGAGTCCCAAGCTCCGATATCATCGATCAAATATTATTTCAAGAAATTCACTTAGAAATTTGAGAACATTACAATATACTATAATATTGACCAAAAAATAAAGCCTCCAAATAGAAATGTCGGATTGCTGCAAAACCCGGCATGCAGTCTGAGGTAGATACGTAAAGGATTACAGGTGTGGTCTGATTAAACTCTGGATCTTACCACATGACAGTGTAAAAGTGCTTCCCCCGCTGCCCTACACAAAGGCTCTCAAAGGTTACTTTTGGGTAGAGTACCTGTTGGTCAGAGATTGCTGATTGCTATACATGTCTCTATGACACAGTAAGACATTGTGCCCGGTTGAAAGAATTTGAGAGCGGGCATTGAGCAGCAGTCAAGTCAAGTCAAGTCAGATTTATTTATATAGCGCTTTTTACAATGGAGCATTGTCTCAAAGCAACTTTACAAGTTTAGATTATCTCCTAATAACTACGTCCAATCCCAAATTGAGCAAGCCTAGGGCGACAGTGGCAAGGAAAAACTCCCTAAGTGTTATAGGAAGAAACCTTAGGAGGACCAAGACTCAAAAAGGAAGGGACCCAACCTCCTTGGGCGGCGTAGATGATAAATCTAAGAGCGAAACTAAAGTCATGGAGTCAAAGTTCGAATAAAAAATGTGAAGTATGCACATTGACATTAAGTGGCCCGGGTATGATGGGGCTGGAGCTGATGACGGAAGCAGGTTGAGTGGAGCTACAGCAGATGAACATCATGTGTGGGGCTCGAACTGCCGGAACACACATCAGAGAGAAAACAGAAAATGTAATTAGTTATTATTAAGAGCACAGTGTCTATTAACAATCACTGATGCCATGTCAATCACTGATGCCAAGTGTAGCATGAGACCCCGGCAGCATTAGCGATAGCAGCATAAACTACAAAGAGGAGGAACTGGTAGGAAACACAGCCAAGAGTGATCACATGAGACACTGGCAAACCCCACGGGAGGCAGAAGACAGCAAACCAACGTCTCTGATCACCATAAGACTCTTTGACTATGAACCCCCAGCTCTGCCCTTATTCTAAGGCAAGGATGCACGAGTCAAGATCACGAGGACCGAAGCCCAGTTCAGCCAGATCACCCACTCGACACTCCTGGCTAGCGGACAAGGCAGGCAGGCCAGACATGACTCCAGACTCCGGCCCCAGTGACCCAAGCCATGCATCCTGGTCTAAATCTAGTCAAAAGCCTGTGTAAATAGGTATGTCTTTAGCCTAGACTTAAAACTTTGGACAGTGTCTGAATCTCGAACGAAAGTGGGAAGTTTATTCCATAGTTGAGGGGCCCATGTATGAGAAAGCCTTTCCCCCGGCTGTGACTTTTTTAATTCTAGGAACTAAAAGAAGTCCTGCACCCTGCGAACGAAGTAGATGAGTTGGTTTGTAAAACTCTAAGAGTTCACTCAGATAATGTGGGGCCAGGCCATGTAGAGCTTTATAAGTTATAAGAAGTATTTTGTAATCAATGCGGAATTTGACTGGTAACCAGTGTAGTGATGATAGAACAGGAGTGATATAATCAAATTTTCTAGTTCGAGTTAGCACTCGGGCAGCTGCCTTCTGAACTAACTGAAGTTTATTTATAGATTTACTATAGCATCCAGTAAGTAAGGCGTAACAGTAATCCAACCTTGAGGTTATAAACGCATGAACAAGTTTCTCTGCATCATTAAAAGAGATCATATTTCTAAGTTTAGCGATATTACGTAATTGAAAGAAAGCAATTCGAGTGATGCTGCTAATGTGCGCATCCAAGGAGAGATCTGAATCAAATGTGACCCCTAAGTTTTTTACAGACGGGACTGGGCAATACTGGACAGCCATCTAGATTTAGGATAGATGTAGCTAACCTGTCTCTCACAGCCTTGGGTCCCACTAATAGAACCTCAGTTTTATCTGAGTTAAGTAAGAGAAAAATTAAATAACATCCAATCTTTTATTTCCTTTACACAGTCCTCGATTTTGTTGATTGTAAGGCTGTCATTAGGTTTTGGCTGATATGTACAGCTGTGTATCATCTGCATAGCAGTGGAAACTAATGCCATGATTATGAATAAACTGAGCCTAGTGGCAGCATGTACAGAGAGAATAAAAGCGGGCCAAGCACTGACCCCCGAGGCACGCCATACTTCACTTTTGAGAGCTTAGACCTTAGATTATTTATATGAACAAACTGGTACCGGTCAGTTAAGTAGGATTTAAACCAAGAAAGTGCTGATCCCTTAATACCTACAGTATTTTCTAGTCTGTTTAGTAAAAACATCATGATCTAATAGTGTCAAATGCTGCACTTAACTCTAAACAGAACAAGAAAAGAAACACATCCCTTATCGGAGGACATTAACAAGTCATTTAGTACCCTAATTAATGCTGTTTCAGTACTATGATGGGGCCGGAAGCCAGACTGAAATGTTTCATAAATTTCATTCCTTGGAGGTAACTGCAGAGCTGCTGATAGACGGCTTTTTTCTAAGATTTTGGACAGAAAACGGTAGATTTGAAATTGGTCTATAATTAGATATCACACAAGGGTCAAGATTGGCTTTTTTAATCAGTGGTTTGATAACAGCAGACTTAAAGGATTTGGGCACATAACCAAAGGTAAGGGATGAATTTAAAATAACTAACACTGGCTCCATTACACTAGGTAATACTTGCAGCAGGATGATCGCTGTGACGAAATGTCCACCATCTAAGCCATTCTGATCTAGTTTCTAGGTGGTGTTGGGAGTAGTGGTTCCATAAGGGCATGCACTCACGGCTAACAGGCTCCCGACAGCACAGACAGACAACCAGTAGAGAGGATCGTTTGATCCACCAACAAGCACGAGCAGCTCCTACAGTTTCGTTGTCCACCATCCAGACACAGGTGGCACCTTCACTATGCCATCCATGTCTCTGCCCGGACCATTTTCAGGTGTTAAGCAGAAGGAAATTTGTTTTCATGGCACCCATTACGTGTCCTGCCATCGCCAGCCATCATCACCTTTGTTTGCAGGGATGTCGTGAACAAGAAACCTGGACTGATATGGATTTTATTGACAAATCCAGTCTCTGTTTGGGATCCAAGTAGAGTATGGATCCTTCAATCATGTCTTTGCTGTAGAGTGACAGGCTTCCCCAACTGCAGGTGTGATGAACTGGGGAGCCATCGCATGTGACAGTCGGTCATCCCCAGTAGTGATATGAGGGACACTAAAGGCTCAGAGATACGTGCAGGACATCTGCGTTGCTTCTCATGGCAGGGCTTCCAACCGGCATTTTTCAGCAGGAATGTTTCCCAGGAATGTCTCTGCCAGTTTGCAAAATTTCCTTGGCCTGCCTGGTTCCCAGATTTATCGCCAATCAAGCATTTATAGGACCAGTTATGAGTGTGGAGGATCTACAGGCCCAGCTGCAACATCTGTGTCGGGCAAATGTGTCACAGAGGCATGTCCAGCATTCATTCAACAATCTCTCACCAAGGGGTATACTACCCAAAAGTAGCTTCTGAGAGCCGATTATCGGGGCAGAGATGGAAGCACTTTTATGCCCTCTTGTGGCAAGACCCTAATCATGTGCATACCTGCCTGAGACAGAAATGCATGCCCAGTTTTGCAGCAATCTGACATTTCTATCTGGGTGCTTTATTTTTTTTTTTTACAATGAGTATTAATAATATATTAAATACAAATTTCAGAATAAATGGGAAACTGAAATCATCACAGGCTGACCTTTGGATAAATTAGATGCATTTGGAATGTAGCAAACTTGAAAAACAACCCAGTCTATCAATCATTTTTTTCAACCAGATGGCCTTGTAAATTAATAAACATTTCATTCGTTTTATTATTAACCAGCCAAATAACCTCTACCAATAATTAATATTTAATTTGCCACAATTACAACGTGCTCGAAAGTCTTTCATTCAGAACAAGAAAGATCTCACACTTCAGATACACACACACACACACAATATCAAGTGTTAAGCCTTTTGTCACAGAATCATCCCAGCCTGTAACCGTCTTCCCCTTTTATGCAAATTAAAATGAGCATAAATCAGCCGAAAGTAAACTATTGCACAGTTTAATACTGAAAATGTCACATCACTTCATTTAGCACGCCAACAGAGCTCTGAAATTAAGCAATAAGCATGAAAATAAGTCCTTCTATGCATGACACTGAAGTGTCTTCAGAAGCCATGAGAATAAACAAAGACCAATTAAATATTAGTAAACGTATTGATACTTTTGAAATATAGTCCAGTCCATTCATGCACACAGCCACCCATGAGAGCAGTTATCAAAGGAACAGTTAAACGAACATCAAATGTACACAATTTCTCACTTACTGGGTTTGTTATTTACCCCTGTTGTATTTAATCGGCCAAGACGGCTTTGGTGTCAAACATCTGACTCTTTACATTTGCAACAAAGTCATGAGAGTGATGTAAAAACGAACAACTACAAAAAAAGAAGGAGCCAACTTGAGGCCAAACGTCTTTGCTGATCAACTACATAGAAAGTAAGGAAACGGTGTGAAAACTTGATTAGTCGCCAATCTACCCCTTTAGTCCTCGTTAAAAATTGAGGAAAGGAGACCACAAACATTGAAACCAAGACAATGCCATAAAACTGTACAAGCTCTGCTTTCATTATTCAGACTAGGAATCTGGTGTCTGTACATTTCTCTCAGATCTGTACATCTATACAGGAAATACATCACAGTCTCTAAACCAGCATGTCACTGAAAACCCCAAATCAAATCAGACCAAACTCGAGGTTGTAGCTCACCAAAGAAACTGCGTCGCCTCTGGATTCGTGTGCATTGTTTTACAGGAGTGTTGGCTGAAGTTTCTTACAGAGAGACTGTTAATAAAATAAGTAAAACGAAATAACCAGCAATATCTGAGGACAGCAGCTACTGAGGAAGGGAGAAGGGATCGCTGTTAGGTCCTGAACATTTCACTATTTACATCTACACCCTCGCCGCAAGAGCGCTCGGTTGGCGTCAAACGTCAATCAGTAGAGTCTGGCAAAGATCAGTAGCTAGCCACAAAGTCCACAAATGTCTTTGAAATGAGGGGACTACGTTTCCCATCACGCCACACTCTCCCGCTCCTCTGATGGACCATTCGAGACCTTCTTCACCTTCTTAACCCCCTCCCCTATGGCTGTGGATGTGGTTACCCTGTGAAGAGAGCAGATGGAGGAGATATGAAGATTTGAAAAACAAGCCTAATCTAGTCCTACGCAAAAGTTTGGCCACCCCTATTCAAATGATGTGTAACTTCACAATCTCTTCAAGAAAATAAATTTTAAGACATTAATTTTAAGGCAATTTTAAGACGTGTTAGAAAAGAAACTGAATTTGCCCTGAGGGAATTTCTGGATACCGTTCCTAATGATCCACCAGTATGTCTGTTTCTTAAAAAAAAAAGACCAAAAATAAGTTCTCTCTTATTGTATATTTGATACTATTGCAACTACGACTGTGAAGGTCAATTTCAACTTACTATCCTGTTACTGAAATTTTAGATGTTGCGTGTTCATTGTAAAAATACAACTTTTTGGTACATATTTAGAATGTGCTCAGTGTCCTAATTCCTTAGTATGGAAGCCATGTGGTTACATTTTATGCATTTGTCAATTATGTGCTGAAAACTCAGTCCTGTTACTCATATAAAGAGTAGCTTCACTGAGGAAGTCATGTCAGATTGATTTCTACAGAGCTTTTTTACAATGGAGCTTTATGATTTTAGATTATCTTCTGATATCTGCGTCCAATCCCAAACTGAGCAAGCTTAGGGCGACAGTGGCAAGGAAAATCCCTAAAGGTTATAAGGACTCAAAGACTCATAAAGAAACCTCCTTTGGTGGCTTAGATGAGAAATATAAGAATTAAACTAATTTATCTAGTCAAATAAGTTTGTAGTAATAGTTAAATAGTACAGGAACCAAGTAAATGTTAACTGATAAATAAGATATTGAACAAAATAAATGTAAAAAGTATGCATATGGAAATTCTTTAGTCCGATGCACTTTAGGATCTTGAGGCAAGAGCAGAAACCATGTAAAAATAAAGTTGCCTGAGATTGTCCAATACTCATTATGAATAGTTAAATATGTAGTGTGTTGTTAGATTCAGTGTTGAAAATACATAAAAAATGAAGTTTAATTTTTACGAGTTACAACCGGCAAATACTTGTATACAGCCTACAAAAAAACCTATACGTTCAACTTCTGATGGATTGGTTGGAATGCATCTCCATTGTCAATCGGGGACTACCTGTAATGGCAGCTGCTCTGGTGTTGTGTTAATTCTATTACAGCATAAAACCTACCGGTAACCATTTGTGCTGATGCAATACTTAATTTCATGAGAACAACATACTGAGGTTTAGGTTATCAGGCCAAAGCTAAATTCATACTTGATTATCTGCATTTGCAACATGACAAGAAGGGATTTAAGCACACCTTACAGAGGAACCAACATGTACAGCTCAAATCTACAACCAGAACAGAGTTTCCCAAAATCCTCAGAGCACACTGACCATTGTTCGATGGGAAAGTGAGCAGCACACTGAACACAGGCTCTCAATTCTGCTTCTCTGGATTATTTATTACAACATCTCTCCCTCTCTCTGTCCCTTTCAGCAAGCCTAAAAAGGTGTTCTCCTTTTAGATTGATTCTGATGCCAACGCTGTTTCTACCAAAGGCAAGGTGACAGTCTAAAGTGGAGGTGTGAGTGGAGGTCTAAGCATGAGCTTGTTTTGTTAGGTTGCAAAACTGCAGCCAGCCCCGGTGTCACAGATTCTCTTACATCTCTTAGGTTTCACCAAGGCACACTTAAAAAGGACAAACTGGCTTCAACTATACAGAGATTTTGTTCTCAAGCAGTGTCCTTTTTTGGCCCGGGTTTCCTTGCCATCCATCTTCTCTCTGTTCTGTTTCTGACTCAATGGGCACAACCAACCAATTTACACCCGCCAGCCCCCCAATTCCCCTCCCAGCCACAAAAAGAAAGAATATAGGTTATCAAGATGCCCACTGGCCTTTTCCGTTTGGGGTGAGGAAACATGCGATGTGTGTGGTGGGGAGGTTTGGGGTAGTGCAGGTAGAGAACAAGGACACATGGTGGCAAGCTATTTCTGGCTGGGTTCCGAGGATGGTGGGACAGGAGGAGGTAGACAGAGAGAAGCAGAATAAAAGAAAACGAGAAGAAGGTGGGAATCGTGTGCATATAGAAGCTGGTCATTATTCAGCTCTCTGAGCTCTGATATAAGCTGTCAACGGCTGAACAGCAGATATCACATGAGCTGTCCACTCGAAGGTTAACAAGATAAATTCAAAAGGTCTACCAGCTCCATCACAGGGCCGGTTTAGACAAAGTTCCAGATTAGATTAAGCTTAGAGTAAAAACAGGAAGGGAAAGGAGGGACGTTACTTCAAGGAATGACACACAATGCTAATTGAAAACGATGACCTTTCCTTCGATCAATAAGTCTAACATTAGTCCGAGTTAAAGAGCTTATGGGGTATTGGAACAGTGCCGATGCATCATGGGATGTTTGTGTTTCGTCGGTTACTGTAATGAACAATAAGAAAATCCATACAATTGTTACGTAGTGACATGACATTTAGGGTGCACACTTCCACACACAGAAAGTGGCCAGGTAACCATCCAAACTTTCCGCAGGAAAAATTGTGAATTAAGTCGTGTTTCTATATACGAAGAAGCTTTAGATGAGGACGACATCAAAGCAAGCAAAAATGCAGGAATTTAACTCGGTCTTTGCCTTTAGTGGAATAATCCTTACAGCCATTTCCAGTCTTTTTATTGTCGGGTTCTTTGCAGTTTGAAGGGCGGGATGAGCATTGGACCACCTGATTGTTTGTTTGTTTATTGACACACGTCTGTGGACTGAGGAAACCGGAGTACCTGGAATAAACCCACACGGACAGAGTGAGGACATGTAGACACAGAAAGGGCCCAAGACTGAACCCAAGATCTTCTTGCTGTGAGGCAGTGGTGCTACTCACCATGACGCCTAGGCCATGTCTTTTCTTTAACACATCCCACCTCTTCAGTCATTAATTAATTCATTTTCTTATCCGCTTAATCAGGTACATTATAATTTCAACAGTCACGTTCATATTCAGTCGGGTCAACTATGAAATCCAACTTAACAATACCGATTTTTTTGCTGTCATTACATCTAGCGGCTATTTGCTCATAAAACTCATTGTTTGTTCAAAGTAATCTATAGATGAGCATCCTCTTTACTGGCTCACACAAATAACAGCCTGTTCCTAATGTACAGATTAAGCCTACTGTGAATGTTTGCTTAAGTAAAACTAGCCATCTTTATTTAAAAAACAAAGAAAAGGAAGCGTATGTATGTATGCTACCCAGCACTGAGACGTGAAAATGCTTTTCATCACTGCAGTGTGAAAATGTATTTACACTAAGACAACTGCGTGACTGAAATAACACGCTCTTACACATCATCCATCTCCATGTCCTCCTCATCTTCCACGGACAACAGCAGGTACGGGTTGGCAGAGGCTGGTCGGAATTTGTGGCCCGTCAGAACAAAGAAGGTGAGAGTGGCCAACTCGTCCAGCAGCTGTGGAAAGAAGAACATCGCAATGTTAATGTAAGCAATGCCTCAGTACGTGACATGCACTCGTGTAGTGCTTCAGCTCAGATTCATCCACGGAATACCGCGACCATACAGAGTGGATCACAAAAAACACAATTCTAAAGATCTATCACGCCAGGTAGCTGATGGGACCATCCAAATCACCCACTAGAAGAAAGTATGATGAACAATATGGAGCATTACTGATCACATTAAATATCTAAAAACCTATTAGATAGCCAGTAAAATGAATGTAATGCATTGTAAATTCTTTTCAGAATGAAAGACCTTCAATTCAAACTCTGCAGGGAGGAAAACCATAGCATCTTTACTGTTATTTGTGAATTAACCTATCGTAGAATTAAGTTTAATAACAACTGTGCAAAAGTCTTAGCCCGCCATTAGATCAGATATACCATCTTTTTATCAACGGCTATAATGACCATACAAGTAGTTTTCTTTATTAGAATACAACCAGAAAACAGGACATCTGTATGCAGTATTTAAAAAAGTGAACAGAAAAATGCTTCTAGGTTACAGTGGCAAGTATTTTGTGTTACCTCTCCTTACGTTACGATGCATCCGGCAACTTCACCAGGATGCCAAGTTGATCAGGAATGGTATTTTTGGAAGGGTATCTGCTAAGAAACCACTTTTGGAAAGCTTTTGATATGTTTTGATATGTTAAAGCTCACCAAGCCTGGAAATGAAGATCAGTAGAAAGACTTATGTAGTGATGAATCCAAATTTGAACATTTTGGGTCAAATCGTCAGCAATATGTCATATGCAGTAGCCTAGCGTTTAAAGCTGCCACTGTTGGATCCTTGAGCAAGACCCTTAACCCACAATTGCTTGTATTGTAAGACTATCAGTTGTAAGTCGATCTGGATAAGGGCGTCTGCTAAATGACAAAAATGTATACCCATTGATAAAATCTAAATGGTGACCCAAGACTTTTGCACAGCACTGTAGGCACACCCCTTTTGGCACAGCATTTGTCTTCTCTTGAAGTAGTTCAAGGACAATGCGTGATCTTGTTTTAAACCCTACTTCTCCTTTGCTTGAGTTTCCTCACAAACTGTGAGACATTACCTTCTGGGATCTGTTAATATTTAATAAACTCCATTCATGCAATATTTCCAGTGACACTGGCTGCCACATAACTATAAAGCATAACCAAAGAGTTCAAGCTCTGTTTCACCCGACCCCAGCGCCTGATTCCAAAACAGCTCCGGCTTGTCTAAGCATAAATTTAACATTGCCCCCTGCAGAGATTGTGTTATGTATGCAGGTACGAGAAACACTATCTGCTCCTGCTGTGTCAATGCAAAGTCAATGCCATTAAAAGCCTGGCTTTGAAAGCTTTTTATTAAACCCCTGTGCGGCCAAAGCAAACAAACCGTGAGACAAAAGGCTGATATATGGCTCTGTTCAACGTTCAGTGCTTGCACTTCATTTCCTGGCCAGACTATGATCTGTGCTTCATATATTGGTTTTAATTCTTACTAAAACCTCAGACTTGCAGGCATAATGTGATGCCAGGCTGGTAAAAAAAGAAACATCTTGCACACGCATGAATACACACACGTTATATCCACATTTCAGCACCACGGAGAGCTCTAGCACCGTCTGCAGAGACAGCTCTCACCATAACACAGCACTCAGGTTATAATGAGACTCTGCTCTGCCAGGCCAGAACTGAACAGCGGTGAAGCTCCCAAGTGACACATCTGCTCAAGAATTCAGCCCATCATCGCACCCTGAAGGCACAAGTTCAAATTGTTAGGACTGCTGGCCATCCATGGCTAGGGGACCAAAAAACATAATTGAAGGATGTACCTCTCTCACCTGTGGAGCAGAGTGATTGTCCGCATTGCTACTTAGCTGGTAGGTACAATGTAATTACTTTACAATTTAGTACGTGCAATTTGACTAAACTAGGTTGCCATTGGGTCCAAAAAAATTGAAAAAAGAAAAAAAAACCTCACCAAAAAGAAACTTTATATGTGTGAATGTAATGATGATAAAGGTAAGTTTACTGGGGAAAACTGTTCAACTGAAAGGAGGCTCTAGTACCCTGTTAGGCTGCCTCTAGTCTGGATACAAGATGAGATACGGTTGGGCACTGGAGGCAAACTGGTTCTGTATGGTGTCCTGTGGCACATTTGCCCACAGATGTTGCAGCTGGGCCTGTAGATCCTTGTCCATCGCACCAGCATATGGGGCAGTGTGTCGCTCCACAGTAAAGGCAGGATTGCAGCGCTCACCACAAGGCCTCCATACTCGAACCTGACTGCTGTCGGACAGGTTTACTGATTACCACACCACTGCAAATGAAGGCACCGGTGACACAAAATGGGCACCATGCCAACAGATTTCCTTCTGCTTATGACCTGGATATGGTCTGGGCAGACACAGGGGTGTGTAGTGAAGGTGCCCCCTGTGTCTGGATGGTGGTATTGGTAGACAGTGGTAGAGGTGGGATTTGAACCCTTAACTGCTGAGCCAACATGGCCCCGTGCACAACATGGAGCAATGAATAAGGGCCCTGTTAAGCCTCTGTTTATGTATCCGCTCCAGTGATGATGGAAGCAGACCACAAAGAAAACAACTGCTCCGAGGGAACAATGAGTTTAAGATCGTAGGAAGAATTTTACAAAAGGTTGTGGTTTGTTGCATGAAGTGTAGCAGAATTTGTACTATGCAAAAAGACAATAAATAAACAACTGAATAGTTAGAAAAAGAAGACAAGTTGGGTTTTGTGACGATCACGTTTAGGCAGGACCTAACTGAGATGCGGTGTCATGACCTCAGGAAGGCCGATGTCTAAAATTCAGCAGCTACAGGAAATGGTATTGCTGTGAATGAAAGTTTAGCCAAGCCTTCCAGCCTGAACTCTGAAGGATTCGTGACTACACATTAATGATGGTTTAATAAAGGACACTGAAAATGCAATTACATTAAAGGCAGAATGTGTTTTTCTATCATCGTGACTTGGATGAAGATCAGGCCGCAGAGTAATTAAACCAGGTAACCCGAACTTGGATATGTTTTCCTGCTTACGCTTAACTACCAGAAGGGATGGAAAGGCTTCTGCACTCAGACATGCATAGATAACACTTATCTTCATCTCGAACCCATGACTAACGGAGGAAGCAGTGAATGAAAGCCAGATGGCAAACCAATTAGCATGCCTTCGTTCATAGAATTCTGCGAGGCAGTGGCAGCACTTTTGAATATTCCGTCATGAATATCATAAAGGTCTCATTCTTAATCCCCTGTTCAATCAACCCACTAAAAAAAATTACCATTGCACTGTCAATGCCAGGAACACAATAACAGGGTTGTGATGAACTGCAGCAGGCAGAGGGTGTGAAAAAGAGCAAGTCCTTTACTCACCTGGTACAGCCATTTCCACTGGAAGGGGACGATGACCTTGATGAGGATGGCGATGATCCGAGTAAAATAAATATAGCACACAATCTGCAAATCCAAATAAGGATGTTAATAGTAGATCAAAGCAGAATTTTAAAAGAGAGAACCTCTGGGGTCTTTCATCTGGGTTACTGCACACCACACAAGTTGGAAAAAATAGCAGCTTTGGCTTTGAAGTGGATAAGGACTGAAAGACAAATCACAAGAATAAACCGGCCAAATCGGCCCACTGCTGCAATATGTAAACGCATCCGCCATATTGGTCCAGGCAAGAACGGACTGTAAACAAATACAAGTGAATGGGGAGCTGCGTGTTCTTGGGTAAATGGCACAAATAATCTACATTTCTCAACCGATTTTAATGGTTTGCTTTTATATTCAAGATGTTTTTTGTCTACATGAACGAGTTTTTTAACTTAAAAGCTCAATAGGAGTGTGTATCAGCATTAAGCAAGCTATAGCTAATGTGGTGGTGGAAAATAACTGCCATAAGAAATTGTAAAAACTTACATTTGTCCATTTATCCTTGGTTAATACATGTGGAAACTTCCCTTTATAATTTTATGTACATGATATGTGCAGAAGGTTTTTTTTTATTTGAAATACTGAAGAAATATTTGAATAGTGCATCTTTAAGTTATTATACTTGACCGTCATTGAGAAGAATGTAAGAAAATCAGCAAATAAAATTCAAATAGATTCAAGATGCAATTCAATAGATGGTCTGCTTTCTGTGTTTTTTAGAACAGTAAAGGATTTACTCAAATACGTACTCAATATAAGGTATAGAACAGCAGTAAAGCATATTATTATTATTATTAGAATAGAAATACAATATGATGTAGTCTAACAATATCATTAATGAGATAACAGATTAACAATAGTAAATAGTACTATGGTATATAATTAATATAATCTACTTGGATATGTTTATCTAAAGAGCTCCAACAGTGAAATAAGCACAGTATCCATCTTTGGGATGAAATTTAATTATTTCTCCAAGTATCATATCGAAACTGAAATTCTCAGTATCGTGACATCACTAATTCCTTATCTTCGTGTGACCACAAAACCTGCTGAAGAAATTAAATGCTGACAGGTGCACAAAAGACTCTACAAGAACAAACAGGAAGATTGTAGACGTCGACCAACGTCTATTAAACTCTACATCAGACCTACTGCAACGGCTCTCATCAAACAAGAAACTAATCAGGGGCTAACAGAAGAATCTCCAACATCAGAGATGTCAGATCTGAGAAGAAATGGTCATACATATTCAGACAGGGCGAGTCACGAATAGATGAATATAAATCACTTCTGTCATTGTTCAGGTCAAGCAGATCCGACATCCAATATAAAGCCCGTGATGAGAGCGAGAGCTACAAAGAATGTAATATCAGGTGAAATTTCCATAAGAAAGAGTGTGAAGGTGCGGAGAAAGAGCGAGAGCGTGAGATGGCAGCACAATGAGCTGTTAAGATACATCTATCTTACACTTCTTGGTCATTTTGCCAGGGGCGCCTAACATACAGGTGCCAAATTTACTGACAGGAGCCCATCTGCTGCAGTAAACAATTTGTCCACACACCTGTCTATCAGTGGAAAGGAAACACTGACCAGATAGCGCTCGCTGATTAAATTATTCTCTGTAGCGACATGATAATTGCATGGTAGTGTGGTTGTAGTGCTGCTATAAGTGGATCAGATGCACCAGTGCTGCTGAGGGTTTTAAAGCCGCATACACAGGCTAATTAAACACACCTGCATTGTGGGTACAGCTTACAGACGTACAGCTGCATATTATATTTTTACCCCTACATATGAGAGTTACTCGTCCTTTAGACGTTCAATGTCAGAGCTGAACAATATTATATTATAATCATCACACAGAATAACTAAGAAAATAATAATGTTTCTTTTGAGGGTAATGCATTGCCACATGATACCGTAGAAGTGTAACTGAATAATTATATTATACACATCGTTATACACAGTGGGCCTCATTCATGAAATGCAAGCAGAAAAGAGTTGCATTAATTTTTCCCCAAGATCTTGTATTGATGGGACTAGTGCTAATTTCGTTGATGAATATTTTCGTCATAGTTTTCATCAACGACCCTTTTTCTAACGAAAACGAGACGAGAGCCGTTTCTCAATACCAAGTACGCGAACTTCGGCTCGCGTACTTTCCAAGTCTGTACTAGGAAGTTGGACTTGCGAGTACAAACTCCAGAGAACGGGAGAACGCAGTTCGGTTATTCTACAATTGGAACAGCAGTTTACTTGGCTATGGAGACAACACGGTTTACTTTTTACACATAGATAAAACATGTTGTATAAAGTCTGTCAGTGGTGGAAGAAGTGCTCAGTTCTTTTACTTTCCATTAAACAGTTTAATCTACGTGTAACAACGGACCGATCTCATTTAAGCATAAAATAGAAACCTTCCCAAATATACGCCAGCACCAAACAAGTCTGATTTTAGAAGGGAATTTAATTATGAACTTCAATGTATATCAGACAGTTCATATTTAGAATACAGGCTGAACAAATAACACATATAATGCATAATAAATACGTAAATAGCTTCCCGTCACATCTCCGAAATCGTTTGAGCTTTATCTTGATAAACTGACCACATAGTTGAATTTTAAACAACTACATTCTCGCCTAAAACTCTTATAACTTCATTTTGTGACACAATAACAATATTACTTTAGAAATTATACATCCAGTAGGGAGTTCTCTCATCCGGCATTACCGAGCTGGCAATGCATTGTGGGACATTTCGCTGTTCAAGTACGCACAAGTCTGCATCGATGCATCCTCGGTAATATGGGCGGATCGAGAACACATCCGGGGATTTGGAGTGTGCTTGGTTAGATGCGAACTTGGAAATGGAACAGTGCTTGGGCTGTCACTGATGACGTTTCACAAATACACGAGAACACAAGTACAGAGAAGTACGCATATTGAGAAACGGCCGAGGTCTAAATTAAAACGAAAGAAAAACGACAAAAAACTAGGACGAAATAAACGGACACTTCCGTCAACGAATAAAAACGAGAAGAAAATGCTTGGCAGAGACGATATCCAATCAGATCTGACTTAGTTTTAAGGCAGTTAGGGAAAAGACCCAATCATAACTTTAGCATATGTGGAAAGGCGGGACGAGTTGAGTAGTGATCCAATCAGTAATACGGTAAGACGCAGGCATTTGATTTGACCCCGGGAAGACGGTACAACCATCTTTAACTCGTCAATGTCAGCACTTGGGAGAAAGAGGAGAGTCGATATATGGGCACATTTCTGATTTGATATCGAGAAAAACAAGACTCTTTGTAAACCGTGTGGGGCGACGATCTCCGGTAAAAACACAACAAACGTGAAACGACATTTGTAGGCGTATCATCCAGAAACCACGGTCAAGCTATCAGCACCCAAAAGACGCGAGCTCCTATTTTAGCGGTATTACGGTAGGTTGCAAACGCACTCAAACTTCACTATGTTGCAGCTAATATTTAAGCGAATAAAGTGGGGATTCAAATATGTTTCCAGTGCGCGACATATATATATCCCAAGCTCTTCCCGTACCTGTACAGGTGCCGTTTGGATTTTTGGCTGCTGGAACGTTCCAGAGGGAGATGGCTGACTAAGCACATTCCTCATATATAAATGAGAAGAACTAGCATTCAGTCAATGTGCAGTTGATCTGTGATGCGAAGTGTTATCTTCTGAAGGTGGAACCCTCCGACATAGCTTGGCTGGCAGATGTTTGGAGAGTGGTGTGATAAGAAATCGTTGGCTCATCGATAAGAAAACGTAAGGGCTAGAATATTGTAGATTTATTCATATAGCCTACATGCCATTTGCTGTCAAGCTGCTTTTTTAGGACCTGAAACCACTATGGTTATGGAAAATAAAAGGCATTGATTTGAATTCAAGTCAATAAAACATTGATGTCCGCATCAGAATAGTTTAGCTTTTTCTGAGACATCTTTAAGGATATTTGCGGTGTTCCTCAGTCCAAAGGCTTCGCTATATGGTTGCTGTTTGTTATTCGTTGGTGTGGATTATATGCTAATTATAAAGGAATGTGCACGCACGACTGATTTACGAACAATTCATTACATATTCATGACATTGTACTAAAAATTCTGGTGTTTACGAAGTGTTTGTGAATCTGGCGGAGAGTTTTCGAGAAGGTCCATTTTACGGATTATTTACTTGCAGTTTGCTCGTCTTTTTCCATGAATGAGACCAGGTGAGTTTTTGGCTGACAGCCCATTGAAGATTTGAACTGTTGTCTGAACTTTAAGAAAACTACTTGAGGCTGTTGTCTGTCATAAATTTCACAGGTAAATTTGACTTTGTCTTACTATTTGTAAAAACATAAGAGTTTAGTCATTTCAGTCATTTAGTTGCCATTTAGTCTACTTTTAGACTAGAATTAGGTGATAAACAACACGTGTGTTTTAGTTGCTTGTGTGCCATGCGACGCACAGAAATGAGTCATGTCTATAAGGAGTTGTCCGAATTAGTTTACCAACCTCACCATTTCTGTTCCCTATAGGCTAAATATAAGCCAAAACGTCCAATATATGAATTTCCTTTTAATAACAGAAGTCCAGAACAAATTCAGTGGGTAAATGCTAAACGATTGTTGTGTACCTCCCTCGGGGACATCATTATCCACATTTACAAAGTACACTAATTATTCCAGTGCTAACTTTATTGTGTGTACACTGATATCAACCCAGCTGTGACCCATAGTCCTATTGTGCCGCAGATGGACTACATGATGTACCCATATGCTTTGAAAGTGGACTCATATGGTACATGGCACAAAATGCCCAATAACTTTACGTACAAAGTAGATTTTCCAAATACATGTATCAGCAGCTCAATAATATGCTGTATTCCATTCTTGGTTGTTTATTGCTAGTATCAGGAGGGTTATACGGTCAAATCCGAGACCTTTGAGGAAAGCTACTCTCTCAAAGCCTGAGCTTTGATTCGGCCTTATTTGCTAATCGCTCTGGAAAAAGCATTTGCCAAATGGATGACTGCAAATGCAAAAAGCAACATTTGATGTTAAGCATAAAGATTTGAAGTGGGAAATGAGTTTCAGTGCCGAATACAAAACCCATGTTCTCTTTCAAAGTGCGAATCCCTTTGGTCATGAAACAGAGTTTTCTATGAGTGTGGAGGGAAAAAAAGTTGGAGCGAGGGAGAGAGGGATTTAGGGAGTGAATAATATTAGTACTCACCATGACATAGTAGTGCCTGAAAAGCTTCAGCTGAGCCAGATTGATGGCAGCTACAAAAACAGGGCACAACAAAGGAAAACCATTAGGAACCAATTCAGGCAGGATTAGAACTGTTCTATATTTAAAATGCCTGCATATCATTTAAAGCGCATACAGTACGTGACTGTGGTACTTAAGGAGAATAGACAAAGGCGAACAGGAAACATCTGAAGCCGTAGTACAATGCAGTATGTTTTAGCTGCACACTAGTCGTTCTGCAGAGGAGTTAAGTGGGACAGACACAGTGGGGATTTGGGAATAACCTGTACTGAGCCTAGCAATACAACACACACCTCTACTTCTCTCTCTCTCTCTCTCTCTCACACACACACACACGCGCACGCACGCACGCGCGATGGGAATGTTTGCTGTCCACAGGATATTCTTATATTAGGCTGCAGATAAACCCGCAACAGATGTACAGCACTACAGTGTTGTACCAGAGTCCGCTCTCGAGACCATAAACAAGCAGTTGCGGTCTCGTCTCGGTCTCAAACTCATTTGGACCCGCTCTTGTCTCGATCTCAGGGTAAGGTGGACTTGGACATTGTCGTTGAGACTAGTCAAGCCCAATGTGTCTGTCTGAGATGACGTTAATTATGGGGACGACATATTCACTTAAATTTTGCCACATGTGCTACAGCATACATCAGTCACGCCAACAAGTTCACTGGCAATGTGCAACATCTGCCAAACACTTGTTGCAAGGGTGGTGGTAGCACTGCAAAGTACAACATATAATTTTACTGATTAATAATATATTAGTAAATTAATAATATAGAAATATAGTTTAAGATGTTCAACACCTTGTTTTGTTTTGAAATTATTTCACTCTGCCAAGGTCCTTTATGTTCTTTTACATTTTTTTTTTCCATCCTCCCTTCAATACGGATCAGTTGTCCTGTCCCGTTTGCAGAAAAGCACCCCCAAAGTATGATGTTCCCACCCCCACACTTCACTGTTGGGATGGTGTTCTTGGGGTTGAACTCATCCTTCTTCTTCCTCCAAACATGACGAGTGCCATTGATACCAAAAAGCTCTATTTTGGTCTCATCTGACCACATGACCTTCTCCCATGCCTCCTCTGGATCATCCAGATGGTCATTGGCGAACTTCAAACGGGCCTGGGCATGTGCTGGCGTGAGCAGGGGGATCTTGCGTGCCCTGCAGGATTTTAATCCATGACGGCGTAGTGTTTTACTAACGGGAATCTTTGAGACTGTGGTCCCAGCTCTCTTCAGGTCATTGACCACGTCCTCCTGTGTAGTTCTGGGCTGATTCCTGACCTTTCTCAGAATCATCCTTACCCCATGAGGTGAGATCTTGCATGGAGCCCCAGACCGAGGAAGATTGACAGTCATCTTGTGTTTCTTCCATTTTCTGATAATTGCACCAACAGTTGTTGCCTTCTCACCAAGCTGCTTGCCTATCGTCCTGTAGCCCATCCCAGGCTTATGCAGGTCTACAATTTTGTCCTTAGACAGCTCTTTGGTCTTGGCCATGGGGGAGAGGTTGGAGTGTGATTGAGTGTGTGGACAGGTGTCTTTTATACAGGTAACGAGTTCAAACAGGTGCAATTAATACAGGTAATGAGTGAGGTATAGGAGGGCTTCTTAAAGAAAAACTAACAGGTCTGTGAGAGCCAGATTTCTTGCTTCATGCAATTAAATTAATTAATTAATCAAATTAATTACTTAAAAATCATACAATGTGATTATCTGGATTTTTTTTTTTAGATAGGTGGGAAACCTGCAAAATCGGCAGTGTATCAAATACTTAGCATATTTTTGTACATCAGCTTGCATTCTTCTGTGCATGATTAAAACATCATTTCAAGAATTACAGTGGTTATCCATTTCCCATCCCATTGATGGACTGAATGATAAAAATAGATTTTAGTGCTAAAATATACAGTTGTGACTCATTTCTCCTACATCTCTGAGTGAAGCCCGATGTTTATGGTGACTCATGGTTACGTCAGAGCACCTTTCATCAAAAGTCTAACTTTTGTCACTGAAAACAGCAGCACACTGTCAGGCATGGTCTTGTGTTTTTGTGTTAAATGTTAAAACAGGCAGTTTCTGACCACTGCACAGACAGCTCAACACCACACGCAATAAATGCACTCATTTGCACCGTCAGCTTGGCTACTCTCTGCACTGGGTGTTACCCTGGGGCTTACAATGTGGCTAAATAAACAAGTCTGTAAATAAAGAGAGTACTGCAGCTTATGGTACCCATGGGTAAGAACTGTTTCTGTTTTGTCTAAAGTGCATCATCGTGCATAAAGTGAGGAGACCACAACGCCATTAAGGGGTATGTCGAGGGAGCAGGAGATAACTGGAAAGGGGAGGGAGAGAGCTAGAGTGAGAGAGGAGCTGCATGGCTAAACAGCACTGCCTGTATTTTCTAGTTGCATTCTAATAAAGAGACTGAGAAATAAGTATACATGGCCATTCTACCATTATTAAAACAATGGTATATCTAAGCTAAAGGTGGTCTAAGAGTTTCACACAGTACTGTATAGTCAAGTCAAGATTTATTTATATAACGCTTATTTACAATGGAGCATTGTCTCAGATCTTGGCAAATTTATTTGTATCATGTTTTTCTAACAGTACCCTAACAGTAAAGTTAGCTTTTTTCATCTACAGTACAGTGCAAAAGAATTAGGGTACCATTAGAGTATATGTACCATTGTTTTAGCAATAGTATAGTCACCATATATAATTATTTCTCAGTCTCTTGATTAACTACAGTGTCAAGTATTTAGTGTGAACTCCCCTTACACTTGCGCAAAAGCAGCATCTGGCAGCTTTCGCAAGTTGTTCCTTCTACAGTCTGAAGAAGCTTGATCAGGAATTTTTGGGGTCCAGTCGTTGACGTGTTACATATGGCCATTATACCATTGCTAAAACAACAAATCTAATGGTGGCCTAAGACTTTTGCACAGTATTCCATGTCTACAACTCCGCAACTCAAATGTGAGGCCTCCTCCATCCAACTGCATTTATTCTGAGGGGTAAATTGTGTATTTGTTTGGCCTAAATACTTATTTAAAGAAGCCTACTGATTGTGACCTCAATATCTGACCTGTGCACAGTCAGTGTTCAGAAACGCTAAAGTTCAATTAGAAACTGTGTGAATAAAAGAAATGAGCCCAGTATCTCTGATAAAGACATAGCCCAGTGACAGTTCGTCCCTGTCCCACATCTGCCCTCTACCCAGGTGAGAGCACAAGGTGGTCTGACTCACTACAGCTGTTGGGCAAGAGGAAGGTTTTCCTCATGAAAAAACATTAAGACCATTCCCGTTGTACTAATGGATAACAGCAGAGCGCTGGTGAGGCTTTAAGCCTTGCTGGACATGTCAGATTGAAGTCAAGTCTGGGAGTGTTTAATGAGCAGACCTTCATGTTACATCTGGTTCATAAAAGAAGAGACAAACTGGATTCAAGCCTGAGCGAGGGAAGCCAGCCTGAATACTGGGATTGAGTTATAAAACTCCCTGGTGACACCTCTGAGTGTTTCAATGCTCCTGGACCACAGCAAAAACACAAGAGCTGTGTACCAAGAGAGGACGGTCTTGTTACAGGATACTAGTTGTAAGTTCCTCAGATTACATTAAACACATGACTGTTCACATTAATGAAACCTGGACTAATGTAAGAAGTTATAACAGATACCAGTGCAGACCTCTATTGGTGTGCGATGGCCAGTGGGATTTTGTTTCCTGCTGTTCGCAGAGGTGTGGAATCATCAGTAATAAACAGTAAAGAGCAGGTGGACTCTGATAGTAAGGACAATAATAAAAGAGTTTAAATGAATACATTTCATGGCTTCCTGATGCAGCCAGATTGCACCAGAGAAATGTTCAGGCTGTCTTTTGTTCCTGCAGCTATGATACTTTAATTATTATTACATCTGCAGGACTGCAAGTGTGACTTTACAGATTGTGGTGATGATGCCTGAAATAAAATCAATGGTAAATCTTACTAGTGTTGCAGTACTGCGAGACTGAGACGAGACCGAGTTTCAGTCTCAACCTCATTTGGGCTCGGTCTTGTCCCAGTCACGGAGTAAGGAGGACTCTTTATACAATCAAAGAACGTAAAGTTTCCAGTCAAGCTACAGGTATTATTTTGAATATTCCAACGTTAAAATTGCCATATTCAGCCGCTCACTTGAATGGATGTTGTTGGCTATATTCAGTTGACTTTGTGGTGGCTTCTGATTAAGTTCGAGAAAGAGAAAAACTATAATACAATAATAATGAACAATGATTTTAGGGTATATATTATTTAAGGTTATATTTACTAAATATATGATTAAATATATTTATTGATACATATCACTTATAATGACTGATAATGAATGGAAAGTGAATTACAAACTAATTAATTTTTTTCCATTTTCTTCTATTTATTTTTGCATGATGAGAAAATCTTAATCTGGTCTCGGTCTTGACTACAACACTATTATTTGGCACACAGTGCCATGTCCAAGTTATTTACATACAGGTATTAATAAGAAATAGAAACTTAAACTTAAGCAGCCACCCATGACTTACTTTTTCCCTGGGATATACATGAGGTAGTTCCAATTCCCTTAATCATCCATCAACAAGAAAATTAAATGAAATACAAGAAATTAGAATAAGGTACACTAAATACTGATTTAAAAGCTCCATACCTTAAAACCCTAAAAACGTGACCAAGACGTGTTAATCCGCCACTCACAGCACAGATTAACACTGAGGCAAATGTAGCTTATGCTCATCCACGATCAGATTTGAGAGGGAACAAGTGAACAAATGCCACCGTGTACCAGAAATGAATGAAACCATTTACAGACAGTTTAAATCTGAACTCTAAGCCTACCTTTCCCATCTGTGGCTGAAGCCTCTTGCAGATGCCTGATCGACCTGTCAGCAGAAACACAGCGATCAAGCAGAGGCCACTCAATCATAATTCATGCAAAATAAAATCATCCACATTTCATCAGCATTTAGATGAATATTTCAATATAGCCAGCAGGCTCTCAGAAGACTCATGACAGATGTATGTGCTGGTGCAGCAGTGTGAAGCAGAGCAAGCAGAGCTGGTACCAGACGACAGGAAAGAGGATGGCTCCGCAGCACAGCAGGTCCACCAGGAACAGGATCTCCATCCACAGGCCGTACTCGCTGGAGCCTTCCTCTGTCGACTCGATGATGATGTACGCCACGTTCGCCAGCACCTGCACCAAAATCCCACCATCGTTCCCAGATCAGTATCACTTTTCTGCCATAGCCATGGAAAATGCACAGGCTGCTGACATTACTCATTATGCAGTGAGATCTCGGAGATCTGATTACTAAATAATCATGACTTTCAAAGATCAAGATGCAGCATTGTGCAAAAGTCTTAGGCCACCATTAGATTGGAGATACCGTTGTTTTAGCAACAGCATAATGACCATGTATAATTATTGACTCTCTGTTCGAATACAACCAGAAAATACAGCAAATGGATATGCACCAAGACAGGCCAAGATATGCTAGCAACCGAAGAGAGTATTATGGAGTGACGAATCCAAGTTTGGAATTTTTCAGTCTAATCATCGACCATTTATTATATACGGTCATTACACCATTGCTTTGCAAGACCTTTGCACAGTACTGGAACTTTCTGCCCAGGTCCACATTTAGGCCTGACATGGATTTATGGAGAAAGGAATTACTGTGACATTACATTAAAATGGGATCTATCACTGACTGAACTGGATAATTATTTATTAAACACATTCATAGCATGTTTGACAGCTGATATGGGAGAAAAGCTATAAATGAACTAAAAAATAGGTTTCATTACATTATTCAGTTTTGACAAAGAAAGGAGATATAAAGCCTCAGTTTTTGCTTCAGTCATTATTTTCTGATAATGTGGTACTCGTGTGTTACAGAATCTGACTAGCTACCTCCAAAACTTGAATTAGTTACATATAATTGTATATATGAAGACGCATCTTCCTAAATAGGTTTAATTATTCACTAATAGCTTCCTCATTTATATAACTGATACATTTTTTCTGCATACATGTTGGTCATACAAACTTATCAATTCTTTTTAATACAAGGGCATCACCAGACCCACTCATGTTGCTGTTCATCACTAGTAGTAAAAAGTTAATTTTATGCTTGATTGCTGGGCAGAACTACAGGACATGGTGCACATTTTACTACAGGCACTACATTTCCCATAATGCCCTAGCATCTTTCCAAAAGCATGAGCAGAGAGCCGGTTTTCTATTCGTTTTTCGCATGGATTAATGGACATTCACAAACGTTTAAAAGAAAATCAGCCACCATGCAAGCAAGGTAAGGACAGTTCATAGTTACATGTTTTGGCTACTTATAACCATATAACCTACCAATAGTACGCATTATACCACACTTCGTTAATCCAGCAAAGGCATCAGTTGCGTTACCTTAAACAAAATTAATGCAATTAATAAAATCTTTAGTGTTAATTTGCCCTTCATTTCTCATCCATGGCAGGGTAACACCCATTTTAGTGTTAAATCACTGATCTATTTAGTGTTCAACAGGAATTTTTGTAACGCACAGTTGTGTGCCCCTACGACCGACTGGCAAGCAGAGAGGTACAGTTGTGCCCCTCTAAACTGTGTGTGTGTGCCCTAGTACGACAAGCAGTCTAGAAACGCCCCGGTTTTTATATATGATGACTATAACGTAATAACCAGGACCGTGTTACTAGCAGATCACGCCAGACCAATAAAAAAAGTATCATTTTCATTTCTGGCGCCATCTGCTGGTAGACTACAAGAACTGATTAAACAGAGAAACAACAGAAAGAGGTCGTACTTGTAATGGGATAACGATCATGAAGATCTTCTTGTCTTTGTCTGAAAGAATGTGTTTCACAAATGCCCAGCCAGTGCCTATCAAAGCTATAGTGATAAACAGCAGCGCCCCCTTCAGCCTGGAAAAAAAAGGTTTCAAAGTTTAAATAAGAGAAAACGAAACACAACCAGTCAGAGTGGTTAAACTCACAGGTGTGTGATGTAATAAACGACAGCCCAGCCTTCGATAGGAAATCCCTGGTTGGAGATGTAGTAGTAGTCGATCTGTAATGGGGGCATTCATACAGCTTCATAAATGCTCAGTTTAAATGTGTATAATCTATAAACGTCTGGCATATTTACCTATCGGCTCACACTCACTAACTTATCAATGGCTAAATCAGAATTACAAACACTATCCTTTACACATTATTCAACGCTCATAAATGTATACAGTTCATCCAAATGTCAACTCACTGCATGAAAAATAAGTGAGAGGGACTTGGTAAAGGGCAGAGCTGCCATAAGCCAGTGGATTTTGTACACATCAGCTCTATAAAGGAAGAAGAGAAAAGGGGAAAATACAGCATGTTACATCAAAGAGCTGATCATAACAATAATGCTTTCGACTGGATGCGTTTATGCTACACAATGTTTTGTCCAGTGTTACACAGGGGTTTTTGTACCTGCGTGTGCGAAGAACATGGACCCAGAGCATTCCGAAGAGAAGGAAGAAGACCGACATGCAGATGTAGAGTTTAGGCAGAGGAATCTCTCCAGCAGACAGGAAGCTCTCTGGATTCTTCTCTGTAATGCTGATCTGAGGTGAAAACAAAAACATGTAATCATCAGCCAGCCATACCATGAAGTGAGAAACTGATTTCTGGCTTTGAAAACTGATTTCCTCCTTCAAATTTGCAATTGTGGGTTAAGGGACCTGCTCAAGGACCCAACAGTGGCAGCTTGGCAGAGGTGGGATTTGAACCCTGGATATTCTGGTCCATAGTCCAGTACCTTAACTGCTTGGCCAGTACAGTTCAATTCATTTTAATCAATGCACATGTGTAAGATTTTACATTTGTTTAGATACTCTCTGGTTTTCAGTCTAGTACTGTAAAAGCTTAGACACCACAGTCTTAAGAACCAGTATTTTATAGTATTTAACCAACAATAGCACATTACATTTTCATTTAATTATTTAGCAAATGCTATTATAAGTGATAGTCTTATAGTCCAAGTAAGGACTGTAGGATAAAGATTATACCTGACACTTTCACAAAAAAAAAGACATCATTCCAAATATCATTTAGCTTCTTTTGAAAGTGGACCCAACAGTGGGAGCATAGCAAAGGTACGATTCGGACCCTGGACCTTCTGGTCCAGACTTAAGGTTAAGGTACCTTAACCACTAAGCCACCACAGTTCCACAACATGCTGGTCAAATCATGTATTTGTCTTTTGTTATGAGTCTCAGACAAATACATGACTTGACTAGGACATTGTGAAACTGTGGTGGCTTAGGGGTTACTGGACTCTGGACCAGAAGGACCACTGTTGGGTCCACCTTCAACAGAAACGACGTTTGGAATGATGTTCCAAAGTTCAGTCTGCATACATGTTGATATATAAAATGCATAGAAACAGAGATTTAGTTTAACCAACCATTATTTTACCATTTTTCTTTAGCTAACTTGTGTAGATACATTTCTGCAAGTCAATTTTCCCTTTTTTTAAATTTTTTTATTTGTGTGCACATGACTGGGGTGTACATTTAGAGTTTGCGTGGGAAAAATAACAACCAGGTCATGCTGTCTAATGATTTATGAGTATGAAAACAACCTGGTATTGAATATCAACAAAACAAAAGCACTGATCCTGCACTTGAGGAAAATAAGCCCCACTACACCAACCCTCTGCATCATAGCCATGGAGGTAGAAAGTGCTGACTCACACAGTCTGAATCACAAACACCACAGCCATTATTAAACAGGCACAAGTGTGTCTCCATTTCCCCATCTATTCCACACCCCTTATAAATTACTACCATGGACCGACAGTATGGGACAGGAAGGTCACCCAGAAGGAAAGGAAAGCCCTCCAGAAAATGATACACATTGCAGTAAAAATCACCGGTGCAGACCTCCTCTCCCCTGTAATCTCTAGCTACATAGAGCTGCTCCAACAGGGCTTGTACAATTATCCCTTAACAACCTGGATGCAATCTCTTCACTTAAAAAGACATCAAGTACAGGCTTAGGAGTAACTGATCCAAAAGCATCGCTGCCCACAGGAACCACCAAGTTTTTTCCACTGCAGTAAGACTAATAATCCCCAACCATCACCCACTCTCATTAACAGACTCATTAACATAACTCTCCAATCATCACCCCTTCAAACATCAGCCACTAGTGTTTAAAGAAAGACTGCAAACATCCTGCAGCAACAGCACTTGTACCTTTAATCATTATTTATACAATAGCATGCACTCTTAGGGTCTTTTGCAATAGTGCACTACTAGCACACCGTGTGTTTTTAAAATACTGCATGTAAATATATGTTTGGATTTTTAGATCCTGTACTGCATGAATCCTGCTCCATTTCACTGCCAGTTTATTTTCATTCACACCATTTGGCAGATTTTACTTAAGTTTTAGTTTCAAGTATCAATTTTTCCCCTCTGTTCTGGTACCTGTGCAAACGAGGGGTGTATCGATACATTCTGCTCACGATTCGATTTGATTCTCGATACAAATTGTATTCATGATTCGCTTTTTTGTGTGATTCATGATACTGAGTTCACAATTAAATTTTCTTATGATATGACCTTCATATGATAAAAAGTTCCTTTTCTATTTCTGAAGTGTAAACACTGCACATTTTCCTGAAAGAAAAAAAACAAAACAAAACAAACAGTCCCCTGCAATTAACAGTAGAGATGCACCAGGCTCTACTTAGTAATGACGTTTCCATTAAAAGAAAAGCTGGACAAAAATGTTATTTATAATTCTGGCCGATCACAAGTTTATCTCTAATTAAAATTAATGGACTAGAAACAGAGGTTTAAAACAGTAATCAAACGTTCTGTTGAAGCTTCACCATCTTAGATAACTGAGTAAAAACATTACTTTTTATAACTGAAGATACTTTTATAACCAAACTTAAATAACTAAATGCTATCATAAACTGAAAATCAAAGTAAACAAACAAGAGAACAGAAGATATGCATATGGGAATATGACGTATGCACCCTCTGGTGTTCAAAAATGCAACTGCAGAAAGAATCATCCCACTCCACGGTTCACACAGTGACGGTTTTGCATCATGTTATACCCCCAGCGCAAACGGCAAATAAAGCATCTAGATTTCGTTCATAAAAATGATCAGAAATGTGTGTAAATCGTCCTGAGATGCTCAAACTTTGGCACACAACTTTGTATGACGTGAATTCCAAGACCGCACTGACATGTTCCTCTCCAGTATGACTATGTTGGTTTTACCTACATCACCCCCTAACAGCGGCTTAGTTGGACGGTTTACTTGGGCTGTAGGCTATTAGTACCAGCATGAGGTAATGTCTTCTATGAGGAATACAAAGCACACGTGTAAGTTGCTCTGGATAAGAAAGTCTGCTTAACTCTGCTACAAAGAAACATGGTCGTTGAAACAGTTTAGTTACAAACTACGTGATTTTTAAAAGCACTAAAACCCCTTCCTCACTATTACAAAGTAACTGACTAACAGATGTATTATTACTATTATATTTTTTCACTTAAATGCTAGAAATTTTCATTCTAGAGTATTGTTTGTTCATTTATTAAAGTCACATCAGCATCACGGCTACTCGTGCCAGGAACAATGTTATCATGATACCAATTAGAGCAACCACTGAACCTAACCGAGGTCTTTATGATGTAGGAGAAAACCAGAATACCTGGAGTAAACCCATGCGGACATAAGGAGGACGTGCAGCTCCACACAGGTGGAGTACAAGGTCTAAATCATACTGGGACGTGTATGGAACTGTACAGTGACCTCAATCTAATATGCAATCGACTCAAAACCATACCATACAAAATGAATCAATGAACGCTCACATCGAGGCTGAACCGAAGAGCATCCTCTAATGAGAGATCTACGTTGGCAGCAGAGGAGGAGAAGCAGTTGTGGAAGTAGAAGTTGTAAAGGCCTTGCTGATCGTCAGTGGTCACATTAAAATAGAACTGAAAAAAAAAGAAAGAAAAGTGAATCAATAAAGTTGAGCAGTTAATAAAATGAGTACCTTGAGCTTTGCAGCATGACATCACCCCTCACTGAGTCAACTCTATTTTTATACTGCTCACTACATGTGGGTGCTTGTGGTGCGAGTGAGTGATGACTAGGCTGCCAGGGTTTGACCGGGTTTTCCCACAGCGATTACATGTTATTCCCCAAACCTCATTTCTGCATAGCTTCTGAATGAACTCTCTACCCACGAAACATCTGTATCTTCCTGTAAACACAGCTGATTGAGATGCTGCACTCTGAGGCTATGCCAAGCACCGATACTTAAGGAAACACCTGAAAGGAGAAGACTTCGTCCTTGTTCTGCAGGGGGTAAGTAGCATCTGCCTTATTCTGCAAGAGACAATCAATATGTTCCAGGTCAAAGGCAGTCTGAGGCAACAGCAGCGCAAGCAGTACGTCATCCGAAACAGAAACAGCCAATAAGCACAGGGAAAAATTGATACCTCGGTCACGTCCCGCTTGGACTTAGCCGGAGCTGTAAGAGACAGGAGACACAGTGGAAGCTTAAAATGAGAGCAGGTTCAAAACTTAAGCCAGCCAGTACCGAAAGATCCACATGTCCACTGCAATTTACTGATAGGGCAACGCTTTCACAAAAAAGCTGCAATCCTCAGAATGTCATTTCCGCCCACAATCCAAAGGCATGCGTCAGGTCAGGTGGTGTCTCAGTGATTCCTGCGACCTGGAACTGTATTAAGGCCTATTCACGCCGATTTTTTCACATGGAAAAAAGCAATTGCGAGTGCGATTTTTAACGTAGTGGGACCTTCACAACAAGTGCATCACGTTTTTTTTTGTCCAAACCCTCTGAAAACTCCGTGTCGGCTTTTGCTTTCTTTAATTTCCCTTCTCTTAATGTGTCGGAGATTTCGCCGTGTCTTTTTCACAACATCAACGAGCAAAGATGAGTGCAGAAAGCTCTAGTTTGTGTTTTTTGCGATCATGAACAGATCAGAATGCACTTAGATAATCAAACGGTTCCTCCAGTCCCTGTGAGCTTTATCACCATCATTCTCCAGCCTTTCAGTTCTATTCCACCAGATCTTTTCTTTAATATCCATGTCTTTAGAGGCAGCCTGTTGCTCATCCTATAAGCTCTTGATGAGCTGTTCTGCCCAGCAACCGAGCTCTGATTGTTCAGCCTGATTTTAACACATCCGAACAACGCAGATATTAGAACAGGCTCCGATTAAAAATGTTACACAGCGCTGCAGTCCATCAGGACTCCGTTGGAACGATGGCAATAATATACGTGTGTTCTTTTTCAAGTTTTTTTTCGTCCATAAAAGTGTGCAAAAGGCTTTTAATCGGGTACGGTTAGTTAGTAAGTCAGTTGGTTTTAACTGCATATTACATTTTAAAATAGTCAAGAGGTATGTTTAGTTTGAATGACAGGTTTAGTGGAGCTCCTCTCCATTCCCAAGGGCGATTCAAAGCTCATCCAGTTACCTGTCCACCTGTCCAAAGGGTGCACGATACTGACAAAAACAATTATTCTCGATATTTTCTGGGACGATAACGAACATTATGAGAATTATGACTACGAGTTCATGTCCGATATAGGAGTAGGGTTGGTTAGGGTTTTTTTTCTCGTGGGAATATGTGATAATGTGATAAAAACAACCTTGATTAAAAAAAAAAAAAAGTGTTTGTAAAAGCCTTGCATCGTACAAGTTTGCTCTTGTTAGGACATTAATTGTTGCTAGCTAATGACACTGAAGGAAAAGTAAATGAAAAAAACAGATCCTAGTGTATTTACTACAAACTGAAGCAAGTAAAAACTGATCTATGGTCAAGCAGAACATCCGAGCCATCTCAATCCTCGACAGTGCATTTCATCAACAAAGTTTCTCATAACCTTCACATTCTGCACAGGACTTAGCTCACAGATGGCACCTGATTTCTGACATAGTTTGCAGATTGCCGTCTTCTGGGCAACATCTGTCTTTTCAAAGCCAAACCATCATGAGCCACGTCTAAATTAAATCTAACAAAATAGACTGCAAGGCTGGAGGTGTCTGTGTTTTGTCTCCAATTTGTTCAGTCATTTTTAACTTTAAGGGAGAACCATGAACTCTTAAGGCTTGTTTTTGACTGTATTTTGCAAAGTGAATGACATACTTCATAATGTTAGCTTTCATATCAACAATTAAGACACTATCATAGACTATACATATCGCACAAGTATGGAAAAAATGAAAAACTGAATAAATGAACGCATCTGTGCTACTGCTTTAAATTTTCAGTGGTTGGATTGGATGCTGATGTATTTGGATTAGAAGCATCAGCAAAATAAATAATCAAAATAAGAAAATAAGTTAATGTAGGCTTCTTAAGCGTCAGACTGAACCAAATAACAGGCACACACAACTCTCCCAGTCAAAGGTAACAGTGGTACCTGCAGGCTGAGGATTCTCATTTGGCTTGGACTCATCTGTTTTAATCTCAGGTATGACAATGAGAGGAAACATCTGTTCCTCTACAGACGTCTTCATCCTGATTCTGTACAATACAAAAAACAAGGAACCAAGTCAACAGGGTTTTAGAATAAAATGGAGAAATATACATTTCTGGTATTTACTTTACAAACCAAATACCAAGGACATTTGAAAATATTAACTTACAAGTTATTTTTCAGGTCCAGCGAGAGAAGCACCACTGCAAAATCACCACTGGGCACTTTTTTCAAAACACAGTAGTCAAGGCCATCATCCTGCACAAAACAGCTTGTTTCTTAATCAGACAATGTCCACTGTTATGTCTGGTACCACAGAGGATTCATCGTTCTATCTGCACCCCACAATCCTACTGTTTAGGAACACTACAGCATTAGTGTAACAGCTGAAGGAAATCTTCAATCATCTGTGTCAAGTCATAAACAATAAAAATTATTAACAGCTTTTATTGTATTGCTACATAACTTGTAATGATTTGTTTTGGTTTTTATACTTACAGCAGTGTCACAAAAGACAATAGCAAATGTGTAAACACTGCATCGAGTTACCTGCCTGTCTAAAGCTAAGCACAGCCCTCTGTACAGTATATATCCATCAAGCTACCTTTGTAATTAATTCCAATAATCCAGCTGAAATGGCTCTGTATGATTCCATTCAAGTTAAATTGTATACCTATGCACGTTCCCATACAAACCTGTTGCCAGTGAGTCATAACAGAGGCGTAAACAGTTTGATTATTATCGGATAAGACAAAGTGTCATCGTTACCAGATAAGTAGAGAAGCCATTACTGCTCGTGCGATCCAGGCTGAAGCCGATCTGCGGCGCAAGAGAGAGAGAGAGGGGTTTGTGAACGAGGGCCTCAGGATACAACAAAGGGAGAGAGTAAAACCTTGACATACAGTGGTGCTTGAAAGTTTGTGAACCCTTTAGAATTTTTTTTTAGATTTCTGCATAAATATGACCTAAAACATCATCAGATTTTCACACAAGTCCTAAACGTAGATAAAGAGAACCCAGTTAAACAAATGAGACAAAATATTATACTTGGTCATTTATTTATTGAGGAAAATGATCCAATATTACATATTAGTGAGTGGCAAAAGTATGTGAACCTCTAGGATTAGCAGTTAATTTTGAGGGGGAAATTAGAGTCAGGTGTTTTCAATCAATGGGATGCCAATCAGGTGTGAGTGGGCACCCTGTTTTATTTAAAGAACAGGGATCTATCAAAGTCTGCTCTTCACAACACGTTTGTGGAAGTGTATCATGAACACAAACAAAGGAGATTTCTGAAGAGCTCAGAGAGAGAGTTGTTGATGCTCATCAGGCTGGAAAAGAATGTTGGAAGAATGTTTTGTGGACGGATGAGACCAAAATAAAACTTTTTGGTTTAAAAGAAAAGTATTATGTTTGGAGAAAGGAAAGCACTGCATTCCAGCATAAGAACCTTATTCCATCTGTGAAACATGGTGGTGGTAGCATCATGGTCTGGGCCTGTTTTGCTGCATCTGGGCAGGGCAGCTTGCCATCATTGATGGAACAATGAATTCTGAATGATACCAGAGAATTCTAAAGGAAAATATCAAGACATCTGGGGGGGGGGGGGGGGGGGTAGTAGTTCACAAACTTTCAAGCACCACTGTAACTGTTAAGCAAACACCATTACCCAAGGTGACTAAAGGTGACACAACCCTATAAGGTACAATCAAAGCCTCTTAAGGTAAAGTGCCTTACATAAGAGTAGGGGTGCACCGAAATGAATATTTCTGGCCGTAACCAAAACCAAACAAATTAAACACCCGGCCGAATACCGAACACTGTTTCTGCGTGTTTTATTTGGTTTTTACACTTTTTCACCATTGCATAAATTAAATAGCCTAAATGTATTTTTGTCTTAATTTTCAAAGAAAAAACTATTGCAAAACTACAACTTGAATAACGATGTCTGCAAACGGCCATTCTCTGACAATTTAAAATGCTCCCACACAGCCGACATATTTGTTGTATTTACAAACATTGAGACATATATATATCTCTATATCTATATACACATGCATACACCTAGTCATACGTTTCAGTGATATGCCAACGAGTCCTCCATATTGGTCCAGGCAACACTGACTTGTAAACAAATAAAACTTTTTTTTTCTGGTTAAAATGCAGAACAACCTAATTATTATTATTTCTTTAAATGAGTCATTTTATATTCAAGTGTGTTTATTTTGTGTAAATGTCTTTGCTGTTCATGTCCCCATTATTTTTATTTTGTGAGAAAGCAGCTTTCGGGCCTGGGTGCAGTTTGAAATCGCTCAGTCGCTTACTGTGGAGCTGTCGATGGATTTGAGAGGTACTCCACGCATGCTGAGGCGGTTCATGGTCACGCTCATGTAGCCGTTTTTATAAAACCCAAATGTATTGAGATGGACCCTCTGACGAACGTCATCCTGAGGAAAAAGGTGGTGTTTCAGTTAAAATTGCACCGACCAGTCAGTACAGCTGAGTATGGACGATATCCAAGCACAATAATTCATTTTTCATGACTTTTCTATCATTACTACAGTATCATATTACATTTGCTTATCAAATCTGCAACACATACATCAGGAAATGAAGCTTTTGGGAGACTTTCCAGATTGTCGTCTATGATATTTTAAGGTCTTACAACTTTATTGACTTTAATGATAGGTGTTTAATAAACCAATGTGCATGTATATACACTCACCGGCCACTTTATTAGGTACACCTGGCTACTACTGGCTCTTTCGCCGTTGGAACAGCATTGATTTTTGTGGCACAGGTTCAACAAGGTGATGGAAACACTCCTTAGAGACTTTGGTCCGTATTGACGTGATAGCATCATGGGGCATCATGAGTGGTTAGAGTTACTGTTGCCTTTCTATCAGTTCTCCTCCGACCCCTGGCATCAAGAAGGCATTTTCACCCAGAGAACTGCCCTCACTGGATATTTTCTCTGAGTGGTTTGACCATTCTCTGCCTGTAAATCCCAGTAGATCAGCAGTTTCCAAAAAACTCGCAGCAGCCCCTCTAGCACCAACAACCACGCCACGTTCAACGTCACTTAAATTATTTTTCTTCCCCATTTTGATGCGCAGTTCTTCTAACTTCAGCAGGTAACAATGACAAATGCCTAAAGTTGCTGCCATGTTATTGGCTGATTAGATATTTGGTTCGAAATGCAGTTGAACAGATGTACCTAATAAAGTGGCCGTTGAGTGTAAATACATACACACATTACTCATCGTATATGTATTTCAATCCCTAGTCTTGTTTGGCAAGAGATTCATCGTACCTCATCACAGGATGCCTCCGATTCATTAAAATGTATTTATTTCAAAATTTTTTCTGTAATTACATACAGAGAAATACTGTAGCAGAAATACTGCTCCAGTATTTCTGCTACACACCGCTAAAGCTACAATCGATCAAACGCTTTCTAAATAACCGAGTTCACACTTAGTAACATACCTTCAGCACCAGATGGTGGAGCCTGCCGCGACTTTCTATAACAAATAACGTAAAAATCAAATTTATACACATAAACACATAACCTCTAACAGTCGCCATTTTTAAAAAGAAACCCCCATCAGCCGACAGTAGAGCGTCACTTCCGGTTCAACAGCCAAGCATGCCTTACGAGCTTTACCACCCGTATTCTGGCATAAACCCACCTCTTTTGTTCGATTGGCTTCTACTCGGCTAAGACCAGTTTGGGTTGGTTTTATTTCATTTTCATGTTTCATGTACATGTTTTAAACTAGATTTTAAATATACTTGAATATCTGGACAGTTGGATAATTCAGTAAAGGTATTTTAGAGTATGTTTTGCATTTTTAGTTATCTACCCACTTCTGTTCAATGGTAGCGCTACTGTAGTATAGATCAAAAGTCTACATTTTTACATTCAGTAATAAATTATATACTTATATACTTGCTTGACACAACAGTGGCAGCTTAGCAGATTTAGACTGAACTCAGATCATTCCCGTTAGAATACAGATGTTTTCGGATGCACTTATTTTGCAGCCACTTTTATCTATATTGGCTTATGAATTTTCCAACAATCCAACTTGGAAATGTTTAGATTTTACCTTAACCTTCAATAGTACACTATTTTTATATCCATCACTCATAAAATCTACATTCATGGATATCCACTGTAGCGAATAGAGTTTAGATGTAATAAAACACTGGAGAAATAGTCTATCACATGTATATAGCATAGTACAATAAAATAGGTTTCAAGTCACTGTTTTTATTAGTCGTATTCTTATATTTAGCTATTTATATTACTGCATGTAAAATATAGGTTTGCAAATACCATAAAATGAGGGTTTGAGTTTTTAATTTCTCTCCATTGGTCACTGTAAATATAATACGAGCCAATCAGAGAGCAGAAGGCGGGGTTTGTCTGAATATGGGTGGGTAAAATAAGTGTGGTGGTACGCCGTGTTTCATAGTGCACCGTTGTATTCATTTTGCTGTGTCAAAGGTAAGCAGTTGCTTTTAAAATAATTTTATTTCCATAAAGATTTTATTATAGAAAAGTGTCTGTACTATACTTCTATAAAGGCTTTACTGTAGAATATAGTATATCCTATAAAGCGTTACTTGTCTTTGACTGTGTGTAAAATGACAGAAGTTAACCTTAGCCGGGACAGATAGATACAACAGGCAAGTAACTCAGTTATAGCTGTATATTTAAACAATAAAGTTTTTCGAGTTATTCGCATGATTATGGAATTAACGGACAATAGTAAATAGATACTGTATTTGTAAAGTCTGTCAGGAACCGTTTTGTCATTGACCTGAAAGGTTAACACTCGGGGGAGGGAAGCCGGTAACAGAACGCGATGTACAAATCATACACAAATAGTATTAATGGTAGTTTTTGTTTTGGAGATCAGTTGTACCATAAGCAAGTCTTACGTACAGGGTCCAGTTCTTGTAAATAAACAAACAAAAAAAAAAAGCCATATTCACATCACTAGCTGCCAGTAGAAATTATTAAGAAAAGGTAACAGTAAGACATGATGATAAGTAATACATTTTAGGACTATTAAGTAATGTTTTGGATATATATATTAAAATAATCATGTTAAATGAAAAGTAAAACACTGCCCAGCCCCGCAATGGACTGGTGTCCCGTTCAGGGTTCACACTCTCTTGTGCCCTGTGATATACTGTCCTCTGGAGTTTCCTGGGAGCCTAAAACGTGATTTACACGTACAGTTAGAAACAGATGTGATTGTACAACACTATCATTAATTTTTCAGTTATAACATGTAATAGTAACGCAAATCAGTGAGAATAAATAAGGTGTGTGCAATTGGAAAAAAAAGTATCCCTATTACTTGTAATTACAAAAAACAATTATGGTAAATACAGAGGCTTCAGTTTAAACACTTGATTAAAAGAAATGATTAAAATATGATTATTTAGCCCTTTCAGTAGAAATCTATTGTTTGGATAAAAAAAAATTGGCATTTAAACATAGGTCATAGATAATATGTCAATATATTATAATGTGTGTTCTGTATGATATATAAAATTGGTCATTATTGTTTTCACAGTGTTGGTAGTGTGATAGGATGTTGGTCCTGTATGGAAGTCAGACTGGCACAGCCCAGGACACGGCTGAAAGTATTGGACGGCAGGCACAAAGGAGGAGGCTGGAAGTCCGAGTGCAAGCACTAGACACTTACAATGTGGTTGGTACACAATCCTTTGCCTTAATGCTGCACAGCATTGGTTATACGATGTCATTTCAGGAGTCAATGACTTGTACAGTGAGCAGAATGGGATAGTTATATTGCCAAAAACAATTAAAATACAAATGACACAGTGACTGTGTTTTGAAATGTCCACATGTTCAATGAACTGAACCGGTATGTTGTATTAACATACGAGGAAAATACTCATGTTGGTGTGTCTTCAGGCGAACCTGATATCGGAGTCCCTCGTGGTGTTTGTTTGCTCGACCACAGGCCAGGGCGACCCTCCAGACAACATGAAGGTAAGAAACTATAGGATTAAGCTTCACTAACTGATATAATACAAAGATAATTGATTTAGTATTAGTGTATTTAAAGCATCTCTGAGGTACAAGGTCAATTTCTTGTAGAACTTTTGGAGGTTCCTGTTCAGAAAGTCTTTGCCTGTGGGCTCCCTGTGCCGCCTGGACTGTGCTGTACTTGGCCTGGGGGACTCCTCTTACCCCAAGTGAGATTTGACAGCTCGGACTCAGAGCTAGTAGTAATAAACATGGAATAATCTATTCCAGTAGCTTGTCTTCTTTCTTCATTTGTCTTTTCTTTGTAAGATAAATATATTTCTAAGTTGAATTCTATTTAGATGAACACTGAAACGTGTATTATGTAATAATGTAAATACTGAGTGCCTTACCATTAAATCTGAAATTGATCGCCTTCTAGGTTCAATTTTGTGGCCAAGAAGCTCTTTAAGCGTCTGCTGCAGCTTGGAGCTAATGCGCTGCTTCCCGTTGGCTTGGCAGACGATCAGCATGATCTGGGGTGAGAACCTTGTGTATCGAACGAAATTACAGTACCTTTAAGAGGTGGATAAAACTAACTGAAATGCCCCTTGACAAAGGAGGGCGACATGAAAGGGCTAAATCACATTTGCAAACACAGTTGAGTTATAGAGTACAGGTGTGTTATGTTATATTAGGTTGATTGTCAGTTCACTGCATCCACTAGCTAACAGCACTTGCCCGAAGTCAAATACTGTATGGGCAAGTCTTAACCTTCACGCCTCAAGCAAGTCCCAAGTTAGTGGTGTAATATTCAAGTAACTCAAGTCAAGTCCCTGCTGTAATCAAGCAAGTCTCAAGTCAAGTCATACGAAATTATGATGCTTAAATCAGCCAAAAGACAGCAGTCATAACAAGTTGAATATCTTAAACTTAGCTTTATTGTTCTTGCTGTTTTTTGTCCAGCCAAAAAGTTAGTCTTAAAAGTCTGGACTGTGTAGAGAGGCTTTCCAACATCTGCTTCCTGGGCGTTAACAAGGCACAAGAGACTGCATTTTCTGAGCATGCTCAGAAGTGACTACCTCACAAAGAAAGTCTTAGTGTCATTCTACCGCTGCTCCATAGGGAGCATCCACTGGATGTGTGTGTGGTTTTCCAGCTGCACATAGGAAAGCTCTCCAGAGATTCATCACTACTTCTCAGAGGATAGTTGGCTGTCCTCTAGCTCCCTTGGAGGACTTGTACAGTTCTTGCTGCCTAGTAAAGGCACAGAACATTCTTAGTGACCCATCCCATCCTGGACACTCACTTCTTGAGCTGCTGCCTTCAGGCAAACGCTACAGGACACAGAGCCAGAACACACAGACTCAAAAACAGTTTTTATGCCAAAGCTGTAGCTGCATTAATAATACCAAATGTGGATGATTGAACTCTGGTTAATAGGTGCCTTAGTGTTTTTGTAATGTATATGTATCTTAAGTTTGTGTTTTAACCCTTGCACCTTTATAATTTCATTGTACCCTTACAATGACAATAAAGACATTCTATTCTATTCAAAAATACACAGTCACGTACCTTTCTTTGTAGGTTTTGAAGTGACGAATGAAGTTGGAAGTTGTGACGCTGATTTTTTTGATCTCGCTGTTCTCTTTTTTACTAATTTAATCGAAAACAAAATCCTTAAATACAAACTTCACAATTTTTTTGGAAAAGCCCCTTCCACGTTATGAGCATCTTCGTAGGTTTGTTACTGGCTTCCCGCGTTCTGATAGGTTGCCAGGTCTGCATGCGTTGAAACAGAAATTATGATCATGTTTCAACGAAAACAATCCCTAAAAACTTCTACACCTAAAAATTCAAATATTTAATAAAAAAATCAAGTCCTTGAGTCCTCTGTCCCAGTGCTAAGTCTCAAGTCCTTAAATGTGTGACTCAAGTCCCTGACCTCTGGCTGAACTGCTATCAGTTATAGTGCACATGTTCTATAATTCTGTCTTCCAGGCCAGACGGAGTGATTGACCCCTGGTTGACTTCATTTTGGCAGAAGGCTTTGTCTCTCTATCCTCCACCTGCTGGACTAGAACCAATTCCTGACCGAGATCCGTGAGTCAGCTACTTCATCTTCAAATGCAGTCATATCCAATTGCCCCCAATTGGGGCTGAACCAGGATGCTTTGCTTTGCTTATTGTACTGGTAAGCTGTGCTATCAATTACATGGGTATGGTTTGTTGTTGTTGTTGTTCTTCCTGCAGGCTTCCTCCTCGCTATATTTTCCACTTCTTGGATGAGAAACCTGCTGAGAAGCCTCTTAAGCCAAATGCCAGTGTTCTCCCCTCATCTGCCCACCCATTCCCGGCTCGAGTGGTGTCTAATCAGAGGGTAACGGACCCCAGTCATTTCCAGGATGTGAGGCATATTGAGTTTGACATCACAGGCTCTAACATAGAGTGAGTAGCAGAAACAGTAAGAGGGACATGCTGTGGAAAATGTGTGCAGGACCAGTTTCGTAATCATGCACTGATGGTGACGTCCTGTACAAATGTCCGACAGGTACAGCGCAGGTGACGTGGTGATGATGAGGCCGTGTAATTCTACGCAAGACGTGGTAGAGTTTTGCCAGCTGCTTAGACTCGACCCTGATCGCTACTTTACATTAACACCTACTGGCACGGGTGGGTTTCAGTGTACCCAAATGGAGTCACAATAACACACGCGTTCCACTAATAACACCCAAACTATGGTACTTAAAAAACAGAGACGTTGTCACATGGTTTTCACATAGTAATGGAACGGCAGTCTATGAATTCGCGTAATCTTTGTGTTTCTGCCTTTTCCGTCATGCAACCCCTTTTTTGTAGCTGATATTCCTGCACGACTGCCTCAGCCGTGTTCGGTGCGGTTCCTGGTGCAGGAGTTCTTAGACATGGCCGCGGTCCCGCGCCGCTCATTCTTCGAGCTTCTCAGAACGTTCGCTACTAATGAGCTGGAGCAAGAGAAGCTGGACGAGTTCAGCTCAGCACAGGGTCAGGAAGAACTGCACAGCTACTGCAGCAGACCACGACGCACAGCTCTGGAGGTAAACAGCTCAGCTGTCGGTGCATTCTCCATTAAACCCATTGTGTACGCAGGCCGGACTGAGCCGAGAGGAGCTCTGAATTACTGTAGAGCCTGACCAGGCTGTATTTAGGAGGTTCTGTCTGATGGTTTATCAGTAAGGAGTGAAAGCTTGATGTGTTATGATTAAAGCAAGGCTTCTCTTAAGGTGAATGCCCATTTCCTCACTCAGGTGCTGGCTGACTTCCCTCATACGACGGCCGAGCTGAATGTCAACTATCTGCTAGATTTATTCCCCGAAATCCAGCCACGCTCCTTTTCCATAGCCTCTTCCCTCCTGGTAATGTACTGAGCATTTTTGTGGATCTCGTTTTTGTTGGGCACTTGAAGAAGACCCTTAACTGTTAATAGTTTAGATTAATTGTAAACTGAGGGTTAGACACTCACTTATGCACTCACATTCCATAGCCGCCCGATCCAGTTGAGGGTTGTGATGTGTTGAGGCCTAGCTGGAAGCACAGGAGGTGTGTGTTAGGGGTCGGCGATACAATAAAATTCATATCGCAATATTTTCCACTAGCAATATGATAACGATTTAATATCAGGACACTATTTATTTATTTTTTATTAATAACTTCTAAGTGCTATTCAAAAATAGTCATAACCATTAACGTAAATTTCAGTATAATGTCAGTAGAAAATCTTGCTTTTTCACACGTTTGCCACTTGCAAATGTTTACGTATATTTTGTTGTGTGTGTGGTGGGGCTGTTTCTGTTTCACTACACCAGTATGCATGCCAATATTGGTATACCTGCCAGCCCTAGTGTGTGTGTGTGATGATTACTAAGGGTGCACCGAATCAAACACACTGCACCTGGGACTGCCTGCTAATAGCACTCTAGAGGAACAGGGTTTAAGTGGAAATGGATAAATGCTGTACGAGTTTAATATGCTTTAACACACAATCTCCTTATAAGCTCATGTTTCCTAGGCGCACCCAAACCGAATCCAGATCTTGGTGGCTGTGGTGAAATATAAAACCCGTCTCCATAAGCCACGTAAAGGCCTTTGCTCCGCCTGGCTGGCATCGCTGGACCCGTCTCAGGGTAAGAAAGTTCTACTACAAACAACTGAATTCATTTGATCAATTAGCAGGGTGCCAAGGTTCGATTTCTAGTTATGATGTCCGCTCTCTGTGATGGCTGAATGCATTTAAAAACAAACTTGTAGTAAGACAGCACTGGCACCATTGTACTGTTCATAAGGTAACCTTGCAGATTGTTTGATCTCTGTAGAATAGACCTGATCATGAAACAAGACTGAAGCATACTGTTTTACCTTCGCTTATCCTGGTTAGGGCCATAGGGGAGGGTCTGGGACCCAACCTGTAACTGACTGGGTGCAGCCAGAGATACACTTTGGACAGGGCATCAGTCCATTGCAGAGTTCTGTGAAAGAGCAGGCTCTTATCACTAAACACCGGGTCTGATTTACTCGGTTTTCTTACTTTTACACACCTAGAAAACATAGAATTATATTTTTATCCCAGAAATACTAATATATTATTGAAATTGTGTGTCAATATCCTGATCATTTGTTTAATTTGAATTGCTTTGGCACGGTGTCTTTGATTAAAATACAAACACATTTAAAAGTACACGGTTTAATGCAATGGTCCTGGTTTCTCACTGTGTGACAGATACCTCAATCCTGTATAGCTGAACTGGACTTAAATTAGCTTCTAGTTGCGAATGAATGATTGATGAAACCCTGTTCTGTGAAGAATGTGTTCCTTGAGCCAATCAAATAGTTAGTTTATTTTCTAGTACTTCAAAAATGATTTTCGCTTTTCATCTTTTGTACTCTCTGGTATCACGCTTTGCCATGCACAGTTCAGCATTAGTTCCTGAAGAATTAAGACGGGTTACTGTATGTTATGCAGGCGACATCTACGTGCCATTATGGTGGAAAAAGGGTGGCTTGAAGTTTCCTCAGGACCCACACACCCCTGTGATAATGGTAGGACCTGGCACAGGGGTGGCTCCATTCAGGGCAGCCATACAGGAGAGAATAGCTCAGGGAAAAGGGGGTGAGTTTGCTTCTGATTTCCTTTCACACGTTCAGCGTCTGGAATTACGATTGGTACTGCTTTTGACTTCAGCTGGATGTAATAATGTGTACTTTATTTTCTCCTCCTCTGTTTCAGATAATGTGCTGTTTTTTGGCTGTCGCTCAGAGACCAAAGATTTTTACTTTCACTCCGATTGGGAGCAGAAGGTGCAGGAGGGTCACATGACCCTGTTCACAGCTTTCTCCAGAGACCAGGTGAGCAGAGCCTCATATAATCTGAGTCAGTGGTGTACGTTCTGGTATTAAGAATAATAATAATAATAATACATATAATGCACTTAATGCCTTCAAGTCATGTATTTATTTATATATTGGCAGGAGGATAAAATTTATGTGCAGCACAGAGTAAAGGAGCATGCCAAACTATTATGGGACCTGATTGCAAACAGGAATGCAGTCTTCTACATAGCAGGGTGAGAAAAGGCTTACTGTCATGGGACAGTGGGGGTGTGGCAGGTCTTTTCACCCAGGAACTTATCTAGCACTAACATTTGACTCACTTAAATAGCCTGCAGTGCAGCTGGCACTCATTTGTGCTGATTGTGATGATTAAAGTACAGTACACTTGATTACATTTGAACCTTCTTTCATTAACTTGGTTTACGTAGTGACTTCCCTTCCATGCTCTTTCAGGAATGCCAAGCAGATGCCTACAGGAGTGTGTGACGCACTGAAGGAGCTTTTTCAGCAGGAGGGAGGAGTGACCGAGAGCCAGGCTCAGGAAATGCTGGACGCCATGGAGAAAGCTGGTCGATTCCAGAGTGAAACCTGGTCCTGATCTGCACTGCCTTCAGATGTACAGATACTACTAATGTACAGTACTACAGATACGGAGTACACCATGTCTGACCTACCTTTTTCTTATGATTAAGCTAGTCGGAAGCAGGCTGGTTCTTCACTTTCTGCACTATATCTGTCTGTCTACAGCTGTTTACCTTGAGCTAAAATGTCAGATGCTACAGCCCCACGTTTCTGATCATTGTATATGTTTTAGTTAGAACCTAGAAACATGATTCGTTTTTGTTTACATTGGGAATTCATGTCATTTTCTTATGATTACTAATCGCAAATGGCATTAGAGTGACATAATTGTATTATAATCGCTCTATAGCTCTTATCTGCTCAGAGATAAATTACCTGCATCTGGAGGGTAAGAAAAATTCTGCAGGACGAACAAGTTTCTAGTCTACGAACCTATATTTTCCAGATACAACTGGTCATTATTTCCAGAAAACGTTGCATTTATTATGCCTATTTAAATATACAATTATTGCTTTATATTTGCAGATGCCATTAAACTGTCTCATTAATCGGCCATGGTGTCTTGGCTTTTCAAATTGTTTTTTTAAATCATTATTTCTCAAAAGGATGACAGAATTAAGTTCGCCAAGACAAGTTAGGACAAGTAATGGTCGCTAGATGGCGCTTCTAGCACAAATATTTCATTTATCGCCGAACAGCAGCTTTAAATACAAAGTGCAAATGAGCGAAGATTAAAGGAAAGGGATTAAAGCTAAAAATTAAAATCACTATGAATTAAACTATGGAATTGAGTTAGTTAGGGTTATATTAGGGTAATTGGGTTATTTGTATATGCAATATGTTCGTGTCGTTACTTGGCAACGCCTCAGCGGAGTGATACCATTTATAGTGTGAAAAAGCCGTGCTGTTATCACAAATATCTTCACAGTGACAACTCTTCTTACAAAGTCAGAGTGTACGGTCCGAACTATAATCGGAGATAGGGGGTAGAATTGGCTTTGACTTGCGCGCCACAAGACCTACAGCGAGTAGCAGTTTTCAGAAACCTAGGCTGTATTCGAACTGGCGCACTACTATACTGCATACTACGCTAGTATGTACTGCATACTAACCCCTGTACGTTGTGTGCAGTACAGCAACAAGTTCTGTCACACAATGCAGCGTACTACTTCACTACCCGCTGCTCATTTACGTCGTATTTACCTGTTAAGTCGTCAGAGATAATGTTTTACCTTTCTATATATATTTAATTTAAACTGTTAGCCTCAGAACATAACCCAATACAATCACTATACTCACATTTACGCAGAGTTGGCAGCAATACCCGCCGCCATATTGCTGTGCTGGTGAGGTCGCGGTGCACGATGGAATGCGGTACACTATGAAGATGCTGCTACATCTAACCAGAGTTTCTTTAGGAGTTTCACTACAGATTTTCTTTTTGGTCGCATACTGCAAACATTTAGGCAGATGTAGTATGCCATTTCAAATCTTTTTTCCAACACGATGCCGCACCTGCCTGTAATTATATCAGAGGAGGAAAGAGCATGGCTAGCATGACCAATCTAGACAAATTAGGACAGCACCTGTAAAACAGAAAGTGTTTCCAGGACCAAAAGTAAATTTAGTCTTTCCAGTAATGAGTTCCTCATATAATAAAGGTTTCGTTACAAGGACTGTGGTAGCCTAGCGGTTAAGGTACTGGACTCTGGGCCATAAGGTCCAGGGTTCAAATCCCACCTCTGCCAAGCTGCCACTGTTGGGTCCTTGAGCAAGACCCTTAACCCACAACTGCTTGGATTGTAAGACTGTACCACTTGTAAGTCGCTCTGGATAAGGGCGTCTGCTAAATGCTGTAAATGTAATGTAATGTAAATGTACCAGTGTGAAGTTTAGTTCATGATAGTACAGTCTCATTTTTTGACGATTTTTGTCATTTTTGAAGTGTAAGCGATGCCAGACAATACACATTTCTAGACAATACACATGACTAGAACTAGAGGTTTAAAATTGCAAATAAAATGATCTGTTATAGCTTCCCCATATATTAAATAACCGAGTGAAAACATCGTGTTTTATTTCTGAATAACAATTCAAATAATGTGTACTTGTATAATGTTTTAGACACAAAGAATCTTTATTGAATTAAAATAAATTAGGAGGAGTTTTTAAGGAGTTGGAAGCATGGCCATCAGCTTTTCAAGAAATGCAAATGCATTAGATGGTGTACACAGGTCATGCTTCCACTCGAGGTGTTTCCGTCATCAGCTCCAGCCCCACCCCACACAGTACTACAGATACGGAGTACACCATGTCTGACCTACCTTTTTCTTATGATTAAGCTAGTCGGAAGCAGGCTGGTTCTTCACTTTCTTATAACGTTTAGGGAGTTTTTCCTTGCCACTGTCTCCCTATTCTTGCTCAATTTGGGATTAGCCATAGATATTAGGAGATAATCGAAATATGAATAAATCTGACTTGACTACTGCTGAACCATTTCAAACCGGTTTTATTTCTGAAACACAATGAAGGTCTGAATGGCATAACAGCTCAGTGTAGAAATCTCTATTTTATAAGTACAAACTCACTCAAACACATGCATACAATAAGTCTCTAAATAAGTTATCCACAAACTGGACAGCTGTCCCACACACACACACAGGAGAAACTCGCGCTGGCTCAGATCATCTCCCTCTAACTTGTGGTATCAGAGGTTCATATGGCCAAACGCCAACTCTTCACATCTAACCTCGACCCCTACTGCAGTCCAGGAGGAATCTGTACACGCTTACATCCACAGGCACGCATTGTTCACCACGTTCCAGCCTCTCGCGTCGCTGGAAATGGCAGAAAGGGTCACTCCTGTTCGGAGTTCATATAAAACATTGGTTTAGACAGGAGCAGCAGACTATCTGAGAGCCAGCATGTGGACCTGGTAGATCTCCTCTGGAAAGTTTTGCTGCTGTTCCTCGTGGACGATGCCGAGTCCAGCTCTGGCCACTAGGCGGCGAAGTAGGGGCAGATCTCTACACACACTGCTGTCCACCTCATCGGGCACAACGCCATCGTATGCCACGTTATCCTTGACCACAATCAGCCCGTTTGGACGCAGGGCAGTGCGGCAGCGCCTCAGAAACTCCACCAGGTGATCATCAGTGAGGTGACCTGAACAGAAGAGCAGAGTCTGTATGATGCAAGTGGTGGTGGTTTCAGCATTGGTCATGTCTTGGCTATTTGGAATCAGTTTAATGGGACGTTGATTAAAAGATAAGATTTTTTTCCAATCAAACCCCTAAAAAAACAAAAGCACATGCTGTTTATTAGTTACTATTTAGAGAGATTGCCTGCGTTTTGCTATTATGCTCACTGTTTAATTAATGACATCAGCTGTAGTTCTAGTGCTGGAATTAATATACGGGTGGTCCCCGATTTACCATAGGCATATGTATATAGCCATCGCAAGTCGAATTTATTGTAAATCGAAGAGTTTAATATATACTGTATATATCATAGCACAGGAAAATTTAAAATTCTGTGTGGTTTCTGCTGAATGTGTATTTATGTTTATCAGATTCCCATTGTAAAGTCGAAACATCACCGTTCCACCATAAAACAGGTACCTCTGGTCCTTCACTATACAGCTTACATTAATATTCTGCTATTTAGGGTTGGCATATGGACTGGTCACTCCAGTCATGGGCATGTCTTGATCTACAGGTATCTACATCCACATTACGTTCCAGGACGAAACAGGATGCTGACTGGACATTACCATGTCGTACTTTAGATACTTTGCATATGGTGTTTTAGTTTAAACAACGTTAATTAAAACACAATATCAAAACATTTAGCACAGAAAACAAGAGTCAAACGTTTTCCGTGTTGTTTTCTGCCTTTCAACACTGCAATTCTCTTTTCTGCCAGCAGGGCTCAGATTCACGAAAGACGTTCTCAAATATCATCGTAGGAAAACCTTCATGGTTTTCTTACGTATGGTGCACTTTACAGCTAACAGTACACAGTGCAATACATTTTGAATTTGTATTTATCATTATTTTCACGTATTCCGCTCAGAGGACAGCAAAAGGGAGGAAAAACATCAAATCAAGCGTTCATTTAAGAATGACCTTCACTTAAAAGGCTTTTACACGACTGAATATTTCCGTTAACTCAACAGTTTAAAGTTTGGTAAATTTAGGCGCTTACGTTACAGCCTAAGACAAGTGTGAGGCTATCGTAAGGTTAAGAAAACATTTAAGAACGTAATGCGTTTAAGAATACCACTTGTTCTTAGAACTGTTCTTAAGAACATAGTTAAGAAAAAAAGATAATTCTTAAGTCATTTGAAAAAGAACAACTTTGTAACTATTTTCTTAAGAATGAAGTTAAGCTAAAATACACAGTTAAGAAGATTTTTCCTAAGACTCCGGTCCCAGGTGTCACACGTACCGATGACCCACTGAATCCAGATGATGTCGTAGCGTTCGGGCTGAGGCTGGAAGTCCTGCAGGCCGCAGCAGAAGTAGTTCTGTACCCTCTTCCCCTCTTCCCCCAGATACGAGCGTGCTTTGTCCAGAAACTCCCGGGTCACGTCCACCATGTCCACGGTGCGGAAAAGTGGCAAGAGCAGGCGCTTGGTGATGCGGCCAATGCCTGCACCGCAGTCCAGGGCACAGCCGGGCACGGTCTGCCCCTTCCCCTCCTGAGGAGAACACAGAAAGACTGAGTTCCTGTTCTGCCTTTCCACTGCACTGCTTGAGGTTACAATTTTTCTGCATATAACAATAGTTGAGCACTGAGAAGCTGCTTTAAGGCCATTTCACATCGATTTTTACAGTTAATACAAGAAAATGGCATGTCAAGTTCTGAAACAGAACACAGGTCTATAAAATACACAAACTATACCCTAATAAAATAGCATAACTGAATCCTCCCTAACCTTTGCTCTGGTGTGTTTTGGAAGTTATTGACATGAAAAAGGATGGGGAAAATCTCTGCTACACGTTTGTCAGAAAGAAAAAAGAAACTAAAGCTATTAAACAGTAGCGCAAGACAAAAACAAGACAGTGAAGCCTGTTACACAGCGAACCTGACGCAAAATATTCTGGGGTTTTTTGCCTCACATCTATACACATAGCGACACAATTTTTTAATAATTTCACCTCGTGGTTCAAGTATATTTTGCAGCGGAAAAAACAGACAAGACGAACAAAATGTCGCCTTTTGTTGCTCATAGAAAAGCAGAGTTTCAATGTCACATGCAAGAGTCTAAGCTTTCTTTTTTTCCCTGTGATGACCATCATTTGCTTTAGGAGTTCTATCCAAGTACACATCACAAGTAAACTTTTACTGAATTCCGTTACCAGCAAAAGTTCGCCTCATGGGTGATTAAAATAACGTAGCATTATCAGCATCTGAAAAGACCCACGTTTGGTGTGGACGATACCGCCACTACACACGAGCACGAATTGAATTAGCAGTCTGAATGAATCGCGTGAGACCTTAGCGGCCTTAAGTTGTAACGAAAGTGTGATTTTTCACCCCGAGGAACTTCTGCAGGAACTTCTTCGAACCGTTGATGTCGATGCTGGAAATGCTGCCATAACCCCCGAGCATGCCGTCCACTGTGGGTGGGATTTCTTTCCAGTACTGCTCTGCTTTCAGGTAAAACGACGACTCGGTCTCATTCAGGCGCTCCTCCATCCTCCAAACGTCTGTCTGAAAGGTGAGGATGGTGGTTATTCTGCACTGCTCATCGGAGACATGCACTTACCTGTATGGGACTGATTGTTTAAAAAAAACAGCACACACACACACACCTGTCTTGGCTTCAGCTGTCATCGCTCCTCTTAAAATGAGACACATGACCTCAAGCTGTAAACTGACCCTCTGATTTAGCCAGGATAAAAATATCTAATTGTTTGGACACTTTATTGTTACATTTGTTCCCGCTCACTAACTCAGGCTCACGCCGGCATGCTGCTATAAAAAAAAAATCCATTATGGTTAATGGTGCCTCTTCTTTGAATCAAACCATCCAGGTTTTGATTATTTCTATAATGGCACACTACAGGTGTGCAATATTGATAAATGTTAGCTCGATATTTTACCAATAATTAGTTGTTTGAACCCATGAACCACCTGACACCGTGTCTTTCGCAATGTCATCGGTGACAGCTTTTATATCTGTTGCTTTCTTGTCATAAGGCACTTTTTTTTTGAAGAATGATTCCGCTGAGGTTTGCTGAGGATGTTTTTGTGCTGGTACTTTGGCTGGTTTAACCCTGTCATGGACAGCGGGCTCCTCAAGTTTGTCAAAACCTTCATATTCTGCACGATGGTCATTTCCCACATGATGAAATATGTTCGTGGTCAACATGTCTTTAATGGCCATCAGTTACCGACACTTTGTAGATGGACGTCTACAATGAAATCTAATGACGTAGACTGTCTTAAAAGTCAGTTTCACCTTCAGTCAATCGCTTTCTAGTAGAACCCTAGCTTGGTTTGTGAACATATTCATGCCAACGTGAACTCTTGCGTGTTTTTGGCTAGTTATTGCAAAGTGAGTGACGTACTCGACAATGTCAGCTCGCACATCGTTACAACAGCAATCCAAATATTATCGTAGACGATACATATCGCACACCCTGCTGTGCTTTATTCGTACATTTTTATACTCGCTTAATCCAAGTGACTCCCAAGTGACCGAACGCATCTAGGAATTGGAATGTGGAAGGAAAATGCTGACAGAATTAGAACTCCAGACTGTGAATCGAACCGGGGATCTCCGGATCTGCGAGATGACTGTGCCTACCAGTTTTAAAACCTGGGTCTATATTTGCTTTTAACTTTTTTCACTATTTAAACCCTGCTTTTTCCTAGAGAGGGTCACGTTGGTTCCAGTGCCTCCACAGAACCCATAAGTGGCCCGGCCCGGCCGGAAGGCACTGCAGGGACTCAGTGACCTGTAGTGTGATAAGGTATGACATCACTGTACCACAGTACTAGTCTATATTTCAAATGTTTTCCAGGGCTGAAAAATGAAACTGACTTTTCCATGACTTTCAGGGATAAAGTCTTATGAAGAAATAAGCCGGGTTCATAATATAAAGGTGTCACATCATCCTGCGTATCTAAGATTAAGTTTAGGAAATCTATATCGTTCCTAATCAGCTGAAAAGTTGTGATTGACAGCTGTGGTTGAGAAAAATAATCCATAGCGTTCCTAATGCAGCAGCGCTGTGCTCAGTTTTAAAGAAATACGTAATTAGCGAAGAACAGACGTCATAACTACGATCACAGTTCTGTTACTAATGACAACCTTATTGCCACGTGTTGATCAATTCACCACTGTTATTAGCCGCTGCAAAAGCTAACCACTTTAAACAGCGTTTAAAAAGCCGGGCTCTAATTCCATGACATAATATCAATATAAAACGGGCTTAAACTAGTAAAAGCTCACCTTTACCAGTGATCACGCGTCCTCGTGAAGTGTAGACCCCTAAAATTAGAACATGACCCAACTCGGGCAGCCTGCCCACCAGCTACCGCTGCTCCGGAGAATCGACTCTCCTATTTCAGGCATTGTGATTCACGAGTCGAAACCAAATCTTTGAGCTTTTAATTCGTCTCAAATTCGGACAGGAATTTATTTACACCACAAACATTAGTCATTTTGGGTCATTGGAAACATCAGAGAACAAGGTACAATGTGAAATGTTCGACAAGTGTAGAACAAAGTCAATTAAACTTTCACGTTTTGTCCCTGAGACGCGTCTGATTTAAACCGAGGCAAATGTGCCGAGATCGCTTCATATGTATGTTATTAACGCAGAATAGCATATTTATATATTCATTTAATGTCACATTTTATTTCTTCGTTTTCTGATATTAGCTGCAATTAACCAAAGAGAAACAATTGTGAGGAATCCAATCACTTCAATCAGAATCGACTCCTGAGCTTCTAGAACCGAATAGCCCCAACGAATGCAATCATTTTCCCTACCTAATTTCCAACAACCCCGCCTCCCCCGCTACGATTGGTTAGCAGTGTCAAGTTTCTTCACTACAATTGGCTAAACACTCACGCAGACTCTAAGTGTCCAATCGGCGATTAGATACAGAGGCGGCCGAGTGCACGCAGGAATACGGGTGGGAAAAACAAAGATTTGCCAAAACCGCTCTTCACAGAGCACGTCATGTCCTTATTTGGTTTCGGGCTCTTTATGTCCCTCCAGTGGTGACTTTAGACAATCGCAGCGACACTCCTACAGTATTTGGTTCCTGTCCCTTTATGTTTCATCAATGGCTCCCTCTTGTGGTGATTTAGCAACTCACACTTAAGTTCTTCTGTTTTGAGGTTTACGCGGCTCCCTCTTGTGGTGACTTATTCAATCGCAGCCACAACTAATCAGCCAGACGTTTTTGATTCGAACAAAAAGCTGCGTACGTAAATGAGCCTAAATCTCTTCACATTCATACTATGAAGCAGTATAGCGTGCTATATTTAATGTGACACTTTATTTTCTCATTTCCTGATTTGTGTTTTAGCTTTAATATTTTATTTTAGAGAAAATACTTTTGGAATTGATTCACATCAGTCAGAATACGAATCTGAACCAACTCACACTGTATTGCCCAACCAACAATGAACTTTTAGTGCAGTCCTAGTGCAGGAGAATGGGAGCGAAGGGACGAGGGTGGGACAAAACGAAGCTCTTCTATACAACACCTCTGTACTCTGTACATTTGGCTCCCTCTTGTGGTGACTTCACAGCCCTGCCCTTATTTGGTGTTAGATATGCTTTAAGGTTTACACGGCTCCCTCTTGTGGTGACTTTATAAACTTGCGGTAATGACCTTATTCGGTTCAATGCGGTTTTGTTTAAATTATATTATGTATATAACTTGTTTAATTTTGTTTACGTTATATAAATTGTATTTTCCCATTAACATAAATCCAACTAATTAATAAGACATGGGAGGACTGACGTTTGTTTATTTATTTTTAGTGGCGCACTTAAAGTGGCACTTTCTTATGTGAAAATACGTACTGTTGCCACGCCCTGTCATTTCATTAGTATTGCCATCTCCGATGGCATCTCTGGTGACTGGACTTATAGAAGCCAAGTTAGCGTTGTGAAAATGAAAATAAGAAACACCCGTGAAGTACCTGTGTCACATGGCATCTTCGGTAGGTTTTTCTTGGGCACAAGGCAGGATTACACCCTCACTCACTTATTTACACCTGGAGGCACTTAAGATTAGCCACTCCACCTACTAGTATGTTTTTGGGTTCTTACAATAAACCACATTAAATATGGAGAAAACAGGCCAAACTCCCGTTATGTGTTTAATATAAGCAGTTTGAGCTTCTGATGCATTTGCAATGCTTCACTTTCATCCTGTTTATGTTCTACGAACATATATTTTTATATCTTTACCACCAACCAACATCCCCACCCCCTTCTTTAACCTCTCAGTACACCCTTCCCTCTTTCCCTCTGTCTTCTCCCTCCTCCTCCTCCTTCTCTCTGTCTGTGGTTTTACCAGATCTGGCAGAGCCTGCTGACGATGAGTCAGTGTGCTGCTTGTCTGCACTGGACAGCCTGAAATGAGTCGATATTTAATCTGATCCTCTCTCTCTCTCTCTCTCTCGACACTCTTTTTCTCCTCTCATTAGAATTACAAAGCAGCGGTGGAAATGGAGTGGAAATCAAGCCTTTTCGAATAGTCCTGAGTCAGCAGCATCAGTGCAACCTCAACCTTGTTCACCTCTCCTGTCTTCTTGTTCTCTCTCTCTTTCAACTCTTTCATCCTGGCTGCTCTTCGTTCCTGCTTAATCCACAATTTTACGTTTCCTTTTAAGAGATCAGCATCAGCAGCAATGCCAGTTTGCATAAACAGACGCAGCTATACCATACAGATGCAGCATTTCATAAGGGTGTGGACTGTAGGCAACATGGGACATACACAATCAGGTCCATCGTTTGTAGCGTTCACAAATTGTACCCTTCCTTCCTCACGGTCAACACATTACCCAATGCTTCTGACCATATCATTCCAAAGCCAAAGCCATAAATATGGACTTGGTCCTCGTTTGCTTCCATAAGAGCCTCCATGCTTGTGAAACTTTGGGGGTTTAGCTGAGAGTCAGGTCATGGTCCAGAGATCAAATGCAGATGGATGTCTGGAGGTCATAAAATGTCTCTCATCATCAACCTAATCCTAACTAATCTTCAGGAACTTCACACACACGGACAAAACAATTTTAAACAACAAACCCTTTGTATTGCAAATTGGGGGCACCTTTCCACTATTGTTTTTTGTAAGATCTCAGATTTTGCTAAACATTTACATATTCACCTTTGCAGAAATTCGTTTTGCAGAGCTAAAAGGAAGATGAACAAAACGTTTTTGAGAGGTGAATGGAAGCACGATTACTGAGGTCTGGAGAGAACATGCTAAATTCCACAGGCGATTCTAGGATCAAAGCTTTGGCCTGCTGAGCACCCAGTGAGAAACCCATTTTCTTACCATTTGTGAGGAAAAGGGGGGTAATGTTGTATTTTCGTTGGTAAAATGTTATGTTTAAAGCATATACTTTCTATGGTTTTAATATTTTTTCAGATGATCAGAGACAAGCTTCCCTTTTAAAAACAAGACAAAAAAAACAACGAGATTAGTTTAGTTAAAATTAGGGTCGAGGGACTCAATTTAGGTGTGCTTGAGCACCACATACGCCTATGCTAAACGCCACACATAAAAAAAATAGATCCAAGGAGCTGTGCAGCACTAACACTACTTTGCGCTGGACATAATTAAACAATATTACACGATTATATAAAGTAAATGTAGATACTAAGTTAGTCTACATGATTGCTACTTTGAATTTATAGTGAACCCAATGAATCACGCACAGTTCCTACAGGCATTTGCTTGAAGGAATCGATTCAAGGAGTCATAAGAGCTGTAAAAAGTTGAAGCGACACCGAGACTAGTAACGAAGCCAAACAAAAACCCGTGTGAAAAAAAAAACCTTGAAACTCTCTGCAATTACACATACGGGCACAGGATGGCACTGTTGTCCTGCACTGAGGTACTGCTGCACACGCCTGACTCTCAAATCCCTTCATTAGTTTTAACTCTCTCTCATGGACTTTGCACTCAGTATTTTCTCTGCCCTTCCATCCTAATGTCAAGTATTACTTATTTTAAACACCAGCCTTATAGAATAACAAAAAGCTTGATTGCTGTCACTAGACAACATAAATATGAAATCACCGTAAACTCTAGTAAAGCAGCGCCAAATACCCTGCATTTGCATACAGGAACATGATCGACTTATGTAATGATGTAAACACTTACCTCACTTATTCTAAGTTATTTTGGTAGCACGCTTGCGTTCAATGCCAAATTCAGTCCACTTTTCCTGGCGAGGGCTGCCATGTGCATCTTAAGCTTCCTAAAAATGTATCTGCTGCCCATACTAGCATCCTAGGCTATATACGACTTGTACTAGCATACTAAATAGTATGTATGCTACTAATACTCTTATGTTAAGCACTATATACTAATCACATTTTTATTCTTGTATACTAAAAGTGTATAAACCTCTCATACTAGTATACAAAAATATACTACTCAAATATATAATATATACTACTCAAAACCATCCGAAATTGCTTATACTCATCATATTAGCAAATAGAATAAATAATATGCAATATATTGTTCATACAGTGCTACTTTTGCCTTCAGAACTGCCTTCATTCTTCGTGGCACAGCTTTAACAAGGTGCTGGAAACATTCCTCAGAGATTTTGGTCCATATTGACACGATAACATCATGATAGCAGTTGCTGCAGATTTGTTGGCTGCCCATCCATAATGTGAATCTCCACAACCCAAAGCTGCTCTAATGGACTGAGATCTCATGACTGTGGAGGCCGTTTGAATACTGTGAACTCACTGTCATGTTCAAGAAACCAGTTTGAGATGATTTGAGCTTTGTGATATGATGCATTATGTTTATGGAAGTAGCCATTAGAAGGTTGTACACTGTGGTCATAACAGGATGCACATGATCAACAACAATACTCAGGTATGCTGTGGTGTTTAAACAATGCTCTTTTTGTATTAAGGGGCCCAAAGAGTGATAAGACAACATCTCTCACACCATTACATACCTAGCAGCTGAACTGGTAAAATAAGGCAGGATGGATCCATGCTTTTCCAAATTCTGTCACTACCATCCGAAGCAGAAATCGAGAGTCATCAGATCAGGCAACTTTTGTTGTCCAATGTTGGTGAGACATTTACATTTACAGTATTTAGCAGATGCCCTTATCCAGAGCGACTTACAATTGATACAACCTTACAAGCAATTGTGGGTTAAGGGCCTTGCTCAAGGACCCAACAGTGGCAGCTTGGCAGAGGTGGGATTTGAACCTTACCCATTAGGCTACCACAGTCCCAAGACTGTCTACATGTCCAAATGCATCGAGTTGCTGCCATGTAATTTCCAGCTTAGATATTTGCATTAAGAAGCAGCTGGTCAAGTGTAACTAATAAAGTGGCTAATAAATTGTTCATACTAGCATACTTGTGATGTTACAGCAGTAAAAAGTGGATGTACTCCAGATCTAAGTGCAAGAGAAACTGTTTATTAAATTCCAATAATCTAATGGAAAATAAACTCAACTAAAAAATCCAAAAGGGAAAATAACTGCTAAAAACATAATATTCACAAATAAGTACAAATTAAATTAACGTCCAGCGACAAGTTGCTCAAATTTGGGTGGTTCCAACACCACTACACTCAATCCCAGTTCTACCAAAAGCTTTCCATAATGCTGCTAGTGAGGCTTACATAGAACCAAACAGGAAGTGCTATGACATCACTTCCTGTCTCTAATAAAGCTTCCACTAACAAGGTCTCCCATTCTCTCCTGAAGGAAGACATGTAAACTGTCTCTGTTGAAATAATCACAGGTAAGTACATTTTCACCTTTAGATGGTTAAAAAACCTAGAACTCTACAAGCATGTTTAGTAATTAATAAAATATCTAAGCCAATCTGTTTTGTTGTTAATTAACATTAAGCATTTTCCTTCATAATTCAAATTATTTATTTTAAAATTATTTATTTTAATTTAAATTAGGTCTGTCAGACTACAGACCTAAGATAACCCAATACCCAATTGGTCAATTAATAAAGGTTTTGAACCACAGTGTGTGTGATTTTAATTTTTATGCTCATGTCAAATTTCACAGAAAGTCAATGATGTCAAAGATTTCATATAGTGACTGAAAACTTCTCCTTCACTGTATTAAATAGTAGGCATTGCTCATATTTGCATACTATCTTGTTAGTTGTTATACTACCCATACTCACACGGTTTATCTAGTACACATTATCATCACTAGCGTAGGGTATATATTATAAAAAAACGTGTATTAGCATACTAAATAGTATGTCCTAAACAGAAATGCATAATAGGATACTAAAGTGTGTATACAACTTGCCATAGGATATATTTTGCTCATACTTTAATACTAAGTTGTACATATTGCTCAAAACTGCATCCTAAATATGTAATAGCTGTTCATACTAGTGTATATATGACTCTTACTAGCATACTAAATAGTATGCATGCTACTCATACTAGCATGTTATATAGTATGTAGGCTACTAATACTATTATACTAAACCACTGATATATACTATTCAAAATGTCATTCTAGCATACCTAATGGTGTAGATAATACTCATTATATTTATTAATAGAATGTGCATTCTGCGATGGAGAATGGAGCACGAGCTTAATTAAGTATCTTAGTTCTGGTGTGTGCAGCATCTGTGTCGAGCACTCTGAAGGTCAAACCCCTCCATATTACATGTAAACTTGTGTCAAAAAGCTAAAGACAAACATATGTCTGAGTAGCTTTTCGTTCTCTCAAATAAATACTATCCTTCCCAAAAATGTTTCTGTGGGTCTAACTTCTAGCTTCATACTCTCACACTGATGCACAGACACGCCGCCGGCTTTGAAGTGTGTGTTTCTGGAGACCGGTGACTGCACGCTTGTTTGATGTTCAGCATTACAATTGAATTACATCATACTTGTGAATAAAAAAAGCACCTGCAATTTGAAGTAAGAGATGGAGTTTGAGAGAAAAGGGGTTTTAGGGGAATTTAAGAATAAAATGTTATAAAAGGCACTAATATTGTTAATAAATTTTACAATAGCTTTGCATAAGTGTGTGAATGAATATTGCATCAGTGGGGATGTACCTCGTCTTCTTTTCTGTAGTGATTATTCAGTGAAAAAGATTTCAAAGGTTATAGCAAGACTGTAAACCACCAAGCCTTCTCTTTCAACGGAACTTGACTAGCTATCTTCCAAACATGTCCCCATATCGTTAAAACATACGCAACACAACCAATAGGATACAGACTGGGATCTCTGGACAAACTGGTGAACAAGACATCGCACAAATGGGTAGGAGTAAAGACCAAGGCTGAGATCTATTTTGGAAGAATGTACAGTGGTGCTTAAATTGGTGAACCGATTTCCACATAAATATGACCTAAATCATCATCATCAGTCCTAAAAGTAGACAGAGAATCCAGTTAAACAAATGAGATGAAGGTATTATGCTTAATTATTTACTTACTAGGGAAAATGATTCAATATTACATACCTTATGCAGCAGTAACTGATACTAAATGTTCCAGTAACTGTTGATCAGTCCTGCACATCAGATTGGAGGAATTTAACCCCATCCCACTCTACAAAACAACCGACTCTGGGATGTTATAGGGTTTCCAAGGTCCGTTCACATTTTTTGTATGTATTAAGGTCAGGACTTTGTAACCATTCTCTGATAGAACAACTTGCGGATGTATAAGGTCATCGTCTTGCTGCATGAACCACTTTCTCTTGAGACTCAGTTTACAAACAGATGTCCTGATATTTTCCTTTAGAGTTTGCTAGTATGAGTCAGAATTCATTGTTTAATCAATGATGGCAAGCTATTCTGGCCCAGATGCAGCAAAACAGGCCCAAAATACGCCCTTATACAGGATAAGGTTCTTATGCTGGAATGCAGTGTTTTCCTTTCTCCACACATAATGCTTCTCATTTATACCAGAAATTTGGTCTCATCCATCCACAGAATGTATTCCAACAGCCTTCTGGTTTGTCCACATGATCTATAGGAAACAGCACAGAATCAGCAATGTTCATTTTGGAGAGGAGTATCTTTGCTTTCTCTTTGCAAACTGATATACATATGCATAGTATAATAATAAAATATAATGTACATAATATGCCTATGATAGTACCCTAGTTCTTATTCTTCTTTTGGGTTTTATGGTGCATTATCACCAGCAACTGGACCGGATTATGTGCATCATCTTTGGAAGATTGCACCATTGAGTGTTTTATTTAGGCTGCCCATGTTCAAAGTCGAAATTTTTGTTTGAATTTGGGGTCAAAAAAATAAAATAAAATAAAAACTGACAGTTCAATGTCGGAATTGCTCAAATTCGGAGGTTCCACTGTAGTTACTCTTTTGTTGTGGAAATCGAAACTTTTTCATAATATGGCTGATACACTAATCACACTATTTACATATTAGGAAAATAATCTAAATGAAATATACTGTTATACATACACAGTATTGTGTAAAAGTCTTAGGCCACCACTTGTTGTTTTAGCAATTGTAGAATGACCATATATAACGTATTGCCGACGACTGGACTCCAAACACTTGGATTCATCACTCCTTTATACTCTTTTCCTCTGATATTTATACTTTGGTCTTTGTGAGCTTTAACATATCTTAGCCTTTTCACCCTTTTCCCCTTCCAAAAAAGTGGTTTCTTGGCTGCTACCCTTGCAAAAAAAGCATTCTTGAATCAGCTTCTTTGGCATCCTGATGCTGCTATTGCTCAAGCGTAAGAAGAGGTCATGCTACATACTTGCCACTGTAGCTTATAGCTATTTTTTCTGATTTTATTCCCAGGTTTTTGCTGCATACTGCATCCAAATTTCCTGTACTGTCTATGTATTCTAATAAAGAGACCTAGAAACAATGTAGTGCACCATTGCTAAAACAATGGTGTATCTAATCGAACGATGGCCTAAGACTTTTGCACAGTACTGTATATCATATATTGTGAAAATAAACGGAATCACAATATTGCTGCAGTATCATCTCAGTCATGGAGGTTTCGTATCGTATTAAACCTATAAAAATAGAGCTTTCTGAGGCACTGTGCTTCAGAATACACAGAATCCTTAATCGGAGGCGATGAAGCAGCGTTGCACAGCGTGGCTCTGAATTGCCAACGACTGAATTAGCATCAGGTTTGAGCTCTGTAGTGAGATTAGCTCCACCTTTGAAGGGTCCAAGTTTGATGTAGGGTATTTTTCCTGACTGTAAAGGTCTTGCATACCGAGTTGTGTACGCGTGTGAGTTTATGAAACGAACTGGGACGGCATTACACAGTCCCAGCAGTTAACTGCCTAACCCTGTGCTTTTTCCGAACCCGTTTCCTTCTCCTTTCAGTTCCTCTCACTCATTCTGCCTTTTCTCCAACAATTTTTCTCTATCCCTTGTGAGCCTCTGCCCTCACTCTACCTCGCTCCTTCTCTCTCCCTCTATCTCTCTCTGTATTGTCTAAGGCTAAAATCAGCTCAGCTTGGGCAGATTGTAGCAGACAGCGGAGCGAGAGAGCTCGGCTCTGACCTAGAAATGCACGGAGAGAGAGAAATAAGGAGAGAGCATGAAGGAGAAGGTTACTGTGAGGACAACGCTGCTGTCCTGAGATGAATGTGTGTGTGCTGTGAGCGTGTGTGAGTGTGTTATAGCAATGCGCAGCAGCATGCCTCATTTTCATCTTCACTTTTCGTGCAAAGCTGCAGGTCCATCGAGAGTTCACTTCGGTCTAATCTTATTTTTGGGCTTGTGTAGTCAAGCTCTGTCGTGTTTTACCGGACTCGATAGACTGGCCATTAATGCCGCTGTTCCAAGATGCAAATGGAGAGCTGGAAATCGCATTTGCTCGCACCTGATGCACATGGCTGTAGAGTTGACACTCATTACACACTTACAGAAAGCTAAGTCTGCTGCACCAAGGTACCGAACCTTTAGAAGTATGGGACTATTTTACTATTGCCTATATAGGTGAAGATAAGTAAACATTAAGTAGACATTTTTGTACAGGTATGACAAGTCAGGTCAAGTCAAGTCAGCTCTACTTCTATAGCGCTTTTTACAATGGAGCATTGTGTCAAAGTAACTTTACAATTTTAGTTTATCTTCCAATATCTACAATCCCAAAATGAGCAAGACTAGGGCGAGAGTGGTAAGGACAATCCCTAACCGTTATGAGGAAGAAACCTTGGGAGGACCACGACGCAAAAAGGGACCCAACCTCCTTGGGCGGCGTAGATGATAAATTTAAGAGTGAAACTAATTTATCTAAACCAATAAGTCTTATAGTAATAGTTCGAATAAAATAACATAATGTATATCGGCCCTGCTGTTGGCTGTTTACAGCCACAACGTCAAGTTAAAAGAGAGATTTTTATTTCATATTATAATTTATTATAAATGTCAAGACCTCAGTCATTAAAGCGAACAGCTGTTGATTGGATAGTCATTAACCGGTGCATACCTGTATAAAATTTCACACTGGAAACGCCCCATTACTGGTGGAGCAGCTATCACGAAGGAAACAGAGAGAGAGAGAGAGAGAGAGAGAGAGAGAGAGAGAGAGAGAGAGAGAGAGAGAGAGAGAGAGAAAGAGGAAGCAGAGGGTAAAGTGGCACACTGTACAAGATACATAATAATAAATAATAAATGAATAACTGGAATTTAGATTTTCAGGTGTCTTGCCCCTTAACCCAGGTGCAAATTTTAACCAATTACAGGTCAGGTGAAAACCGTCTTATACACATGCTTTGTTTGGAAAGAGAACACAGGATGCAGGCGTAAATGTGCCCCGGTCCGGTCGGCAGTCCTTCATACAGCTGGGAGGCAGCACCGGAGAATGATCCCCTGACAACTTTAGCCTCCCTCACACGTGGGTTTACTCTGGGTATTCTGGTTTTCTTCCACATCCCAAAGACATGCGTTAGGCTAACTGGTCGCTCTAATTTGGCCTGGTGTGAATGTGACTGACTAGTCTCAACATAACCTTGTTCCGCTCATGAACAGCCATTGATGCCAAAAGCAGATGTTAAATAAACAAACAAACATCTGTGTATGTATTCAGATGTATTTTGTCTAGTCAGATTTTGTATATTAACCTCCTGAGACCTCGCGTCCCCACATGAGGACATGACGTTATTGGTTTGCTGCTCCTCGTACTTCATTCTGTTCAACTCAGTCCTCATTTGTAGACATTCTTGAGCAATTCACAAAAACAAAAATACCTCCTGTTCAAAGACAGTGCTCAGTTTTTATACATAAAAAAATCAGAGCCCCGAGGAGGGTAATGAGGTCTCAAGAGGTTAAATTATGTACATACTTGCCATAGTATTGCCCAACTTTCTGTAGTACTGTGCAAAAGTCTTAGGCCATCATTAGATTACATATACCTTTGTTTTAGCAATGGTATAATGACCACTATATACTGGTCCATATTGTGATAAAGTCAATTCTTTTCCGTAATGTAATGATAAAAATTAAACTTTCATTTATTTTAGATTCATTGCACACCAACTGAAATATTTCAAGTCTTTTATTGTTTTAATACTGATGATTTTGGCATACAGCTCATGAAAACCCAAAATTCCTCAAAAAATTAGCATATCATGAAAAGGTTCTCTAAACGAGCTATTAACCTAATCATCTGAATCAACGAATTTATTAACTCTAAAACACCTGCCAAAAGATTCCTGAGGCTTTTGAAAACTCCCCAGCCTGGTTCATTACTCAAAACCGCAATCATGGGTAAAGACTGCCGACCTGAAACTGCTGTCCAGAAGGCCCATCATTGAAACCCTCAAGCAAGAGGGTAAGACACAGAAAGAAATTTCTGATCGAATAGGCTGTTTCCCAGAGTGCTGTATCAAGGCAACCTCAGTGGGAAGTCCTGTGGGAAGGAAAAAGTGTGGCAGAAAACACGCTGCACAACGAGAAGAGGTGACCGAACCCTGAGAGGATTGTGGAGAAGGGCCGATTCCAGAGCCCACCGTGCACATGCGTGTGCAGGAAATGGGCTACAGGTGCCGCATTCCCCAGGTCAAGCCACTTTTGAACCAGAAACGGTGGCAGAAGCGCCTGACCTGGGCTACAGAGAAGCAGCACTGGACTTTTGCTCAGTGGTCCAAAGTACTGTTTTTTTTTTTTTTTTTCTTTTTTCTTTTTCGGATGAAAGCAAATTTTGCATGTCATTCGGAAATCAAGGTGCCAGAGTCTGGAGGAAGACTGGGAGAAGGAAATGCCAAAATGTCTGAAGTCCAGTGTCAAGTACCCACAGTCAGTGATGGTCTGGGGTGCCATGTCAGCTGCTGGTGTTGGTCCACTGTGTTTTATCAAGGGCAGGGTCAATGCATCTAGCTATCAGGAGATTTTGGAGCACTTCATGCTTCCATCTGCTGAAGAGCTTTATGGAGATGAAGAGTTCATTTTTCAGCACGACCTGGCACCTGCTCACAGTGCCAAAACCACTGGTAAATGGTTTACTGACCACACTTTTCTTTTATTGGTCGAATGAAATATGCTAATTTTGTGAGATTTTTCATGAGCTGTATGCCAAAATCATCAGTATTAAAACAATAAAAGACTTGAAATATTTCAGTTGGTGTGCAATGAATCTAAAATATATGAAAGTTTTATTTTTATCATTACATTACGGAAAAGAATAAACTTTATCACAATATGCTATTTTTTGAGAAGGACCAGTATATCAGAAAATATGGGGAAATTTACACACAGCATACAAAAGCCTCAAAAACAATCAGAAAAGTATTTAGCGTGACCTCCCCTTACACTTGAGCAATAGCAGCATCTGGCAGCTTCATCAGGATGCCACGTTGACCTCCTACATGATCAGGAATGGTGTGTTTGGAAGGGTAGCAGCCAAGAAACCACTTTTTCAAAAGTGGAACAGGATGAAAAGGCTAAAATATGGTAAAGCTCACAAAGATCGGAATAAAGATCAGCGGAGAAGAGTATTATGGAGTGAATTCCAAGTTTGAAATTTTTGGGTCCAATTGTTGAAAATATGTTATACATGGTCATTATAGCATTGCTAAAACAACAACTGTAATGGTGGCCTAAGACTTTTTCGCAGTACTATCTATCTATCTATCTCTCTATCTGTCTATCTAGCTAGACTGTTACCATAAATATACAATATGTGCCCTTTGTTTTGAATGGTGGCTGGTTAATCCAGAGGGAAAGAAAAACTGACGTGCCATCAAGCCATATTGAAACAATCCCCCCTAACAATCCCTACTCATGGCCCAATATCAACCCAAAACGGATGATTGTAATATCATAATGGAACGAGAGTATTATGGACCTATAGCTATGCAGGGATGCCATTTAGCACGTCTACTGAACTTTCAGGTTTGCTGCTCTCTGAACCGTTTGTATATTTATTAGGAGGAAGCAGGGTTTAGCGTGTGTACTGAGACCCAGCATGAGTATATGTGTATATGTACACAGACTGCATCTGCTTCAGGGCTTTACATGCTGTTTCTCCTTCACGCACCGAAAGTGTGTTTGTGCATGGGTGTGTGCATGAAATATCGATATTTTTTCACCTTAGAGCAACATCTGGTGGTGGACCGTTGGAACTGCATTTTTATGCAGTGAAAGAAGGCTTCCATAAGATCGTGCAGCTCCTGCAATTCAGAACACAGATTTACACAAACCTTCGTAAACAGCTTTTTAAAATTCCACGCATACATATATAATGTAAGACATCAATAATTTCGCATAAAATTGATTTCAGTGCTAGTGACTCCTGAGGAAAGCGTAACCCCAATCTCTTTATACTCTGTTCATCATTGAATATAACATTGTGGCTGTAACCCAGGTGTACTGGCTAATAAATATATTTGTCTAGGTCAGGTCTAAATAAAATAGGTTCGGCTGTTTGTCAATTACAATCAACTGGTGTCTATTATTGAAGGTTGGAACCACCGTGCTGATCTGTTATCCCAGTCATATTTCAATCAGTGATCTGTAAGTCTAAAACCAGTGTGGTAAGGCAATATGACTGAAAATGCCATAGTCTATCTGAAGCTGCATTGATTAACAAACCAAAACTACTCACTACCGGGTTTTTTTTTCGGATTTAACCATAGCTTGTGAGGAAATTAATTAGAAGAATGTAATTACGAGCATAATTCATAGGGTTAAAGATATGGAACTGAAGAAAAAAGCCTCAATACAGCACAGAACTAAGGCAAAAACTAATTATGGGGCAAGAATGACCCAATCTTACACTAGTATGGCTGCTGCAACTTTTAGAATACTACGAAGGAGGAAAAATAAAAACTTAAAGCAAAGCAATGCAAGTTGTACATCCATCCAGTGAAATTTGTGGTAGTCTAATTAATACAGTATGATAACTGTTCAGAATTCCAGAAAGTTATTATCTCTAATTAATTGGACTATTACATTACTAGTTGCATTACTCTTTGTTGTTGTCCTAATGAGGTTCATCATGGATCCAGAGCTTATCCCAGGAAGACGGAGGGCAGGTGGGAAGACCTTAGAAATCCATCTCTGTGCCTTACTATAATTTATCTACGGACATTTACACAGTTTCCACATCCTGGAAAAGAAATGGAACAAGCAAAAATGGGATGCAGGACAGGGATTCAGTGAACCCAACTCATTTTGTTCCAAGACATGCTACTGGCATGCACTGGAGAACATGTCAAACTGCACCTGAAAAATAATCAGCACTTTTGGGATTCCTGGCAATGTGTGTCACCAGACAGACTTATAAACGTGTTTAATAACTGTTAAATAAAGTTACTGGTGTAATTGGTGTAGTATCTGATTACTTTCTGCACTATCAATGAGAAGCATAACATCCTCCTCAGTAGGCACATGGGCTGATTTTGACATGTTGGACTAATGTAAAGAATGCTCCATATACACATCTCATACATGGATATAATATTGATAACAATCATACTGCATAATACAAATGAGATGGATGTACATATTTTTCACCTCTACCCAGATTGAGTTGCTTATTGAGTTATTATTTGGTACAAAATACACTATATGGCTAAAAGGGCTTTCCACTAGATTTTGGAACATCACTGTGAGGTCGGCTTCTGATAATAGACCATAAGCCCTGGTCCACTTTTGGAATTCCACTTAATTTTCAAGGTGTCTGATGGAGTTGAGGTCAAGGTTCTGTGCAATCCAACTGAACTGTTGACTTGCTGGTAGCAGAAACCTGTAGCAGAGTCACTGTGGTATTCAGTACAACCCACTCTACTGAAAATGTCTAGGAAGAATCTACAAATGTGTGCTTTATATTTCTTTTTTTTTCCACCACCACTCCGGAAATGTATTATGAATTTGTTACAAGTGAGTGTTGCTGAAATAGCAGAGCTCAAAAAATAATAGCGGTGTCCACAAACTTTAGGCCATATGGTGTGTGAGTGTGTTTGGAATATAAAAGTCTAAAAAAAACCAAACCTCTGAGGTGCTACAGCCAGCGTCTAACCTCTCAGACATACATAATGATAGTAACAAAAGGTACGCTCGATGACTCTTCGCACGCCGCCAACACTCCATATTACTCATTTTTAAAAAGCACTCTATTATTACAGTGTTTTCTATATGTTCACATCTACAGGGGCTAAAACTGCACCAGGTTATTCAGGTATCTCCTTTAAAAGCTTGGACTTGGTGTGGGTGTGTGTGTGTGTGTGTGTGTGTGTGTGTGTGTGTGTGTGTGTGAGAGAGAGAGAGAGAGAGAGAGAGAGAGAGCTTGATCGATCCAGCCATCGCTAGCACCAGTGCCTGGAGAGACAGGAGGCAGAGAGAAAGAAAGAGAGAGATTGAGTGAGCGAGAGAGATGCAGAAAGAAAGAGAGAGAGGCGCACAGCTATTCAAGCTAACTCGTTATGTCCAGGGCTTATTGGAAAACAGTCCGACTAAGGCCTGGTACTGAAATTAGTTATTGATCTCACCCTCCCATCCCCAGCTGCCCTCCCTCCCCCATCCGCTGGGCTTTGGGACCACAAAACCCCCTTTTGCTGATTCCTACTCTTTCATTTGTTCCCTCTTTCTCTCATCAATTCAACCTTCGCTCTCTTCCTGTATATATACACCTTCAATGCACCATGCATCTATTCCTCCGTCCTTTGTTTTCTACCACTTTTTTTTGGATCATTCCTCTCATTCGCTATACCTCCGTCCATCATTAGTCCTCCCTCCATTATTCTCCCTACCTGTCACATTCTCTTAACTTCTATTTTCTAACCTCTCCTACCATATATCTGTCTGGTCCTTGTGTCCTTTCTTACTTTCCTTTTCTCACTGTCTCTTCCTATTTTCCTTTCTTCACCATCACCCACAAACATCACCTATAGCTCTGAATAAAGACAGAAATAAGGGTTAAATGTGGTGGCAATTGGTGCAGGGAAGGCAGGTCTTCCAGTTGTATATCGGCCAGAAAGAAGCGTGCACACAGCAGACAGAAACATAAATCACATCATATAATGACATGACACAGGAGCAAAACTCAGGAAGAATATAGTGGGGCAAAAAAGTATTTAGTCAGACACTGATTGTGCAAGTTCTCCCACTTAGAAAGATGAGAGAGGTCTGTAATTTTCATCATGGGTACACTTCAACTATGAGAGACAAAATGAGGAAAAAAAATCCAGGAAATCACATCGTAGGATTTTTAAAGAATTTAATTGTAAATCATGGTGGAAAATAAGTATTTGGTCACCCACAAACAAGCAAGATTTCTGGCTCTCACAGACCTGTAACTTCTTCTTTAAGAAGCTCTTCTGTTCTGCACTCGTTACCTGTATTAATGGCACCTGTTTGACCAGTTAAGCCAGTACATGTCCAGACCCGTCTGAAGTTTGCCAGAGAGCATATGGATGATCTAGAAGAGGATTGGGAGAATATCATGTGGTCAGATGAAACCAAAATAGAACTTTTTGGTAAAAACTCAACTCCTTGTGTTTGGAGGAAGAATAATTCTGAGTTGCGTCTCAAGAACACCATACCTACTGTGAAGCATGGGGGTGGAAACATCATGCTTTGGGGCTGTTTTTCTGCAAAGGGGACAGGACGACTGATCCGTGTTAAGGGAAGAATGAACGGGGCCATGTAGCGTGAGATTTTAAGCCAAAACCTCCTTCCATCAGTGAGAGCATTGAAGATGGAACGTGGCTGGGGCTTCCAGCATGACAATGATCCCAAACACACCGCTCGGGCAAGGAAGGAGTGGCTCTGGAAAAAGCATGGAGTGGCCTAGCCAGTCGTCCAGACCTAACCCCATAGAAAATGTGTGGAGGGAGTTGAAAGTCCGTGTTGCCCCAAAACATCACTGCTCTAGAGGAGATCTGCATGGAGGAATGGGCCAAAATACCAGCTACAGTGTGTGCTAACCTGGTGAAGACTTACAGGAAACGTTTGACCTCTGTCATTGCAAGGTTATGTTACAATGTATTGAGTTGAACTTTTGTTATTGACCAAATACTTATTTTCCACCATATCTTACAGTTTTTTAAAAAATCCTACAATGTGATTTCCTGAATTTTTTTTCTCATTTTGTCTCTCATAGTTGAAGTGTACCTATGAGGAAAATTACAGACCTCTCTCATCTTTCTAAGTAGGAGAACTTGCACAATCAGTGACTGACTAAATACTTTTTTACCCCACTGTATACACATACTTGAGTTCAAGCTTCAATCAGGACAAATTAGGCAGTGTTGTTCTTTAAAAGAATAGGTTGCAGAATATTTACACAATTTACCCCTTAACAGACCAAGTATATTATTTTGAAGTTTGTTTCCTTAAATTTAAGCTGGAGCTGATTAGTTGCTACACACATCTCCACAGGCAAATTTGGGCAGTAGACTGTGCTGCTCTGTGACTTTTATTGTTGTAGGAAGCCAGCTTGATGATAATTCTAACTGTTTTCCTGCAAGTGCTGTTATTTAGGAGCTAAAATATCAAGCAAGAAACATGTACAGACTGATTTCCAAAGTGATCTTGAAAACATCTTTCAAAGCTCAAGAACCGTTCTGTAGGAGATTTATGGATTGGTTTCCATGGCCAAGCTTCTTCACTCAAACCCAAGTTCTCCATCCATGATGCCAAGCGTCGGCGAAAGTGGTGGAACGCAAACTATTGGACTGTACACCATCTGGAAGTCTGGGGAATAAATCTGAGTAGATGTGAGGAGAATACCTTCCGGTTGCCGACTGTAAGGTTTGGAAGGAGAAGACTGTCCAGTGCCTTTTTTCAGATGAAGGTAAGCATAATGCCGCAGAATTCAGTGACAAACTCTTATTATTTAAGGACGTCCAGTTATCCACATACTTTGAGTGTAACCTGTAATCTATAAAATAGCAAAAAAAGACATTGGATGATGTGATATTATGGGGCAGAACCATGAACCACCAGAATATTATTTTATTCTGCACGGCTCATCATTCTCCAGGTTTATGCTGTACTGCAGATTAACTATGGACTTTGATGATCTACTGAACATTTTCACAACAACTTGCTTGAATGTGATTCCTATCAGAGCATATTAAATAAGTAAAGCACTATAGCATATTTATGTACTGGCACTGCAGGGCTGCGGCTTTTGGCTTGCTGCTTCAGTATCTCTCTTTCCTGTTTTCCCAGTTGGTTCGTCACGCAGAGGCGAGCGAGTCGCATGACTTACATTCCATGTGGTCACATGATCAGGAGCAGGCAGATCCTAGGGTCAGTCTCACGGCATCTGTTTCAGAAGAAGGTCCACAGAACCACAGGCCACAACGTAGCCTCTCATGTTGATAGCTAGAATTGATTACAACAGATTTCCAGACTTGTTTCAAAACTGAAAATTTCTGTTGGTGTGCATGTGACTAGCTCCATTGTCTCAGTGTTAAAACGAGCGTATGGAAGATTGTTGTGAAATCATCTTTTGATTAAACATGGAAAATGCACCACTCTGTAGTCAGCAACTTGAGAAATATAAGGGAATCCTGAACTATTATCTTGAGCAGTTAACATAATTTTGGAGAATAAATCAGTTTGTTTTAATACCAGTATAACTATTAAAATGGCATAGAGGGTGGCTCGGTGGGGAGCACTGTCGCCTCATAGCAAGGAGGTCCTGGGTTTGATCCCTTCTGGGTCCTTTCTGTGTGGAGTTTGCATGTTCTCCTTGTGTCCGTTTTGTTTTCTCTATGCACTCCGGTTTGCTCCCAGATTGAGGACATGCAAACAGAAGGCCATCAGCATCTAATATAAGATCTGTGGAAAAGTCTTAAGCTCTCAAAATACTGCACTGTCCCTTAAACTACAGAAATTCACCAACATTTTAAAACCATCTGGTCCATAACAATGTTTAGGTAGGTAAAATTAACGTCTGTATTGAATGCTTGAACTCAGAGTTTCCCAGCAGAACATTCCCCAGAGCATCACAGTCCCTCCACCGACTTGGCATCTTTCCACAGTGCTTCCTGGTGCCATCACTCCCCCAGATAAACAGTCTTGGTCACCAACAGCCTATTGCCTGTTTGTGGTTTGACCACTGTTGGCAGGTACTGTTTGGGAGATGCTCTGACTCAGTCATCTGGCCATAATGACTTAGTCCTTGTTAAAGTGACTCAGGTACTTACTCTTGATCATTTCTTCCACATCCAACACACCAACTATGAGAACCGACTGTTAGACTTACTGTCTAATACATCCCAGATGTTGTTGCCGTGGTAATGACATAATCTGTGTTATTTGCTATTCGGTCCGTGCTTGCTTTGGGCTGATCAGTGTATAACTGACAGATTACTCAAAGCTAGGCAACCACAGGCGCAGCCAAAACACTGTTGGTACCACTGTTCCAGGAACCAACCATCATTTCATACACGTTTGTGAGGTTTGACATGTATCATGTCGGTTCCCTTCAGGATTCCTCCCACTTCCCAAAATACATGTCAGTAGGCGGGGCGGATATCACATTCCACGTATTTCCACTGACTCAAGGCCCTGATCAGGCCCAATAACCGATGGCAAACTGCTGGTGAGTGTTTTCTGTAAGAGGCAAATTCCTTATTGTTGCCAAAAAATTGCTACAAGTCTGCCACTACTGTCAAACACTGGCAAACCTGTGACAACATTTTATAATAAAACGATGATTTGCCACAAATGAGCCATCAGCTTGGTGTAAAATTGTAAACTTTTTTATGTTCAAAGGTAGAACTAACCAACACTGATTTTCTCATTTGTAGGCTTTTGGCTCATTATTATGGAAAGTCTCGATGCATGAATTCTTGGGGTCAGCAGAAGCTGCTTTCACACCAAACAGTTCTAGGGACTAATTTTGGGAGGAACTACCCCTGTGAAGCTCCCCCTGTGAATATTCGTTCTTTTTCTTTTTTTCGTTTGTGTTCGCACAGCCAGTAAGAACACTGCATGACGATAAGCCACGCTTATTTCGTTTAGATGGCTCAAAATCGCATTGTACCCCCTCCATCGCATATAGGCACAGTAAAGCTGTCAGTCCATTTGGGTGGCACGGTGGCTCGGTGGACAGCATCGCTGCCTCACAGCAAGAAGGTCCTGGGTTCAATCACAGGGTGGAGCAACCTGGATCCTTTTCTGTGTGGGTCTGCATGTCCTCCCTGTGTTTGCGTGGGTTTACTCCAGGTACCCTGGTTTCCTCCCACAGTCCAAAGACATGCATGTTATGTTAATTGATTACACTAAATTGGCATTGACTTGGGTGTATATATGTGACTTGTCTTGAAGGTAACCTTATGTGTGCCGCTGAACATGGCCACTGATCCTCATAGTGATGTTAAATAAATAGATATACACTATGACGTATAGATTAGAAATGAAACTCCTCAGGAACTTTTTTCATAGTCCTAAACTGTGCCCCCTTTGTCACTGCAGGAACTGGGGATGATTGTAGTTCTTAGGACGACGTGCATAGGGACTTTTTAAACTCCTGCTTCAAGATGGGCACATAGGAACTCTGAGTGATGTAAGTATGCGGTGATTGGTCCAGATGCAAGCACCTGGGTTGAGCTCAACTTCCATGTTTACTTCTACATTGATAGCTGTATAAATAAGAGAAAAAAAAATGGAAAAAGAAAAACAGAGAAATGGGAAGTTCAGGCTTTACTGAGCCTATATGTCATGAAGGAGGTCCAATGCGATTTTAAGTCATCTAAGCGAAATTCTTCGCTTAAATTCGTCACTTCGGCGTCACACAGCCTCCCTACTGGCGGTGTGAATGCAAACCAAAAAAAGCCCCAGAACGAATGTAGCTCACAGGGGAGCTCTGAGGGTGGGTAGTTCCTCTCCAATTAGTCCCTAGAACTGTTGTTGCGAAAGCGGCTTCTGTCAGTGTGGAAGCATTGACTGACCATTTCTTACCAATAATATATTAATCTAAAGAGACCATAGATTGTTCTGTCACACACATTATATTGTCTTAAGTGGCATCTCCATTTTTACCCGATTTCCTCTTCATGGACCCTAATGCTACTGAGTTAAGAACTTTGCAAAACTTGTAAGTGTTGTTTCATTTGTTTCAAATCAGTCCTGTGACAAGCTTTTAATGACGACGAGGCCGAGCCGGAGCTGGGGAGGAACATCGCAGAAACAAAGGCCACATTCTCCAGGCAGCCGGGAAGTAGCAGGCCCACACCCCCTCCTTCTCCCTTCTCGCTAGCGCCGATTCCATCCCTCCCCTGCTTGCTCTTGCCCAACCGCCCGTCTGTTTATGTTCTCTCCTCACAAGGGCTGAGAACACTGGCTTCATGAGGAGAGAGAGAGAGAAACAAGCAAGAGAGACAGAGAGAGAGAGAAGGAATGGGGGATGGTAGATGGGGAGGAGGGGAGTTAAAGGAACAAAGAAGGAATTTAAATAGCACCCCGTTCTACCCCCCACCCCACCCTGAAACCAAATTGCTCAAAAGCCCTCCCTTCACGCGCCTGACAGGGTTGGGGACGCTCCCCCCGACTAGTGCTGGGCTTTAGATAAGATTCCGCATTCATGTGGGTGTGTGTTACCGGATGATGTTTTGGGGTTGAAGTGAGAGCGAGGAGGTGAGGAGAATGGGGAGTGTTTACACTATCACATAAGCAAAAGGGGATCCTCCGCTTGCCCTCCTGCCCAGAAAATACCCTAAACTGCTTCTTGGGCCATACAGCTTACATCCGGACCTAAGACAGAACCATGTGTGTGATGCTTGTGTTATGAGCAAACACTTCTGGCTCTGTAGTTAAACATGTAAGAAAATGACTCCCACATAGATGCTTCTTTGTTTGCACTTATCCTGAAAAATTATCTAACACGACAAATCCGCATGCTGCAATACACACATGATCAGCAAACTGAACAAACTATTATACCTGTGTATGTATTATTATAGAACAGTTTTGGGCTGAAGAGTTGCAGAGACGTCTGGAGCTGGGGGAGGTAAAAAAAAGCATTTTAAAAACTTCGGTGTTGATCAGTCAATAGTAACTTGTCTACAAATAAAGGACATTCAATTCTGTTGCTACTCTCCTTAATAGCTGAAGTTCTGCAGCAATCACAGTACAAGTGCAATGCTGAATGAGGCCAAAATGAATGCTAGGGTAACAGGGACAAAAATAAAGAGCATTTTATTATAAAGCAAAGTGTCCCGCACAGAGGTGCTAATTTAAGGTGTATCATTTAACACATTACTAAAAACTACCCAGAACACTGAAAAATAGTATTTGTTAGCTGTCCCTGTTCTCTTACATTACACTTTACAATGAAATATAACGATTTAAATCTTTCAGAGATCCTTTTTTCATTGTTGTGACACAAAAGGTTTTTCATAAGAAACCAATCATATTTTACTTTACAATACACATTGTAGTCCCCAAGTTTTCACTCAGCCCTGTTACCCTAACATATTCCTACTCCTGAAACATACCATAATATTCCACAAATCACATATTCAATTGGAAGGTGTATCGTCTGGATCTGAAGACCATGGGAACACCAAAAGTAAGTTCTCTCTTATTTTTTTCCTGTATATTTGATGATATTGTAACTATGACCGAGAAGGTCAATCTCAACATACTGTCCTGCTACCAAAATATGTTTAGACGTTATTTATTTATTGTAAAAATACTAATTTTTGGTAAATCATTACATTTTAAATGATAAGGCTTTAGTACAGACACCATGAGTTATGCATTTTTGTGCTGAAAACTCAGCGACTGAGTAACAGTAGCAGAAGCAACCATGAAAAACTAAAATAAAGTTGCCTGAGATTAATTAATACTCATTATGAATAGTTAAATGTTTTTGTTGTTAGATTCAGTGTTGAAAAATGTAGATACTGAAGTTTAATTTAAGAGTTACAACAAGCAAATGGCACCTATTTGACAAAATGACTCCACTATTTGGAAAAAAACAACAAAAAAACCCCCAAAAACAGAAATAACTGAAGGAACAACAAATTCTAAACTGTCCTGAAATATTGAAAATGAAATCTGTAGCTTAAACGAATGATGCAAGATGAAGTAAATCAACAACAGAATGTTGTAAATGGACTAAGATTAATGTGTGGAATGATCAAGTCAGAGCCGAACCCAGCTGAAATACTGTGATGTGACCAAAATAAGGTTGTTCATGCAACCACTAACCAAGCATGACTTTTCTTATTGGTTTTTGGCTCATTATTATGGATAGCCCAGGTGTAATGTAATTTTTCAGAGGAACCTTGTGGTTTAGTGATTTTTTGAAGAAGCACAATGGTCTACAATCTCTCATCAGGACAAAGCAGTTACTAAAGATTAATCCAGCCGATCACCATTAAAATCTGACCAAAAATTTGCAATTTCTACATCTCTTATATGATCTGCTTTGGCCAGACATTGACTATTGGACTATTGTTCAGTGCTTCAGTGCCTTCTACATCTGTAACCAACTTAAGGAAATAATCTAAATGTGTGAGCCAGGGAGGCAACAACCTTTCCCCCCAGAAACCATTGCACCATACGCCTCCATTTACCCTGTTGCCAAGTAACACTGCAGGAAATGCGTCTTAGGCAAGGAAGCACATCCGGGAAATGGACCAAGTGTACTAAATAAAACGAGGACGGAAGGGAGGATGTGAGCTAAGCTTTCCAATGGACCAGCGTTCAGAATTCCTTCTTTCCTTCTCACAAAACATTGAAGAAATTAAAAATAACCAAGAAACACTGTCTACTGTAGAATTGCGTAACTATTCAAGTAGCATTGCTCAATTATGAAATACAGTTTAAAATCTGATTAAACATCACAAAATGTCAAAATTAAACATTTACATGGCATTTTCAACCTTTAGTATGTATACTGTAGTAGCCCAGCATGTACTGGACTATGGACCAGAAGGTCCAGGGTTCAAGCTTACACTGATGGGTCCCTAAGCAAGGCCCTTAACCCACAATTGGATTGTATAAAAACAAACAAAAAAAAGTTGTAAGTTGCTCTGGATGAGAATGTCTGTGAAATGCTGTAAATGTATACGTCTACTGGGAACGTTTAGTAGAGCACCTTTGAAAATCCATAACTTTTACCATAAAGTCCACTGTTATACTGGAAATAAAGGGAAATTAAAGCGTTGAGCTTTAAAATAAAAGTCATCTAGGTTTATAACTAATATGAATCTCATGTGTGAGTGTCTACATACTTCTGGCCACATTGTGTATATCACATCTAGTACACCTAAATGAATGAAATCTGACATAACTAAGTATGGCTAAATTTAAAGAACATTAATGGGCTATACAAATGTGTTGAAAATAAACAAACTGTGGACTGTGATAGGCTAGCTGTTAAAGTAATAGACCATGGACCAGAAGGTCCCACCTCTACCAAGTTGCCACTCCTTGAGTAAGACCCGTAAGCCACAAATGCTTGGATAGAAACAATTTCTAAGACTGTATCAGTAGTAAGTCGCTCTGGATCAGGACGTCTGCTAAATGCCTAGATGCAATCAAATCCCAATCTTTCCCTAGTGAAGCACACTTAATAATAATGCAGTTGCACCAAATTTCCTGTAGTGGAGCAACACTTGCAAAGGAAGTCAAGTGTAATAATGACCCTCCGCCACCAGGTGGCAATGTTAGTAAGGGCTGCTCTTTGTTCGGACCCAGCCCAAGCATGCGGAGCTTGACAGTGAGAGGACAGTGTGTGGCCTAGCAAAGGTTCACGCACTTAGTACAATAAATGGAAAAGCTCTTCCGAGATAGAAGAGAAGGAGGAAATTCAACCTTGACTGCCCCTTGTACATCGCCCTAGTGGGTTTGGGAGTCTTTTTGATTCGCAACACAGTTATCAGATGGTTTTGGAGTTTAGACAGGGACCTAAATCCAAACGTTCAATTAAGAGGATTCAGAGGCGTGATTAAAACATCTAAACTGAACACTTAGGGTCACAAGGGTAACCCATTCGCAAAGAGAACTAGTTCCTTTATGTCAGAGCTAGAATCCTATGAATATAGCTGCTGAAATATCCCTGTTTGTGTGTCGATGTCTCTCAAGGACATGAGCTTCAAGGTGACCTTGATAGCCGAGTATACAACAAGAGGCAAAATGCTTCTGTCGACAGCATGCTATTGTTAGCAGAGTTAGCAGTAAGCAGTTGCTTTGAACTCTGTCACCAGAGACGCTCCGGTTTACCAGTGCAAGCACAACGGGCGCCATTATATAACCTTGCTTTTTTCAGAAGGAACTTTGTCAAAAAGCAGCTAAGCTACACCATGCCAAGTTTCACTATCATGTAGCTTAGCCTAGCAGCATGAGCGGCTCTCTCCCCTGGGTATGTATCCACGTATAAGAGAGAGCATTTTTAGCTTTAGCCTATTGTGGAGCAGGTTTCCTCTGGGCTTACGCTGTTAAATTATATAGTTAATTTGACGTATTTTCTTTCACGCTAAAAGTCAAATTCCCCTCCCTCCATCCTGCTGGTGAATGTGGCTGTAACATTTCCTTCTCCATCTCACCTCTGCTCGCCTCGCTCGCTCTGTTTGGAGATTAAATGGGCATCCTGCCAGTTTTTCATATTTGCTGGCAGCAAAGGGGCCAGCCAACTTCCTGAAAGGGAGGGGCTTAGTGAAAGGTTACATTTGCACAATGTGCCTATGGAAAAACACAGAGTAGTGGAAAGAGAGTGAGAGCGAGAGATGGGAGGAGGGAAGGGGGAACAGATAGGGTGAGAGAGAGAGGGAGAGAAGCAGCTCAGGCTAAACCAAACGACTGCGCTGTTCTGCTGTGCTCGGGTAATGGAAAAAGCCCTCTAGGGGAATATTCAGCATGCAAGAGTATCGAGTTGCTCTCCATCATTACAATGCTGCCTGACCCCCCCGCTTCCCCTCTTTCCCTCTACCTCCTTCCCCCGCAATGGCCCCCTCCTCCCCCTATCTCGAATTTTCGCCCCTCCATGTGGCTGTGGGAAATGAACAGGGTCTCTGCGAGGCTAGCTATGGGCCACAGGAGGGTGTTCGAAACAGGGTTGTGTGGCTTGGGCAGATAGTTGGGCATACATGGGCAGACGTACACTACAAGGGCTGCCTGGCAGCTTTTGGTTTGCACACGCTTTTGAAACAAAGACCTGAGTGAAAAAGGTTACGTCAAACAAAAGACAAGGAGTTCAATTAACTTTCTATCTATTTAGCACTTTTAACAATAGACCTTGGTGCAACGCAGCTATACAAAAGGAGTAGGCAAAAGTGGCAAAGAAAATCCAACAGAAACCTACAGTACTGTGCAAAAGTCTTAGGACACCATTAGATTGTTGTTGTAGCAACGGTATAATGACTATACATAACAACATTGACAAATGAACACCAAAATTTCCACTCTTTTCCACTGATCTTCATTCCAATCTTTGAATTTGAGCATATTTTAGCCTTTTCACCCCATTTCCCTTCCAAAAAAGTGGTTTCTTGGCTGCTACCCTTTCAAAAGACCATTCCTGATCAAGCTTTTTCAGACTGTAGAAGGATCAAATTGGCATCCTGATGAAGCTGCCAAATGCTGCTATTGCTCAAATGTAAATACTTGTCACTGTAGTCTACAGAAGCTGTTTGTTTCTGATTTTCTGGTTGTATTCTAATAAAAGGGCTGTGAAATAATAATGTACGAACATTATACCATTGCTAAAACAATGCTCGATCTAATCAAATGGTGGTCTAATTATATTTTGCACAGTACTGAAGATCAGAAGCAGGCTCATGAGGAAGACGTCCTCCTCTGGTGAGATCAGACAGCAGGATTTACTTCTTTGAGGGTCAAAAGTATGTGGACATCAAATCATAATGAGCTCGTTAATCTCTTTTCAAAATCACCATAATGAATAGGGTCCTACTTTGCGCTTACAAGCACCGCCTCACTTTAGGAAGGTCTGCCACTAGATAGAGCAGCTTAACTATAAGTATTTGTTTACATTTAGCCACAAGAGCGTTCAAAGGCACTGGTGTTGGGCAATATGGCACAGTTCAAGTTTGGCATTCCAATACATCTCAAAAGCGAGACATTGTGTCAGGGCTTTGCGCAGGCAACGCATAGTCTGCCACACCAAACTATATTGATGGACAGTGGTTTCAACATGCTGAAATATGCTGAAACTGGATTAGATACTGATATCACCATATTGGAAAAAACAATACAAACATTCAAATCATTACACCACTCATAGTTAATCAAGTTTGGGTCTCCATTCCCAAAAGGACTAACGTTTTATTGTGGCAAATTATCTGGCACACATCCATTTGTAAATTGTCTTTGCGCTGCAAGAGATTTAAACTTGATAGTTGCTATAAGGTATAAGCCTTGGTGCCGAATATAACTGTGATTTTGTAACTTGTGTAAGAGAACTTGTGGGAACTACAAAACCCATGGGTACCCAAGACCCGGGACTGTGATGGACTAGGACCAGGGGGTTCAAAACCCACCACCGCCAGGCTGCCACTGTTGGGAGACTGAGCAAGGCCCAATTGTAAGTCTCTCTGGATAAGGGCGTCTGCTAAATGACGTAAATGTAAGACCAGTCCTTTTTCTGATCAAGATTATCTAATGTTTGTTTCACCCACTTGTGGTACTTTTTATAAATAACAAAAGTTGCAAGTTAATCGAGGTTTGTGCGTCATCAGAAAGCTTTTGAGAAAGGCATGGGACATTCAAGTTTTCATTTCAGAACTATGGAAGGATTTTAGCTGTCCATTAAAAATGGGTTGCGATAGTAAACACTGGTAATAGATGGCAATCATGTTTGTGCTGGACAGTCGTTAGCATGGCTACAGGTTTCCAACACAATACAGCTCAGCAGCATTAAGGCCTTATTCACAATTACATTCTTGTTTTGTTGCTGGCATATCACTGTAAGCAGGTCATTTCCTAACTGGAAAACTCGGTCAATACATTTTACATTTAGTCATTTAGCAGACGCCTTTATCCAGAGCGATTTACAACTAATTCTGAACTGAGTCTTACAATCCGAACAATTGTGGCTTAAGAGCCTTGCTCAAGGAACCAAACGTGGTGGCTTGGCAGGGGTGGGATTTGAACCCTGGACCTTCTGGTCTCGAGCCCAATCTCTTAACCACTAGGCTACTACGTGCTTAAAATATGAATCCGTATTAAATATAACAAACCCAAATATGAGACAGATGCTAGTGGTCACAAAGCTGGGAGTAATCTTTGATTACAGGCTTTGAGTAATCAATTATTTAATATTATAGTCCAGATTGCAGTCCAGAAAGGCCAGTGTTATTCACTACAAGAGCAAGGCATGTAATAGTTTGTGTGGTCACAAAGCGACCTAGTGACTAAAGGCATCTTTCACATTGGCTACTGTTAATGTTCATGAATCCAGCATCAGAAGAACTCTGACAAGAATGGTTGCAAGGGAAAGCCTGGCATGCGAAGTCATAACAAGAAAGTCTCAAGTCTTGACCCAAATCAAATCCCGAGTTCATTCCTAAGCCAACACAAGCAAATCCCAAGTCAAGATGAGCACTTTTTTGATTTTGCCGAGTGGCAAGTCATCACATTCGGGACTTGAGTCGCCCTCCGGTCCAAGTCCTGTAACTCGAGTCCACACCTTTGGTTTGTGCTGCAGTATTTTAATTGTTTCATTGCTTGTTGACTGTGAAAGAAAAGAAGCAAAGTTGAACTGATGAAAGGAAAGTTACGTTAAACTGATACCTTCGCTACTTCTTACATCGTCTTGAGAAACTATTTTCTAAATAACGTCTTATTTTCACTATTGTCTTATATGCTATAGTTTTATATTCTCTGTTATACTCTTCAGAATATTATATTTACACTAATATTAGTCTACATATTATATTTTAATTATTGCTTTTACATATGTTCTCTGTTAATATTTATTTAGCTTCTATATATTTAAACTATTACTATAAAACTTAATAATTAGATAACTTGCTTTAATTCTTACATATAACATCCAAGTTGCCCAAGGAAGTTGGGTCCCTTTTTGAGTCTTGGTCTTCCCAAGGTTTCTTCCTTACAACGTTTAGGAAGTTTTCCCTTGCCACTGTCGCCCTAGGCTTGCTCAATTTGGGATTGGCCTTTGATAATAGAAGATAATAAAAAACTGTAAAGTTGCTTTGAGACAATGCTCCATTGTAAAAAGCACTATAGAAATAGATCTGACTTTGACTTCAACTTTGACTATCAAAATTTGTCAAAGTTGTCCAAGTAGATTTTCTGTTCTCCTTAATAATTTGAAAATAGTACACGGAAAGGAACATAAGCCCCTAAAATGTTAACTGAAGGGAACTACAGCCATGTAGACCTTGTGGAATCCATGGTGCTCTAAAGTTCTCCACAGCTTATGTGAAACACATGGTTAGTAGTATAGAAAGGAGCCCCCTGCTGCAGCCAACCAAGGTTGTGCTGTGATTCAAGATTTAAGCCCGTTGTAGTTTTATTTCCATTTTTTGGTTGCTGTTAGTACGTGTTTGTATACTTACCCTTACAAGTTAAGTGCTCATTACAGTTGCTTGAATAAAGGCAGCTGTGTTTGCCTTTTGTTTAGCATTGATATCTGGAGCAGAAAAATAACCACAGAAATTAAGGACTGTATGACAACCACAATTACAGTTTATACAGAAACAAGCGTGTACTAAAATTTTCTATCTTTCTAATTATAAAATAAATAAACTGTCATTAGCCCACCCTAGCATTTCTACATATCTTACTGTTTCTGTTTAAACCAAAAAAAACGAGTGTGACACAGGAAGAAGTTACTGTCTGAGGAATGTTTTATTTGTTTGATTCGTAGCACTTTAGCCACCCACCAAGAGATCACCATAGCTTAGAACATCTCCTCATCCAGTACCATCACTCTCAGGCTCTCATTCTCTCTTTTCCATATATCTCTCCCTATTTTCTGGTGTGTCTCTAGGTTTATTTGATTTTGTCTCTCCGTTATACACATTGGCTGTGATGACATTGTGCAGACTAGGACCATAAAGTGAGCAATAAAGTTGCAAAGTTTGCCAAGGCCTGAGAAAGGTTCAGTCAATCCGATAGTTAAAAGTACCATTGGAAAGAATGGGACCGAGCCACAATCCGCAACCAGTGTAGACTATAACAAGGTCCTAACAGTCTTCTTTAAAGGCCAGACTTCCCCAGACATATCTGCGTGTCCCACCAGCCATGTGACGTTTTATTCCAGTCGAGGGACACAGGCGGTGTACAACCTCATTTTAATCTCGTTGCACTTCCTCCCTCCCTCTGTCCCTCTTCCTCCCTCCCTACACTCGAAGTGTGCGCCTGTTTCCCATACCAGACAGCGTCTAGACTGAAGCAATTATGGACAGGACTCGAGCGTCTTACTGCGGTCCAGCGATTGAGAGCTCCCTTGCTGGAGAGGGTGGGGGGCCAGGAGCACAGAGGTCAAGGCAAGGCCTTATCATCATCTAGGCCTTGATTTGTGTTATGTTTCGAACAAGACTGGCTCTTGGTGTCATCTTTTCCACTGTACCACCATCTTTTTGGAAAGTGGGACCATCCTCCACCAAGGACGTAAGGAGTTTCCATTAGACCATTATGAGTCAGATATGGAAACTTACAGACAAAGTCATAAATACACACAACCACTGATCTTCATTCCAATCTTTGTGAGCTTTAGCATATCTTAGCCTTTTCATCCTGTTCACCTTCCAAAAAGTGGTTTCTTGGCTGCTACCCTTCCAGAATGCGTTCCTGATCATGTGTTTTCGGACTGTAGAAGGGTCACGGCATCCCGATGAAGCTGCCAGATGGTGCTATCAATCTATCCAACTATCTGTCTTTCAAAAGGGACTGAGAAACATGACTCTCATCATCAACTCTGCTTCTTGCCTTGTGCAGTTGTGCATGTGGTCCTTCCATCCCTTTTTCCATCCTATTTCACCCACATTTATCACCTTCTAGCAAATCTTTGTTCCTCATGTTAGATGCTATGAAGTAAAATTGGGAACAGAATCCATGTCCACTAAGCCATGGCGATACACACTCACCAAACAAGATTGTAATTTGTTATTTCAATAGCAAGTGGTTTGAATAGCAGGTTCGGGCATATGGGATGTTACAGCAGGAATCTGGTTAATGGGCATTTGGATAACAGCTGGAATGGTCATTATTTTTAACAATTAAATATAGATAAATAAAATGTCTATGTTTATTAGCACTCTTGACCCTGAATATGCCTTATCTGTCCATACCAGAGCAGATTTAATCCTGCATTTAACCATTTCTGTCAATACCTGAAACTCTTATTAGGCCTAATCCACCTACACCCACGTCCAGGATGCACACCGGAGCCCTGACATGGTTTCCCCGGTTTCCATTCCTCTATTCTCATTTCCTCTCCATCTCATTTCCTCTCGCTTCTGCTGCCTCCCTCTTTCCACTCTCCCTCCTTTTCTTTTTATGAAGCTGTGGTCAACTGTGGTCTCTCTCGCTCTGTCTATATATTTCTTCCTGGAGCTCGCTCTCATCCATATCTATCTACTCTCGCAGAGCATTTCTCACCTGCACACTCTCTCTCTCTCACTCTATGCCGGTATCTCTTGCTCTCAGTCTCGGTCCTTTCTTTTACTGTGTCTCACCCCCTCGCTTGTCTAAAACCCCTGCGGTGGGTGTACCCCCACCCACTCTCTCCGACACTGACACACAGAGACGGCTGTGTGTGTGTGTGTGTGTGTGTGTGTGTGTGTGTGTAGACAGCCCTGCTCTCCCATCACCACAGACAGGGTGACTTCAGCGGGAAATAATTCCCCCCCACTCCATCTCTCTTTTCCCAGAACCTCTGTTCTCTGCTCACAGCACACACACAGAAATAGATAAACAGACACATGTGTGCAAACACAGACTCATAAATAGAAATGGATCAGGCTCACACACACTATAACAAACAAGTACTATACAAGCATTAAGTAAGTATATAAATTACTGATTACCCAAAAACGAGGCTTAAATGATCATTAACTTCAAAGCTGTTGCCAGTCTCAAACAAAATCCCCGTTCTAGATAAACTTTCCAACTTAAGTCATGTTACATTTTTAGAAACGTGAACCCCGTGTAGTGCTGGTTACTCCATTAAAGGTGCCGTGCTGTGTTTTCGTCCACCAGAGGGAGAAGCAGTGCCTTAGTGAACAACTTGCTCTCTCGCTATTCTTTTGGCAGACACATATATCCGAATTTATAAAATGGACAGTCCCTGTTCTAAAATATGACTGGCTGAGCCACACTCAAAGCTGTTATCAAATTCAAATATAAAAGTCAACATCAAATTAATTTTTATAGCTTTTTACAACAGAGCACTGTCTCAAAGCGGCCTCACATCTGCGCTATCTGCGCCCACAGCCCCAGCTGAGCAAGCTTATGGCGACAGCGGCGAGGAAAAACTCCCTAAACCTGATGAGCAAGAAAGCTTGGGAGGATCAAGTCTCAAAAAGGAACCCAACCTCCCTGGGCAGCCTAGATGTTATATATAAGAAATAAACTCAATTACCTAAATATTACATTTATAATAATAGTTTAAGTACACAGATGTTAAACTGAATAATTAAAAAAAGGAGACTATAATAATAAAAAGGAAACATAACTAATAAAATTTAGACTATAGTAATTTAGAGAGAATACAGTATTATGGAAAATATAATATTGTGTAAAACACTGTGAGATATTTTGTCAAATATATACGCCTGTGATCACGTCACAGCAACTGAATTCTGTATGAATGCACCAGGTTTTTAATGGGATCAAACTGTTCTATTTCGAAGACAAAGGTCATTTTTCATTTACTTGCTGGATTAAGGGTATATAAATGGTGTAAAGAGATGGACAGAAGTTGTACTTTGCGGAACAAAATTTAGAAAAATGAAGCAATCAGGAGAGGACTGTAAACTAACCATGTGGACTCTTCACTATTTCAGGTTTGATGTGCTGAGAAAAACGTATCTGTTGACTTTCAGAGTCGGTGAAATGGAGCAAACAGATTCTTCATAAATTGCATGGAACAGAAAATGTGATCTGATTTCATCAGCTTGAGAGTGAACAGCCAGGGAGAACATAAGAATTGTTGTGAACATTATTAATTATAAATGCATTTGTTAACTGTGGATAAAATGAGTGGGATGAAATCTAATGCATGGCTTCTCAGGGATTATTGTATATGCTTCCTAATGGTTAGGTGCATCACTGAAGGGCACAGCAGTGGCAGCTTGGGGTGCCACCTGAACCTTCCGATAGTTGGCTGATAGTCCAATGGCTTAACCTCCAAGTTTCCACTGCCTAACCAGGGCTTCAGTTGTGTTGGAGCTTAGCACCTCTAAACTGAGTGAGGCATAGCCAACAGAAAGTAATATAGGGCTGAATCTAAAATGACTCTCTACTCCTTATGTAGTGCACTATATACAGCTTGGAATAATGGCATAAAAGGCACTATAGGTCATATCCGTTTCGGCTTAACATACTTAATGCAATAAATGGGCTAGGTTTTAGAATGACACAGTCAGTCCTTATGTATTTTAAATCTGACTGGCACAAAAAGCCAAAGTCAAAATACCTCCAAAAACGATTGGAAGCTACAATTAATTGGCTTGATTGGCTCCATTTTGCAGTCAGAGGACATTATGGCTGCACATTTTAGCCCTTCTTAATGAAGACAAGTAAAATTCCATCTTGTTAAGTGAGGTGTAAGTCAGCAAAACTTAAGAAACTGATTTGTTCTGCAGGAAAGTAATACTTAGTAAAGTATTTAGTCTCAAAACGATAATTTGATTGAGAAAACCTGCCTGCAACAGTTACATTTTACAATTTGCTTTATGCACTTAAAATGTGACCGATGTGCAAGTCACCTAAGCTTAATGCCCCTGTGCCCCTGTTGCCCCCGCTTTAAATTGGCCTGGGAATGATACTGTGTGGTTACTGAAGACTGTTAAGACTTTGTGGCAGGTTCCCAAACACATGAACCTCATCTTCCCCTGCTGCTTTGCTGTTTAGCCAATTACTGAAATGAGGGGGTGTCAATTTTTGGAATGTGGGCTTCAGACAGCCAGCAATTTCTCCTGTATGTGGTCATTTCTGTGAGAAAATGTCAACTCTTTTTAACAAATTAACAAACCTAGTTCATTCATTCATTAGTTTGTTCATTCATTCATTTGTATACTCACTTAGTTCAATTCTTGGTCAGAGGGAGCCAGAGCATAACTGGCAGCACAGGACACAATTTTTGATTTTATTACACTTGTTTGAGCAACCTTCTCGGAATGTTAGCAATTGATAGCCTGGACTGTGATTTGTTTCCTTATTCCTCTAGTGTTTACATTTCTTGCGTTTACTCCTCCAGACTCCTTTACTACTCCCCTCCATAGGCCCCGGTGGTCCTGTCTGCCGTCTTAGTAACCTTAATCTGACCACTCTCTATCCTGTCCTTCAGAGTCGGCAGCAATTAAAGACATGTGCCCAAGGGCCAATGGAGCTGCCAGTCATTAATGAGGAGATCAATGTTAGACCCAGCAATGTTACAAAAATGGAAACGGTCCTCACATGATTCTCCATCTGGGAATGAACTGTCAGATTTCGTCACGTTCCTAATGCTGTCAGCTGAATTTTAACATGAAGACATTTATTCTGACAGAGGCCACAAGAGGCTGACTTAAAAGTCAACTATTTTCACAAAATGATTCATATGAGCAACAGTGATTTCACTGGATTCACTTCATTTAGACCATTAAGTAAACATTTAAGTGTGAAGCCACTTCAGTTCTGGTCAATACATTTGAACATCGCTTTCAGTATCAATGGCTATTTATGACAGACACAAGGTTACATCGATACACAAGGTTACTTCAGAACTAGTCAAATAAACCCAGATCAGCCAATTCAGCATAAACAGTTAATCTAAAGCATGTCTATGGACTACGGGAGGAAACCGAAGTACCCGGAGTAAACCCACGTAGACACAGGGAGGACATGCAGACTACACACAGACGAAGGTCAGGACAGAAAATAATGTGTAACCTTTGAGGACAGAAACCCAAAAAGACACCTGGTAATAAGTATTAAAGGTAAGGGTAAAATTTTTCCTGTAATGGTTCAATGGTTTAATCACAATTCACAACAGACAGGCAAAACAGGAGAGAGGAAGACAGAAAAGACACAAACAATGCAATTTGAATGAGAGGCGTAATTTAAATGAGCTGCTGACTTAAGATAAAATCTTGCTTATAAATACAAATTTTAAATGAAGTGCCGAAGTAAAATAAATGCTAAACACACATAAAATATAATGTTTTGTGTACTTATTCAAAGTCATTTGTTCTAGGCTCTCAGCACTACGGTTGAAATTCAGTTCTCTTGGGGTAGGACGCCTGTGGTTGACCCTGCATCGCTCTGGGCAGAGCCTCAAGCTCAAATCCGACAAATGCTTCTGGCTTTTCAGCACCAGTACATCACTAATTAAACCTTTCCCTAAAAAAGCCAATTGTTAGCAAGCTCGCTATGAGCAGCAGCACACTGTGCAGACATGCTCAGCCCCTGTATTAGACGTACAGTAACTACCTCAGTGTAGCTTGTGCACATTTCTTTTCAGGCAAATCTGTGTTAATTCATTCCGTAGCTCTTCTTCAGTCAAGCTCCTTATGCAGTTTCACTCAGGAATTTAGTGGTAATTAATCAGGAATAAGTCAAGTGTGAACGCAAGCCAGACTTGGAAATTCGGCTAAATTGACACGGCAATTTGCTGGGTTGAGTTCTAGTACAATTACTGGCTAATTACCAGGACAGCTCATGTGTGAACAGAAGTCGATAAATTATTCGGTTACGAGGCCCTGACACTTTTTCGGTGGCTGATTTAAAACATTAGCTGAGTGAAGGTTATTCATGCCGAGGATGAAATTCTATATTAAATACAGTCATATGCAAAAACATAATGGTTTGTTAATGATCTAAAATAAAATTAAAAAATGATATATTTAAGATTGGTCAGTTTGGTAATGTTGTATTAACTTCCGATTTAATAAGAAAGTAAACAAAAACAAGTTATGCCACAACTTTTGCATGATGACACTGTCCTGTAATGTACTTATGTATGGGCCAATCACTGTCACATCACCCTGATGATGAATGGTTAAGTAGAATAGTGTTTCTTTTTTATAACTTTTAGGTGTTTGTGATGGACTGGTGACCTGTCCAGACATAGGATTTTGTAAAATCTCAGTGTAATTGTTTAATGTTGCGGTCTCAATGGTTAAGGCTCTGGATTAGTAATTAAAATGTTGTGAGTTTAAACCTTGGTTCCACAATGCTGCCACTGTTGGGCGCTTAACTCAATTGAAAGTCCCTCTGGATAAGGGCATCTGCTAAACGTTGGAAACGCTAATGTGGACATTCCAATAAATCAACATTCAAAGGCTGTGTCAGGACATTACTAGGCTTTGAATGTCAAACATGCTTAAGTTTAGTGCTTCTAGTCTATTCTTAATCCATCACTAATATTGAAATTAAGCTCCATTCCAGAACCACATGGTACTGCTGCTGCCGGTGCTGCTGATCGGTGTAACTCTTAAAAACTTTTCTATATTTTTTCCAACACTGAATCTAACAACACACACATTTAACTATTCATAATAAGAATTGGTCAAAGTCAGGAAACTTTCTTTTATTTTTAATGGTTTCTCATGTTACCGCTACTCTATTGTGAGTTTTTTTCTATATTTCTGCATAAATATGACCTAAAACATCACCAGATTTTCACACAAGTCCTAAAAGTAGATAAAGAGAACCCAGTTAAATGAATGAGACAAAAATATTATACTTGGTCATTTATTTATTTAGGAAAATGATCCAATATTACATATTAATGAGTGGCAAAAGTATGTGAACCTCTAGGATTAGCAGTTCATTTGAAGGTGAAATTAGAGTCAGGTGTTTTCAATCAGTGGGATGCCAATCAGGTGTGAATGGGCTCCCTGTTTTATTTAAGGAACAGGGATCTATCAAAGTCTGCTCTTCACAAGACGTTTGTGGAAGTGTATCATGGCACAAACAAAGAAGATTTCTGAGGAGCTCAGAAAAGGAGTTGTTGATGCTCATCAGGCTGGAAAAGGTTACAAAACTATCACTAAAGAGTTTGAACTCGACCAATCCACAGTCAGACAGATTGTGTACAAATGGAGAAAATTCAAGACCATTGTTACCCTCCCCAGGAGTGGTCGATCAACAAAGATCACTCCAAGAGCAAGGCGTGTAATAGTTGGCGAGGTCACAAAGGACCCCAGGGTAACTTCTAAGCAACTGAAGGCCTCTCTCACATTGGCTGATGTTAATGTTCATGAGTCCACCATCCGAAGAACACTGAACAACAATGGTGTGCATGGCAGGGTTGCAAGGAGAAAGCCACTGCTCT